>BSBK01000756.1:3200000-3695000 GCA_027943335.1 Chamaecyparis obtusa
TTTGATCACTTCTGGTAATCTCACCCTGTTAGGAGTGACATGTTAGATCAACTAGAATAGGATTTTAACAACACTAATAAAGTGTGCACTCGGTTAAGAGATTTACATAAGACTGTTAAGTCTACTTTGTTAAGAGATTTTATCCAAAAATCTATTACAATTGTTAGAAAGCAATAGGTAATTATCTGCTATTTGACACTTAACTGTCTGATACAGATCTATAAGCTCTAATAAAATATCACCTTGCTTGTGATGAATCTCTGCTCTGAATCTTCTCAGTAGCCTCTGTTGTTTCTGCTTAATCTAAATATCTCTGTTCTCTGTTCTTCTCTATTTACTGATAGACTTGAAGATAGGCAATTTCTTCAAGTGCTTCATGATTCATATATCAGCTCACATCAAAAATTATGTGAACTCACCAATATATAGTGTTCTATTTTTTCCACTTTAGGAAAATTAGGTTACACAAAATAATCATAACCCTAAGATCTATGGTGTACAATAATAACCTAGATCATCTATTACAAAAGATATACATTGTATTTAATGTTTATCATCACATTAAATTTTCCTCAATCTTGGCAAAAAATTTTATAAACCGTTGTAACCATTTGCATAGAAGAATGTGCCATTCCTAAATACTATGTTGTTTCTTGAGATCCTCGGTAAACACTATGTAAACTGATCGGTGTATACTGCGATACTTGGTGTTTACTGTCTATCGATGTCAGTGTCTATTGGTGCTTGGTAAACTGTCTACTGCTCAGTATATTGCTTTACTGACTAGTCTGTTCTACTTTATGTTACTGATTTTCTCAATGTAAGTAATCGGCCGATATCTTTACAAACCTTTGGTACTAATGACAACTTTAAAAGCTCAATAGAGATAACAATTAATTACATAGGTTCATGACTATGTGCAAACATTTGATGAATTCAATAAATAATTCTAGATAATTTTGAAAGGAAGGAATGCAGATGAGTGATTTTGAGAGTTTGCAATAATTAAACACTATGATACAATGGAAGCATATGTGGTCGATTTTTAGTGTTTTGTGATTTTGGTACTTGATGTATCTAAAATGTAATCATATTCCTCTTTTTTGAGGGTTTGGTTGAACCTCTCAAAGGAATTGTAAAGACGTTTGCACCAACAACATAGGAAGAATTCATTAAGATGGCATTGATCTTAAATCCATCTATATAGAAAAATACTTTCTCTTGAATCATTTTGAGGCATCCACCTCATGATAGTAGAAGATAGGGTTTCTATAAGAATTTTTTCATGCCCCAACATAGAAAAAGTTCACACACCTAGTTGCAATAAAGAAGGTAGCCGAAGAAACGATGAATGATCGCATGAGAAATAAGTTATTTTTTTCTTGTATAAAGTCGTGCAATCTTGTATATAGATAACTAAGTAGAGAAAAAATTAAGTATATTAAAGTGGTATTAGATAAAAATTTAGAGTCCAAGAATGAACCTAAGGTATTTGAGTATTTAGCTAAACATATAGATGAAGAGGTAGAGAACAAAGTCACAAAAGAGAATACAATTTTTGCTCTTTAAAGATCTCCGAAAAATCATCCTTTTAGAAATTATGAAGTGATATCCATATATTAGATGACTATTTTGATAGATAGTGGAGCTACCTATTAATTTTTTTATGAAGGTTTGGTGGCAATGAGAGGATTGGAGATAGAAGAATTTGAAGGCTTCAATGTTACTATAGCTAATATATTAACCATATATTTTTCTAGAATGATTAGACAACTCAAAATAATTGTGGGAGATTATTATATATGTTATTAATTTTATATTGTTTGGGTTAAAGAAACTAATATGGTTCTTGGTGTACAATTCTTGTATTTTTAGGGGAGTTTAGACAAAACTATCAAACTACAAAGTTAACATTTAAATCAAATGGAAAAGATATGGCACTATAAAGGATCTTCAATGGAACTCCATGGGTGGTGACAACAAGAAGGATGGAAAGAACTATTCATATCTAGGCTAAGTAACATGGGTAGAAATTTGTTTGATTTGTTCCACAAAGTCTCCATCAAATAAGAAAGGTAATACTAATTATTATATTGACACTCAAAAGAACAAGAAAAAACACAATGTGCTTTTCAATTATATGCCTCTAGGAATTCCACCATATAGAGGATTTCAACATGTTAAAAATTTAGAACAAGGGATAAACTTATTATAACTACACCATACCATAATCCAAGAGGATTTGTAAATGAAAATTTGAGAAAACTATCAAAGAATTTCTTGAGATGGGATGCATCAAGCCTAGCTCTAATCTATATGATCTTTAGTATCTTTTGATAAGATGGATGAAACTATGTGGATATGCATTAATTACAAGGCCTTTAATTAAAAGACCATTAAGAATGGATATTCTAATTCAAAAATAGATAGACTCATAGATGAATTGCATGGGTTTATGTAGCTCTTCAAAATTTATTTGAGATCAAGATACTATCAAATTTGTATGAGAGATAAATATGTTGAGAAGATAGCTTGCATGTGTCATTATGGACACTTTGATTTTTTTAATGTCTTTTTGGACTCACTAATATTCCAAAAAAAGTTCAATCATGCACGATCAAATTATTTAGCAAGGCTAGTATCCTTTGAAGACATCTCAATATATAGTGAAGATTGGAAGGAGCATTTGAAACATCTACATATAATTTTGGGTATTTTAGATCCAAATGTGAGTTTTTTTGGCTAGTGATTTTGTATATGGGTTATGTTGTAAGCATCAAAGGTGATTAGGTGGATTAACAAAAGATCCAAGTAATTTTAGACCGATCATCCAATTAATTTTAGATTATCCATCTTCCACCAATCTAAAACAATTGAAAAGAATCTTAAAATTATGGTGTTATTACAAGAGATTTGTGAAAGGGTTACCTTGGTTGTTCCTTTGATTGATTTGAAAAAAAAAAGAGACTTTGTATGGTCTAAGTTTCTTAGAGTGTTACGATAAGGTGACATTTACCTTGCAATCCTAATTTATTTTCATGTATTGCAACATTCCTTAGAAGGTGTACTTGGGAATCAAGGAACATGATGGAGAAAATATTTATTTGTAATTATTTTGACTATAGACACTAAAAATATTCATACACCTAAGACAATGCTTTTCACTAATTTTGCATATGCATTAATTGAATGATCTTTAATTGTTCAATCAAAATTAGTGTCATTCTTCTTGACACAAGAGAGGACAGGGAGAGGGGCCAAAGGCACACCCTAACCAGATCCCCCTTGCAGAGATCACATGTGGAAGCAATGACAAACAAGTGAGAGAGAGAATGCATATATCTTTCATATATTTATTTCAATTGATGCATACATGTTAGGTTGTAAGGCCTTCTTGGTTTAGGCTAGATATTACAATTCAAGTACATAAGTCCTCCAACATGCGAGGATCTAAAACAATCTTCTATCTCCTAGCTTCTATCTCCGATGTCTTAATTGATCTAATTGATGTCCTAAAACTGCAAACAAGGATTACATTATATACAAGAGGCTACCGAACAAGTCAACCTTCAGATCCACCATCAATGGAAGGAATGACTAGATCTAGGTCCACATACTTCCCAATGATAGATTCTAGCATTAAATCTGTGACCATAATTAATTGCAAGAGTCGGCCTCAACAGGAAACTAAAACAAACAACTCGGTAAGCAAGGATAACTGAGCGCTAGACAAGCATCATCGAGCACCATGGAAATTCACTGAGCACCAGAGAGATAACCGACCAACCCCAATAAACAAAGGAAACTGAGCAACACCAAACCAACTTGGTCAAAGAAGGAACTAAGAAACATAGGAAAACACAAACATGTTTTTGGTGACATAGGATTGCCAAGGACCTGAGATGCTCCTGCATCAGACACCTAGGGTTATTTGAAATGATTCTCTGAATCATGAAGTAGGTATGATTCAAGATGAATCCAACTTAGAATCTGAAATCCATGAACTGTCTTCAATTGGTCTATTCTTCCACTTTACCAGATATTCCATATACTATTTTCCTCTTGTACTTCTACCAATTCTTTTCTCTAAAATCTGCTCAAATTCTTCTATCTATGTCTTAGGATAATAATTCGGTATTGTCATTTCTTCATCTGACTCATGATATTCATACAAATCAGTAATGTTGAAAATAGGTGATATATCCATGTCATCAGGTAACTCAATTTCATAAGAATTTCCACTGTCAAATCTCTTCAAAATATTGCAAGGACCAAACTTCTTCATTTTTAGCTTCCCATATGTTCCAACAAGAAATCTGCCTTTCTTAAAATGAACCATTACCTCATCACCGACTGCAAAAGTCTTGTGTCTTCTAGATCTATAAGCTTTGTCTTTGTATTTATGACTACTTTTCTCTAGCTTATGTTTCACATCTTCATGCAATGTCTTCATGTACTCAAAAAACTTCACTCCTTCAACACTTCTCTTTCCTTCATCAACAATATCCATCAAATCTGATATACCTCTCGGTTGTATGCCATTTACAATCTCAAAAGGTGTTTTTCCAGTACTCCTATTCACTAAATTATTGTATGCAAACTTTGATTGTGCTAACACAGAGTCCCAATTACTCGGTGTGTCTCCAACTAAACATCTCAAAATATTTCCCAAGCTTCTATTCACAACTTATGTCTGTCCATCGACCTGTGGGTGAAATGTAGAACTATATTTCAACTCAGTGCCAAAATTTTTCCAAAGGGTCTTCCAAAAGTATCCAACAAATTTACTATCTCGGTCAGAGATAATACTCCTCGATAATCCATGCAATCTAACAATTTCCTTAAAGAAAAGATTTTCTATATGTACTGCATCTGATGTCTTTCTACAAGGTATAAAATGTGCCATTTTAGAAAATCTATCCACAACAACAAATATAGAATTATTACCTCTTACTGTCTTCTGTAAGCCAAGAACAAAATCCATACTGATATCAATCCAAGGTTTCTCAGGAACATAAATCGATGTATACAATCCAAAATTATGACTTACTCCTTTTGCAACTTGACAAATTCCACAACTTTTCACAAATTTTTGAACATCCTTATACAACTGCGGCCAAAATTATTTCTCCTTAAGAAAATTCAATGTCTTATCAACACCAAATTGTCCAGCCAAACCACTACTATGTTTCTCTTTTATCAGATTAGTTCTCATTGATCATCTCAGTATACACAATTGAATACCTTTAAACAACATACCTTGTTGAATGAAATATTCTTCCCATTTAGTACTTGGTTGATCTTGAATAGGTGCTCTGCACTTTCTCCATGACTCAAAAAAATCAGGATCAAATTCATAAGAATCTCTCATGTCATCAAAACCAAGAACTTCAATTTTCATCTCGGTCATCAAAGATCTCCTTCTACTCAATGCATCTGGAACTCAGTTAGTGACTCCACTCTTATGCTTTATCACAAATGTATAACTCTACAACTACTCAACCCATTTCATATGTCTTTGATTCAACTCATTTTGACTACCCAAATACTGTAAAGCTTTATGATCGGTATACAACAAAAATTCACTTGGTATCAAATAATGTCTCCATTTCTTCAATGCTTGAAAAATAGCATAGAATTCTTGATCATACACAGAGTATTTCCTTTTTGCATCATTCAACTTTTCACTAAAGAAAGCAATAGGTTTACCTTCTTGACTCAACACAGCTCCTATTGCACTTCCACTTGCATCACATTCCACTTGAAATACCTTATTGAAATCAGGCTATGTAAACACAGGCAATTCAACAACCTTATGCTTCAGAGTCTCAAAAATTATATCAGCTCCATGTGTCCACTTGAGTTTTCTTTTATCTCCTCTCATAGTCTCAGTCATAGCATTACAAATTGAACTGAAATTCCTAATGAACTTTTGGTAAAAAAATTTCAAACCATGAACTGATCTTACCTCACTAGTATTCTCAAGTGTAGGCCAATTCAAAATAGCTTCAACCTTTTCAGGATCTATCTTCAAACCATTGGTTGAAATCAAAAATCCCAAATACACAATCTCCTCTTGCATGAAAGAACATTTTTTTAGATTTATCAACAACATTTCTTCTTTCAACCTTTGCAATACTTGTTTAACATGAAACAAATGTTCTTCTCTGGTCTTACTAAATATCAAAATATCATCTAGGTATACAATCACAAATTTACCTAAGAATTTCTTCAAAACTTCATTCATCAACCTCATAAAAGTACTCGGTGCATTAGTTAAACCAAAAGGCATAACCAACCACTCATACAAACCTTCTTTTGTCTTGAAAGTAGTCTTCCACTCATCACCTTCTCTGATTCTGATATCATGATACCCACTTTTCAAATCAGTTTTGGTAAAATACTTTGCTTTGGTCAAACTATCCATTATGTCATCCATTCTCGGTATAGGAAACCTATATTTCACTATTATCTTGTCGATTGCTCTGGAATCGATACACATTCACCATTCTCCATTCTTCTTAGGTTCCAATACAATAGGTACTCTAAAAGGACTCAAACTTTCTCGGATCAAACCTTTTTGCAACAATTCTTGAATATGTCGGTTCAATTCCTAATTCGTGGTAGGTGTCAACCGATGTGGTGCCTTATTTGGTAAACTAGCTCCAGTGATTAGATCCATGCAATGATCAATGATTCTCTTTGGTAGAAAACCATCAGTTACATTAATAGAAATTATTTCACTGTACTCAGTGAGTAACTTATCAATCTCCTCAAGTATACTATCCTTTGTTTTGTTACTTGATTTGTTAGGAATCACAACAAAACATACATCATTCTTCTTCAAATCCTTAACAAAATTTCTTCCTTCCATCAAAAAAACTTTCACAAATGTACAAACATTACTAACAGGTTCTTCAATCAAAGGTAACAAGATTTTTCTTCTCCCATCAGCCCAAATAGTATATTTATGCAATCTCCCATCATATATAGCATGTCTATCATATTGCCAAGGTCTACCCAACAAAATATGACAACAATCCATAGGCATGATAACACATAACACCTTATCATAGTACTATCCAATTTTCAAATTTGCATAACATTGTTCACTTACCAAGAGTGTATGCTCATCCTTGATCCATGAAATCTGATAGGGCTTTGGATGTTCCAACCTTTTCAATTGCAACTTTGTAACCATTTCCTCAGATGCCAAGTTCTCCAAGCTACCACTGTCAATGATTACCTTCCAAACTTCATTAGAAACTACATCTGGTCTTGAACAAACTTTTTCTTACTGGATCTTCCTTATTACTTTCACTCCAAAGTGCTCTCCTTACCATCAAGTTCTTTTCTTTCTTAGGTTCATTCAGTGACTCTTCTTGCACCAAAGCATTTCTACTACTACTGACCTTCTTACTTACATGTGTACACTCAAATGATCTATGTCCTTCTCCACAATTATAACAAGTTCCTCAGAAACCACCTCTATTATAACCACCTTGGTAGTTACTGCCTCTTCCTCTAGATGAACTTTCACCTTTCCACTCGGTCTTGCCTTTATCTAGATTTGTCTTTTCAGGTTTAGATCTATTTTTTTCACCATAAGATCTACCTCTTCCTCTAGGGAATCTACCACCTCTACCTCTTTGTCTTTGCTGACATTTTTTGTTCAATTTCTCCTCGGCTTTCAATGCAAATTGATAAGCTTCTTCAATTTTCTCCATTTAACCAAACTGATTTCTTCTTGGATGGAAACTCTCAATCCATTCAGGTACCTAGCAATTCTTTCTACATCATCTTCATCATGTCCAAATTTGATATCTATTCTATAGAATTCCTTAGTATATTTTTTTACTGAGCTATCTTTCTGCCTCAAACTTTGCATTCACCTAACTAGGTTAATCTGAGAATCACAAGGTAAAAACTTTCCTTTCAATTTATTCACCATTTTATTTCATACCTTTATTTTGTCTTTGCCTTTCCTCTTTCTGTCCAACTGTATATGTTCCCACCACAAGGATGCATGAGTTTTCAACTTTGTGCTTGCAATTTTCACATTCTTTTCCTCAGGGACATTTTCATACTCAAAGTACTATTCCATCTCAATGATCTAGTCCACCAATTCATCAGAATCCAATTTTCCACTATACTTAAGAGGATTAAAGTGTGGTGTAGACTTCAGATTTGTCAAAGCCTTCAACAATCTTTCCTCTTCTTGATCCATCACCGATGTAGGTTCTACATCAACTTGTTCTTCCTCAATTTCATCATCACTAACATCTTCAAGATGTCTTCCTCTTCTCTAGGTTGTTTCAATAGCTTCTACTCTAGAAACAAGTTGTCTCAACATGTTTTCCAATCCTGGATCCACATCTCACCTCCCATGAACCATCTTGAAACCCTTTGCAATTGCAGGCCAGATCGCAATCTGCTACCCCACAATAAATTAACCAGGGTTTGACAAGAAGGAACCCTCAAACCTAGATTATTAAACCTATATCCAAATCTCACCTCGCTCTGATACCACCTGACGCAAGAGAGAGGAGGGGGAGAGGGGAAAAAGGCACACCCTAACCAGATCCCCCTTGCAGAGATCACACATGGAAACAACAACAAACAAGTGAGAGAGAGAATGCAGATATCTTTCATATATTTATTTCAATTGATTCATACATGTCAAGCTATAAGGCATTCTCAGTTTAGGCTAGATATTCTAATTCAAGTACAGAAGTCCTCCAACATGTGAGGATCTAAAACAATCTTCTATCTCCTAGCTTCTATCTTCTATGTTTTAATTGATCTAATTGATGTCCTAAAACTACAAACAATGATTACATTATATACAAGAGGCTACAAAAAAAGTCGGCCTTCAGATCCACCATCAATGGAAGGAACGACCAGATCTAGGTCCACACGCTTCCCAATTATAGATTCCAACATTAAATCTACAACCATAATTAATTGCAAGATTCAGCCTCAATAGGAAACTAAAACAAACAACTCGGTAAGCAAGGATAACTGAGCGCCAGATAAGCATCATCGAGTGGCAGAGAGATAACCGACCAACCCCCGGTAAACAAAGGAAACCAAGCAACACTGAACCAAATCGGTCAAAGAAAGAATTGATAAACATAGGAAAACACAAACATGTTTTTGGTGACAAAGGATTGCCAAGGACCCGAGATGCTCCTGCATCACTTCTATCCTTCATTCAAATAATTGTCATTAATTTAGTTGGCATCTCATCATTTCTTCTAATTGATCAACCTTTGTCATCCAAGCACCCTAAATTAATTATCCCTATTGGACTAAATAACTATTTAATTATTTAATCTCTCTTCTATCATTTGATTACCCTAACTCTTCAACTTAGATTAAATAATTATTTTTAATTATCTAATCTCTTTACTTTAAAATGATCCCTCTTTGAAGCTTAAATAATTATTTTAATTATTTGATCTCTTTTTCATAACATTATTAATTAATTAAGTTTTAATTTATTTGATTATTCCCAAATGCAAGTGAGATTAATAAATTTTATTTATTTATTTATTTAACCCCTCTTAACTCCCTCATGAATTTTTCGCATGAATCCTAACTCTACTTAACAAATTACGCTCTCCACTCAACTCTTACATATTTCTAATCTAACTCCTCTCGTCCACTTTTCATTCCTACTTGTGTATTTCTTCCACCTCTTTGTCCACTTAACTAATCCTCTCCTTCAATCATGGCCCTTGATCACCAGAAATCTGAAATAAACCTAGTTTTATATTTAGTTAAATCCTCTATAGTTTTGAGTCAAATCTTCATTTTTGGACTAACAATTATCTTCTAAGAAATTTTGAATCATCATAGCATTTTTATCTATCAAATTTTCCTTTAAGCACATAAAAATCTTAGAGCAATTTGAATAGTGGAGAAGAACAATGGAGATTATGTTATTTGACAAAATACTCTACAAGTAATTAATAGGAAATTAGTGATAATTTTGATAAGATTGTCATTGCTGGAAAATAGAATTAAGTATAGAGATGAAGAAAGGAAAGACTTATCCGCATAGACACTATTAGGAAGTGTTATCGAAAACAAGAAGTGTTATCAACATAAAGGAAGGGTTATCGGAAAGTGTTAGTGGTGAAACAATAAAAGTTTATGAATGAGGACAACATCAAATTAGAAAAATGGTTTATGAAAGATTGAGAAACCCTAATCATGTAAAGAAACTATAAGAGGAGATCCAAGGTTAAGGAAAGATATACTGACAGATAGGTACAAAGATAGAGATATAGATCAAAGGACATGGATTGAAGAGCACTGTAGATTGATATTATCAACAGAGATTAGAAAGTAGATCAAAGAAGAAGAGAGAAATGAGATCTGACAAGCTTTTGAGAAAGCATCCATAGGTCAAATTTCTTGTTGATTTATTCCTAATAGTTTAGCAGCAAGATTGTGAAATCCCTTACCTGAGTAGTCTCTAACCAGACTTAGAAGTTCTATTTAGGAACTTATTGTAAATCCTTTAACTGGGTGAAAACTATATAAGTGGGATAAAATCTCTTAACATAGTAGTCTTTAACAAGACTTCCAATACTCCTAACATGGTATTAGACACTCCTAACAGGGTGAAGTCATTCAGAAGATGACACTTATATAAGCTCCAATTCGGGCATCTTATTACTGCAGTGATGAGTTGTGGGTATCATCCCCACCATATTTTTTTCCCTCTGACCAAGGGTTTTCTGCGACACCAAAATATTGTGTTAAGTGTTTGAATGTTTATATGTTGTATGTTTAATTTGCATGTAATTAGTTATCGGTTAAACATTACAACAACTATCAGCAAAAGACAAAATAATTATTGATATAAGTAATTTATTGGCTATCGCTTTATGTTCAGAGATTTGAATAAGTGAGAAAACTCTATGGTACTGATTCAACCCCCCCTCTCAGTACCCTACTTAAATCTTTCCAACAATTGGTATCAGAGTTCTTGGTTCTCTAGAGGAAAGTTTAACAACTTGAGAGTAGATCTGGAATGATGGGAAGTTACAAGTATCAGAGAGAGTTGGAGGAAGCCCTAGAAGATGCTAATGAACAAATCCATGATATGAAGAGTAAGTTAAAGATATCATTTGAAAAAATAAAGGAAATGAAAGAAAGACTAAAAATGAGCCTTGATGACCTTGAAAGACTATCGAAAGACAGTATCAATTCTAAGCAAGATGATGCAGCTATACGAGACCTATTAAAAAAGAACAATGAATTACTTGAAGAAATTAGTCAAATGAAAAAGGAACATGAAAGTCAAGCCATGATAATGACAGAAGTACTAGAAAGAATTAGGACTGTCAAAAGTGCCAAACAAAATCTTGAAACCGAGAAGAGAAATGTTGAAGAAATAATCAGAGACAAAGACTTCCTCTTGCAAGTACAAATAGAAGAAGTCCAAGAAAGAAATGACATGATAAAAGGTATCACTGACAAGATTCAACAATTCCAAGCATAAAATCAGAAGCTAAAGCAAGAAAATGAAGATCTAAGAAATAATCTAAAAGTTGAAAAAGAAGTCAATGCTACACTCACAAAGTTTGAACAAAGCATGCAGAAAATCGATGAATGACTAAAAAATAGTACTAAACTGGGGTATATTGGTAACAACAAAATTGAGATCGGAGAATCATCAAAATATGGACAATGAACTTCTAAAGGAACCGGTGATACACAAGGTAAGAAATCCAACAAGCCTACCTGCTACAATTGTGGAAAATATGGTCATACTACAAATATGTGTAGAAGCAAATAACTGAACATCCCAAAAAGCACATTCTTTAATGGTTACTGTTACAATTACAACAAGTTTGGTCATAAAGTTGTTGAGTGTATATCTAAAACTATTAATAGAACATTTGAGAAAAACTCCTATGGATATTGCTACAAATGTAATCATTATGCACAAAAAGCTGAAGAATGTAGAACTAAGGTACCAACAAAAAGGAAATCAATTTATTATTAGAGAAGAGAAATAAATAATTTTGTTACATGTTTTAACTGCGAAAAACTTGGACACCTTGCATCAGAACGTAGAAAAGACGATGATGAAGAAAGAACTGAACCATGGAGACCATTTGTACTACCATGTTATATATGCTCAAAGTTTGGTCATTCTACCTACTATTGCAGATATCGGTACACTACCACCAATGACACCAAAGGAGAAAGGATCATAAGTAAAGAACAAGTCAGAGAAGAAATGAAGAAGATTTGGAGAAAGAAGGAAGATGGTGCAACATCAATGGAAGACCCTATGTTGGATAACGTAGGGGAATTCATCTACCAACTAAGCAAGTAAGTAAATGCTTAGGGACATAGAATTTTATTGAAATATTTAAGAAGATACTTAAATCAAATTCCAAGCTAAAATATTCAAAAGCATAAAATAGATGCAATGATAATTAGAAGAATAGAAAAGTTGATGAAAAGGTATTAAGTATGAGATTATTATTGGTGAACTAAGATCACTATCAATATAAAAGATATTGTTGGTCTACAATAAAGTTTTTGGTACAATAGTCATTGGACACCTTGTCATTATATATAACAACACTTATCATGAAATAGTGACATTCTAAAAGGTCACTAGAAAGAACAAAGCTTAAGGAAATATTGTTGTGTATTGTGCTAATTCATTCTATAGAAAGGATTTAGACAGATTGATTGAAATACAAACCCTAGACACTCAAAATATTGGATAAGTGAAGGAACATACTAAAATCAGAATGATAGAGAGACTGGTGTTAGTTAATAGATCAGAAGAGGATGAACCAAAATATCAGTTAAGTACTCTAAAAATCACATATACGAGCGGAGCTAGAGCATTATCTCAAATACCATGCATAGTCATGTTGACAAAAGATGTAAGATCATTTATTCATTAAAAACAAATTGAAATCATTGATGAAGATATAAGGACAACCTTCTAGGAATTATATAGAGAAGAAGGAATGTTGAATGAAGAGTATGGGCATCTAGTAACAAAGGGACTAACACACATCATGCACATGCCAAAGAATTCAGAATCTAAGCGGATCAAGTGTCTATTGAGTCGAATACATGGAGACTACATATGGTTGGAAGGAGATAGACAAATAGAAATCACAAAGTAAATCATCAGTACAGGTACAAGAAAGAAATTGAAGGTTTAGATAGGTACAAGAAAGACCAAAAAACTTTTTTGGTGAGAAAAATTCTGGATAAGGAAATGAGATTCACATCAATGATTATTGGCTACAAGATCTATCAATAAAATTAGTTAGACAATATATCAAGAGGAGAACTACAATTTTCATATGATATTGTTACTGAAGGTTGTCTGTGTGAATTTTGTACCTGATCTGTAGACACAACACTTCAGTAAAACATTAGAGGTTAGCAAAAATGAAAGCTGCAATGAATTGAAAGCTAAACTAACCAGGCAACTTACTACCTTCTAATAGGTGTGAGTATGATGTTCTCAGATTGTATCGAGATCAGTGACCTTGATGACACCTAAATGAAGGATTTGAATGCAAAACTGATAGGAAATATGAATGCAATTAATCTATTTTTTTTATTTTCTATGCAATGATATGATGAAAACTGATATGAATCTAGAATGTAAGATGAAATTGATATGCAATGAATTGATCTAAGATGAATTCTAAATGATATGCAATACTAAAAAACAAGAATGATCTCATAATAGCTTGGATTCGTAAAGATGATTCTTCAGTCTCCAATTCGACAGCGTGAGGATGCAAAAATATCAGATGATTTATGAAGAGTTGAGGCCTTAATTTATAGAAATCTAGGGCTTTGGAGGTGCATGAGAAAAGCCATAAATCACTCAGATTAACTCAGCTTGATTTTTGAGTTATCTGATTATAAAGAATAATTAACTCACAAAAACATGCAAAAGCAGAGTCTAGCTCAAAATAGAGTTTAGTTTTAATTGATAATTGATAGTTGTCTGCTTTTCTTGATTGTGCATGATTTATTTATGAATTAATTTAATAATAAAGTGATTTATTTCCAACTTAACTAATTTTGAAAAATAAAACAATTGATTTATGGGTTAATCAATTATTTTTCAAACTTTTATTCCAAAATAATATCATTAAAAATTGACAACTTGCTTTAATTAATTAAATAAGAATTTAAACAATTATTCATAGGATTTTGGATTTATTGTCAAAATTAAATAATACAATTTAGGAATAAATATAATTAACTTCAATTAAATAATTAAGTGGCAGTATTAAATCTAATTAATTAAATATTAAGAATATTCAATTAATCAAACTTTAGGATAAATAGGATTTATCGCCAAATAATCATTAAATTAAAGATAATTAAGATAATTAGGAATATTACTAGGAATATTCCCCAATGCAGAATTTGAGATAATCAATTAAGATTCGATGATGTTTAGATGTGCCTTAGGTTAGGACTTCGATGTCGATTTCATTCGATGTGTCGATTTAGGAGGTTAATGAACTTATAGCCCATTTTTGGGGTATTACATTTTACCCCTCTTTGAATTGCTGTGCGAAGCTTAGTGGTTCAAAGACAGTCTATGTATGATATTGAAATTGATGTTTGAAATTGATATTGATATGAGACAGAAACTGATTGAAATTGATATGAAGATGATAGGTCCTGAATGACCAAAGATAATGTTAACTATAACAGCGATGAACCAATGATTGCGAAAAAGTGTCAAAACACCTGATTCCGAACCTTATGATTGCGAAGAAGTGAGTGACCTATTCCAGACCCGATTGTCGATAAGAATCACATAGGTATCACATCTGAACCCTTCAGTTACTGAAGAACCAAGGAAATAACACAATTGAACCGATAGTTGCAAAAACTGATACAATTTACAAGATTAAGAGAATACCAGATTGATATGGATCTCGATGAATCTGATATGCCCCAAGCGATGATAGATTTGCCCCAAGCGATGAGGACTTTTGATGAATCAGCAACTAGACGTGGTTGTTGTCTTGATTACTGATGAAAGATAACAAATTTAGATTTACAAACTTTGAATGATGTGCAATACCATGCCCCCTTCGGGATTAAAATTGAAATCTGACAAGAAAAGTCAGTGTTGATAGTTTAGAAGCATGTTAATTGATTGGAGAAGTGGTTAAACACGTTCAAGAATGCATTCTGCATTGTTTGAGAGTCCAAAAGACCAAGTTTGACTAGGTTTGACCATGAGCTGATCATGGTTGACCAAGTTGAAATTTTGATAGTTTGATATAAGATAATTAGTTAAGTTGAATTCTAGATTTCTGTGATGATGGAAGGTTGAATATGCAAGCAGTAGACCATCTTGGGCCCAAAATTTTAAATTATGATTTTGACATAATAAACGATCTCAAATTTTAATTTTGATTTTGAAAATGGATTCAGAATATCAAAATTAGCTAGGGGTGCAATTTTTGTGGAAAACGGAGCACTTTTGAAAATTAGGTCAAAAGCTATATAAGGGCTGGAAGGGTCATTTTCAAATCATTTCAACCATTTGACTTTGGAGATCTTGTGGAGCCCTCTGAGTGAGAAAATGGTAGAATAGAGAGAACCGAAGGTACTTGTGAGTTTGCATCGATTTGAGCGTAGCCAGAGACATCAGAGACCCCGACAGTACGAACATCTGGTATGTGGACCTCGGTGCCTCTTTGAAATTTCAAATTTTTCATGTTTTATAGCATTTTTAGAAATTTTCATACGCATTTTGCTTTTCAATTGTCGCATGTATGAAAACTCGTATGAGTCCTCCCCTAGACTCGTACGACATTTGAATTTCATTTCCTTTGTCGTTTCATGACCTACCTAGTGTCGTATGAGAGGGACCCATGAGTCGTACGACATTTCACAGATGGATACATCTCTTGGCTTGCAGATCACCCTATCCATAGATTCTCAGATTCCACTGAGTTGATACCCTCCATGGAGGAGGCGATGGATGTGACAGGAGCTCCTATGAGACTGGTTTCGAGACCACAGGTAGTACATCCTACACCACCCAAACCGAGAGCAATGGCTCCACTACAAAGACCATCAAGACATATGAGGCCCCCTCATCCTTCTACTTCTACAATAGGTACATCCACAGGTTCCCAGAGACAGACGAGGGGTGATAGTGGCACTTTGGGCGGTGTTGGTTCTGTAGATGATGTATTAGCAGCTGAGCAAGTTGTAGGTGCTGTTATAGATATGGGTACAGATGATCCCTTTGATCTAGGTGCTGAGATTAGACATCATAAGGCATGTAGAGAAGGTACCACAGAGCAGGCAGATTAGCCAGCACAGCCAGCATAGGACACAGATATGCCAGCAGTAGAGAATGAGCCTAGTGTACCTCTTACTTCATCAGAGATTATTAGATGTCTCAGAGCTCAGGTCCAGGACTTGAAGGTATAGAGTGCTAGGTGGGAGGAGAGGTATCTAGAGGTAGATAGGCAGCGCACAGAGCTTTGTGCAGAGTTTCATTCAGAGGTTCAGAGATTACAGACAGAGGTGACCCATCAGACCTCACGGGCTTCGTATTATGTGTCTGCATATTATGTTGCTATCGCTACTGCGCAGAGAGTACCCACATATTTAGATTACATGGCAGCCTTAGAGGGAGCTAGGGCACCGAGAGTAGAGGTGATACCAGATGCACCACCCCCTCCTCCACCAGATGCTAAGGAGCATGCCGATAGTTGATTCCTGTTCTTATGTTTTGATATACTCTGTTCTTTTGATAATTGATATACTGTTCTGACTCTGATAGCTCTCAGGAGCTCATTCTTTTGTATATTGTGCCAGTAGTGCACCCCTGACACATTTTGAGTTGATGATATATATGAGATCGATATTTTGGGTCGTGACTTCATTTGTACTTGTCATGTTTTGATTGATGATAATATCATGTGATGTGTATGCTATGAGTAGTGTAGAATGTATGTATGGATCAATGCAATGCAATGATTTTTGTCATATGTATGGATGTTATGCAAATGTAATGGATTATGAAAAGATGTATGTATGATTTATGCTTATGCACTGGATGTAATGTAATGCAACAAATGGTAATGATATGGGATGTAAATGCAGCGATACACATGATATGTTTTTGCAGGTTGATGAAGACAAGTACTTAGTCTTATGTCAAAAGGATGTTTAACCTAGGAGGGTTATTGCTTGCGGTTCGGTGAAGAGACCTTCGAGTGAGACTCAGCTTTTGTTGGATGTGAAGAATTGATATGAAGAATTGTTTAAGCTGTGAAGTGTTTCCAAACATTTGTGAGATCATGCAGACATGCAAAATGCAAAGAAACATGCGAAATGAAATGAAACCTTGGACCTAGGACCTACTCACTGATCATATGTTGATTTGGTATCATCATTGAAATTTTAGGTAATCAGATAAATCAATACAATGCCCACTAGCTATGAAACTATAGACATGAATATTGATTTGTATGCGCAAGAATCAATACAACACCCACTGGTCAACAACCATGGATATATGAATATTGATTTTGTTTTCGGAATGTCGGATTAGATATAAGCACCAAGGCATAACGCCAGGATGACCTGAATATCATGTCCATTTTGATATAGCAATTTGTATAAGCATCAAAACATAAATGTCGTGATGACCTAAATATGCCTTGCGGTGAAAAACACATCAAGCAGTCAAGAGATCATTCTAAATCCAATGTGATTTACCTGTAGTGACCCTTTATCATTCACATCCTTAGGTAAGATCACGTTTCACAATAGGAGAAAGAAATTACTCAAAAAGACAATAGTTAGTTCAAACTTCCTTGAATTTTTTAGGTATCAATGGTCGAGGTACGCATGGCCATCCAATTCGAGATAGAGGCTCTTACAGTCAGACACCATTTCAATCTAGAATTTCCAAAGTTGTTAGATTTTCACATACAAGCAGAAAACAAAGAAAAGATTATGCCCCCAGTCATCACTCTCTAAATCCTGTAAAGGACATCATCGAAGAGCTTGAAGGACACAATATGCAAAAATCTCAATGTGAATCAGTAAGCATACAAGGAGATAAAAGCATGTCAAGCATAGATTGTTTTCAATTTATGTTTGATGTTGATTGCGTTGTTGTAGAGGCAAAATCCTTTCTGGAGAGGAGACAGACAGACAGACTCAGATATAGCTTCAAAGGACTCTGACTGGATATGACACATATAAAGTATACTGGAGACCATAGGATGTGACATTGATTGCCCCCAAGTTTGAACATTGATAGGATACAGATGCTTGAGCTGATTGGTGTACAAACTGACTTATTGAATAACAGGAATGCAGAAACAACTCGGGAGATATGTACAAACTAAAGCAAGACTGAAAGATGGGAAAGACCAAGATTGTGCTGATAGATGGAGCATTTTGAAACAAGTGGCACCCGTTTGCTGAGTTTTCACCATCTTGGCAGAGATTCTATTTTTGCTACCAAGGCGCCTATTTCTAGGTTTTCACCAAGGCACTTTTTTTCTTTTTCTCATTTTTTTTTTGTATTTTTCATTTTTTCAATGTTTTTGTACTTTTGATATTTTTGTACTTTTGAATTTTTTTTACTTTTTTTGTACTTTTGAAATTTTTTTACTTTTTTTTGTGAATCATCAAGGTGCCTATTGCTAGGTTTTCACCAAGATGTTCATTTTTTCAGGACTTTTTCAGATTTTTATGATTTTTTCAAGACATTTTACCATAGACTGAATGCCTTAGGCATAGAATTTCTTCATACGGAGAATGTTGATTGGTTCTCAGAGTTTTTCTCCTGCAGTCATTGAGAGTTGATAGGCACCAGAGCCAAAAGTAGCAGTGATTACAAAGGGACCCAGCCAGTTGGGTTCAAACTTCCCCTTGTGTTCTTGATGTGATTGATTTTTAGGATTTTCTCTCAAGACTAGATCACCAACCTGAAATTCTCTGTGTTTGACTTTCTTGTTGTAGCCTCTAGACATTCTTTTCTGATACACTTTGAGATGATCATATGCTACTTGTCTATGCTCATCTAGTAGTTCAAGTTCTTGCAACCTAGACACTCTGTAGTCATCATCAGTTACTAGACCATGCATTCTGATTCTTAGTGATGGGATTTCAACCTCAATAGGTAGTACTGCTTCCGACCCATAAACTAAAGTGAAAGGTGTAGCCCCAGTGGGTGTTCTGATACTTGTTCTATAGGCCCAGAGAGCTGGATTGATCATGAGATGCCAGTCTCTTCCTATTTTATTAATTGTTCGATGCAAAATTTTCAATAGATTCTTATTAGATGCCTCTGCTTGTCCATTCCCTTGAGGATAGTATATAGAAGACCAATGTTGTGTGATCTTGAATTTGGTAGATAGATCATCTAGGTCTTTGTTCTTGAATTGGCCACCATTATCTATGATTATGGAATGAGGTATCCCATATTTGCATATGATATAGTTCAATATGAACATAGATATTTTCTTTCCAGTTGCTTGTGTCAAAGGGACTGCTTCTACCCATTTTGTAAAATAATCTATAGCTATGATTATATGGGTATTTCCATTAGAAGAATGAGGATGTATAGCTCCTATAAGATCAAATGCCCATTGGTGAAAAGGCCATTGTGTAGTAAAGGGAATTAGATCTCTCCTTGGAGCATGAATTAAGTTTCCATGCAGTTGGCATTTTTGACAGTTCTTAGCAAACTTGATAGACTCTTTCTCCATTTCAGGCCAATAGTACCTAGCCCTAATAAGTTTTTGAGCTAGTGTTAAACCGTTTGAGTGTGACCCACAAATACCATCATGGACTTCCTCTAATGCATGTTGAGACTTTTCTTGCTCTAAACATCTATGTAGTGTACCATCTAGACCTCTTTTGTATAGATTGTGACCAATGATGACATATCGGGAGGCATTACAGATAAGGTATCTCTTCTCATGGTGGTTGAAGGTATCAAGAATGATTTGGTCTTGGAGATAGGAGAATAGGTTTTTGTATTTGGATGAATCATGGCCAACAATAGTGCAGATCATGCGGGTTTCAGGGGAATCATATGCAGGATAAAATAGTGCTTCCACCAGGAACTCGTAGCGTAGCTGATGTTCAGGCTGATGTAATAAAGTAGATAATGTTTCCATTGCATTGACAACCTTATTCTCCATTCTAGGAATTTTCTCAAATGTGATAGATATGAAATACTTCTTTAAATCATCTACCATTCTCTTGTAAGGAATGAGCTTTTCATCTTTAGTTTGGTACACATCATTGACTTGATGAATAACAAGTTGTGAGTCTCCATGAATGTGTAGCTCTGTTACTCTCCATTCAATTGCTATTTTCATACCATTCAAAAGGGCTTCATATTCTACAATATTATTTGTGCAAGGAAACTTTAATCTGAATGCTTTTGGGATTGAGTATCCTTGAGGAGTTATGAACAATATGCCTACTCTAGATCCATTTTGTGTATAGGATCCATCAAAGAATAACTGCCATTCTCTAGAAGAAAGAGTCATGATAGAGGAATCTAGAAATTCCATTTTCATTGGTGTATCATCAATCATAGGTGCATCTGCTAATTCATCAGTAATAACCTATACTTTGATAGCCTTTCTTTCCACATATTCAATGTCAAATTCACTTAAGAGCATAACCCATTTAGCTAATCTACCTATGGGGGTAGCTTTGCTTAGTAGATACTTGAGTGGATCAATTTTAGCTACCAAATTTGTGGTATGAGCTAACATGTAGTTTCTCAGTTTCTGTGATGCAAAGATCACAGCTAGACAAGCTTTCTCAATCATTAAATAGTTATTCTCATATGCAACCAATGTCCTACTGATATAGTATATAGCTCTTTCCTTTTTGTTCTCATCATGTTGTGCTAGCAATGCCCCCAGTGATGTATCTGTAGTAGAGACATATAAGATCAAAGGCTTCCCATGAATAGGAGGCATCAATATAGGAAGATTTGATAGATACTTCTTGATATGGTTAAAGTTGTTCTCAGATTCTTCATTCCATGCAAAGGTCACACCTTTATGTAATGTTTTTGTAAAAGGTTATGATATATCTGCTAGCTGTGATATGAATCTTCTGATAGATTGTACTCTCCCTTGTAAGGTTCTCATTTGACTGATATTCTTGGGAGGTTGCATCTCTATTATAGCCTTGCCTTTAGCTAGATCAAATTCAATGCCCTTCTTTGAAACTATGTATCCTAAGAGCTTTCCAGAAGTGACACCAAAAGTACACTTCTTAGGATTTAGTTGGAGACTAAACTTTTCCATTCTATCTAGGATCATGCTCAAGTCCTTTAGATGTTCAGTTCTAATCATAGATTTTGCTAAAGTATCATCAACATAATCTTCCATAGTTTGATGCATCATGTAATGGAAAATAGATGTCATTGCTCTTTGATATCTAGCACCAGCATTTTTAAGCCCAAATGACATGAGATTCCGACAGAAGGTACCCCATGCACATGTGAAAGTAGTTTTCTCTTGATCCTCTGGAGCAATTTTTATTTGGTTATATCTAGAGAAACCATCCATTAAGGAATACATCTCGAAATCCGTAGTCATTCCCACTATCATATCAATGTTAGGTAGTGGAAAATCATCCTTAGGGCACGCTCTATTCACATCTCTAAAGTCTGTGCACACTCTAATTGAACCATCTGGTTTAGAAATAGGTACAATATTAGAGATCCATTCAACATAGTCTATAATATAGATGAACTTGAATTTTAGGAGCTTCTCTAATTCAACTTTTACCAAGAGTGCAACATGAGGATGCATCTTTCTCAGCTTTTGTTTAACAGGTTTGACATTTGGAGCTATAGATAAATGATGCATTATAAGATTAGGATCCAATCCTGGCATAGCTGAATATTTCCATGCAAAGTTGATCTTCTTCTCTGTTAGGAATGTTGTAAATTTTTGCTTCTCTTCTTCTGATAATGATTGTGCTACATGAATCAACTGTGGTTCCTCTGTTGTTCCCAAATTGATAGATTGAGTGGGCTCAATTAGAACCAGAGATCTATCCTATAAATGACTTGGAAGGACATCAAATATCTCATCCTTAGGTGCCTCAGAGAGGTTTTCACCTTTGGATACATCTTTTATTTTTACTTTTGTAGGTTCTGAGACTGCCACAAAGTGGTTTTCACCCTCAGAACTCTTTTTTTAAAATATTTTTATTCTTATTTTTTTGACTAAGATATTTGATGTCCATCTCCATCATGCTAACGCTCAGTTCACTGATGGAAGTACTCATAGGCTCAACTACATTAAGGTAGCAAGCAAGGGCATAGTCATTTGGGAAGGTATAAACACCATGGCTTGGATTTGTGGAGGTTTGATTAATAAGTTCTGGATATTGGATAGTCAAAGTGGGGAAAGATTGGGAGATAGTGTTTACGAATATGGACATGTCATCATTGGTCCTAACCTGATGCTCAAGTTCAAATGTGATATTACAACTTAAGACATTCAATTCATGAATAGGCTCGATGTCATTGTGGGAGTCCAATTTGGCCATAGGTGGATCAGACTCGATAGGTTCTGCATTTCACTCTAGACTTACGTTGGGATTAGGTGCATATTGGTGAATAACATCAACATGTTTCTTGGTGATAAGCTCATCTGGTTTTGGAATGACTCCCCATTCATAGTCATTAGATTAATCTTCTGATTCAACATCTCTAGGAAATCTTAGAAAATGAGTAAAGTCAGGGTGAATACCCCAAGAAGGGTTACCCTTGGATTCTGATTTGAATTCATAGTCATGAGAATTTGTCTCAGAATGACTACCACCTTCCTCTTCTTGATTGTTTTTGATATTAGCTAGTTCTTGTTTTGCAACTATCTCTTGATTGATAGTAGGTTCTTGTGTTTCTACTACATTAATTCTTTTGATAGGATCATCTTCTGCATCAAGAAGGTCTTTGATCTCTTTAGGCAATTTTTCATAGGGGATGAGTTCTAAGCTGTCTGAATCACTATCTGATGGTTCTATTTCTTCTTTCTTAAGAAGAGGTTCTCCTGGTACGATCTACTCTATGACATGAGAATAATTACCTTTGAGGTGATAGGGTTTCTTCTTAAATCCTAAGCCAACCTTATCTTTATTTTCTCTACCAGTATGTGGAAGAGGTGCCTCAAGACCTTTTCCTCTGACTCTTAGAGGTCCTTGACCTAGTTATCCCATCTTAGGTATCAATTTATTTCCTAGACTGTATGACTTAGAAGGGATTTGTGGTGCTGTAGAGTTTCTAGTTTGAACATTGTGGGATTCTGAGTCATCTTTGTATAGCCATGATAGCACAACTTCATCCTCTTCAAACTCTTGCTTGGATACTTGTTCTGCCACAAAATTCTTTTTATATGCTTCAAGAGGTTCCTTAGGTTTGGGCTTGGACTATTTCAAAGATTGTCCATAAGACTTAGGGGAGATAGGGAGAGATTTCAAAGATAAGACTAGCTCTATAATATATTCTCCCATCCCATTTTCTTTGAGATTGACCTCTTTAGAAATGTCTTCCATTTTGGATGTTGAAGCAACATTTAGTTGTTCAGTAGAAGATTCTCTATTATTGGGAACAAGCTTATCAACACTTTCCTTCAATGTATTGCAAGTTGTATTCAGATCTGCGGGGATAGTAACCTCTACTCCTTCATAAGGAAACTTCAAACATTGATGGTATGTAGAAGGAATAGCTTGCATTTCATGTATCCATGGTCTCCCTAGAAGAATGTTGTAAGCCAAAGGTAGATCAAGAACTTGACATATAGTATCTCTGATAACTGGACCTGCTCTGATAGGTAAGACAATCGGGCCTTTAGAAGATCTTTCTTGTTCATCATAGGCTTTGATAGTTATTTTATTTCTATGATCAATAGCTAATTCTGAAAATCCCAATTGTGTGATCAAGCTGTAAGAACAAATGTTTAGGCTAGTGCCCCCATCTATCAACACACATTTGAATCTACGGTTCTGGATCAAGACTTCTATATGCAAAGGCTGATTATGTGGGTGACTCAAGGAGTTGTCATCTTCCTCTGAAAAGGAGATATATTGTGGAGATGTAAGATGTCCAACCATAGTCTGGAACCTATCTAAATCAAGGTTATCAGGAACATTGGAACCGAGCAAAGCTTTTTCTAGTATGGCTCTGTGAGCTGGGGATATTCGAAGCAACTCAAACATAAAGATTTTGGCATTAGTGTGCTAGAGTTGTTGAACAATGCTATAAGATGTAGGCCTTGTATCCTTTGGATTGGAAGATTTGGAAGCAGCCTTCTATTTGGAAGCAGATGAAAGATTGAAGGGTATCTTAGGGACATTAGATGAATCTAGGATTTTTCCTTTTAGATGTGCCTGAGCTTGTGATCGGGTAACTACATTAGCTCAGGAATGATCTCTTTCTCTTCGTATAATTATGATGACATTGAAACTTTCAAAGAGACATGGTTCAACCATATTAATGACAACATTATTTCCAGGGTAGGCATAATTGACTTTTGCCCCCATATTAGGTTGAGAAGTTGAAACTTCTTGACCATGTTGCGGAAATGGTTCTATAAATGCCATATGATCATTATTGCTCTTAGGATTGTAAACTATGATGTCTCCACTATCGATTAGATCTTGAATGGTGTGTTTCAACTGTAAGCAGTTATTAGTTTTGTGACCTTTACCTCGATGGAAATCACAGAATTCATTTTCTTTCCACCAATGTGGCTTAGGGTCTACATCAGATTGTTGGATTGCTGGCAAAGAGATGATGTTATCAGCTAGTAGAGTTCTCATAGATGATTCTAAAGATTCTCCAAGAGGAGTGAACTTTCACTTTTTATCCCAAGATTTGTATTCTGGCTTCTTTTGGAATGGTTCTGATGACTTTTGTTCTGAAGCTTTAATGGCTTGGGAACCAAGAGTTAGGTTGTAGGCTGGTGCCTTTGATGGGGCATGGATAGTGTCAACAATGCCATCTATGATGATGCCTTTGTTCTTGTTTCAATTTTTGTTCTTATCTTTGGAACTAGATCCAGATTCGTATTTGTCTTTTTGAAGCATGATATCTCCTTTCTTGACAAGTACTTTCTCAATCTTGATTGCATTATCTATCATTTTGTCAAAAGATGTATGATCTTGCATTTGTAATGGGTAGTTGATCTCTGGGATGAGGTTATTGATAAAGATTTCGAGTTTCTCCATTTCGGGAATTGGTCTAGCATATAGAGAGAACTTCTTTCGCTACCTCTTGAGGAATGTTAGGAATGGTTCTCTTGGATATTTCTTGAGGTTATAGATATCGATCATGGTGATCAGGTGTTGAATATTGTAGGAGTATTGTTGATAAAATAGTTTAATCAACTCCTCAAAAGTTTTAATCGTAGGAGGCAATCTAGAAAACCAATGAATGGATGCTCTGCCCAGAGATCTAGGAAAGAGGTGCATCAGATAGGTCGGTTCATGCATGAACTCCATGGATTGTGTACAAAACTCTCTAACATGATCTTGAGGATTAGAGTGTCCATCATATTTATCATACTTCAGCATCTCCACTCTTTTTGGAAATGGTGGCATGTACAAGTCTTTGTCAAATGGAAAAGGACATAGAGCCTCCATGGAGAACTCCTTGGGTTCCTTCTCTTTTTCTTGTTTATTCAGTTTGACTTCTAAAGCATGCATCTATTTCATCATGGCTGTTATCAGAGTTTCTTCCTCATGTGTGATGATATCTTCCACATTAAAATTAGGAGGAAGCTTAGCTCCTTGATGAGCTAACTCCAAAAAGTATGTTTCTCTATTTTCTTTCAAGAAATGCCTCATCATTTTTTTGAATTGATCATCATTTTGGTATCGGGCAATTTCTTCAGGTGTGGGTTCCTAATCTACACCATGTTGGGAATGAGCTCCTTGAGAGTCGTGATTCATCCCTACTTGAGACATGGTAGGAGTTTTGGGACTCCCTGAGATAGATCAAGGAGGATTTTTTTGATTACCTCTATGGGTTGATGGAGGAGGTATGTAACTAGTTTTCAATCAAAAGTTGCCAAGACTGTCATCCTCGTAAAGACTAGAATTGATGAGTTTCTCAAGAGTTGGACCCTAAATATTAGTTAAAGGTAAGGTATGAGACATCTCTCTTGATTTGTTATGTGAGGAAGCTCTAGTTTCCACCATTAACCTTAGGTGAAGCGAAGAGGATAGGATGAAGACAACTGAAGAATGATTTGATGCAAGAAAATCAGACGACGCAACCTTGTCAAGATTATGATTGGCTTGAAGATTTGATTAGACATGGGTGAAGGATACTATGCCCTGGATGTATGGGTATGATTCCCAAAAGATAGCGGACACGAGTTCACAACACTTAGTCTGTTTTTGAAGATTTGATAGAAGATTGATAGATTTGACAAGGTTTTGACACAAGATGAAAAGGACTCAAATTGATTTAATAGAAGGCTGGATCGGATTCAAAAGGCCACTTTTGGAAAATGATAGGATTCTCAATGGCTACTGCTCTATTCCTGACACAGTGATTTGTTCGATAGATTCTGTAAATATGCTGAAAAAGCTAAGTATCTAGAAATTCTGATAATTTTTTGACAACT
This sequence comes from Chamaecyparis obtusa, assembly GCA_027943335.1. Classification (NCBI taxonomy): domain Eukaryota; kingdom Viridiplantae; phylum Streptophyta; class Pinopsida; order Cupressales; family Cupressaceae; genus Chamaecyparis; species Chamaecyparis obtusa. The sequence continues at coordinate 3,226,685 of BSBK01000756.1, forward strand.
TTTCAAAATTTTCCCAAACGACACTCTGCAGACTCATACGACATTGGGTATGCTATGAAATGACAGTTGAAAATCTTGTACAATAGTGGGTATGCTGTGAAATGATAGTTGAAAAGATTGTACAATAGTTGCAAAACTCGTACTACAGTTGTAAAACTCGTACGACAGTTGCAAAACTCGCACGACAGTTGCTAGCAGGATTTGACTTTTTGAATTTGACTGGCAGAAAGACTTGTACAACACTAGGTTCTTTACCATACGATAGTTGGGCAGTAATGAAATGACATTTGATAAAAACTCATATGACTTTCTGACTGACTGAGATGACAGTGGATTCCAGAAAAGAATTTTACTTCAGATTTTGCAAATTTTGAGTTTTCAGATTTGGATTGTTTGCAAATTTTAATGTCCAGATTTGAGGATGGTATAAGATTTGTTCATTTTCAATAACCAGATAGATAAACAAGCACAAAAAATAGCAAGCAAGTGATTTAAAGCATGTCTGAAAATAATGAACAAGGGAAAAAGCAACCTTGTGCATGAACAATCAAGTGATTTTATTCATTCTAATCCTCAGAAGCACTAATTATGTATGTTCCAAAAATGTTTTGCAATAACGCACATATACCCTGGAAAATGAAAATTTGGCCTCGCTAGGGTTTTTAGTAATGGTTTGACTCTACAAATTTTATGATCCAAGAGGGCAAACTCCAATCCAGGCGCACCGGGGTTTTGACACAGTCTGAGAACTTAATCAATCAGGAGTTTCTAGGGAGATCTGACAACCCAGCAATGAACCACACCTGTGAAGATTTCTTCCACAAGGACATTTATATAGCGGTTGTCACTACCACGGTGAAAATGGCTATTACCGCTTGAGGTTCCGTCAATGTGGTTGACCCAATTAAGAGAATGTCCACTACAGTTAACCCTCTCTAAAGGTGACTCACAAGATATACCACATGGAGACTGGTTCTAGATTCAAGGATTTGGGTTTCTGTTACTATCCAAAAAGGAAGTAGAGCATAATCCCCTAGCCGTTTCACTTTTAACCCAAACAAAGAAGATAGATTAATCCGACACGCTAAGACCAAGATTATCTCACAAAGATCTATGACATCAACCCCTTATGATCTATCAACCTCTTCGAAGAGAGAATTCCTCGATCAAAAGTTGAGGACACATGGATCTAGTGGAACGTGAGACTCCCTCATTATCCTCCCCACCTACAAGGGATCCTTCATTGAGAAGAGTTTCATTGGAAACCCATTCCCTAAAGATCCACAAATAGTGTTCATGGGGCCTAATTACTATGTGTAACAAAGATGTTGAAAGCAAACTATGTTCATTTTTATAGCCCAAATGAAGTCTGTGATAGGAAAGCAATAAAATTCACTCAAGCTAGACACATGAGATGTTCGTTTTAGATCCAAAATTGAAGTCTTATCAGCTGAGAAGATTACCTAAATTCCTTGCAATGTGCTTAGTAGATTTTTACCTATTTTTAGCAATTCTTGCACTTTTTCCAATCAAAACTAGCAGGAGTCAATCAAAAATAGAGAATTTCAATTGTTAAGATTAGTCGTTAGTCAAAATTTGAAAACCAAATATGACAAACTGCCCTGAAAAAATGAAACGACAATGAAAACCTGGTGCCAAAACTCATACGACACTGGGTCTACTTCCAGACAACAGTCCAAAAACTAGTACGACATTGGGTGTATGATGATACGATAGTTGAACTTCCAAATGATAGTGTGTACAGTCTGGCATGACTGTCGATTTGATAGACTGTCGTACGATAATGGGTATAGTTTGAAATGACTTTTTTTAGAAACTCGTACGAAAATTGTACGGACAGAATTTAAAAATCATAGTTTTGGCTCAGAAATCAAGAAGAAAAGATAGAAATTGATTGAATTGAATTGGAAACCCATATCAGGGCCCCACAGTGGGCACCAAAAATGTGTGTGTGAATTTTGTACCTGATCTGTAGACACAACACTTCAGTAAAACATTAGAGGTTAGCAAAAATGAAAGCTGCGATGAATTGAAAGCTAAACTAACTAGGCAATTTACTACCTTCTAATAGGTGCGAGTATGATGTTCTCAGATTGTATCAAGATCAGTGACCTTGACGACACTTAAATGAAGGATTTGAATGCAAAACTGATAGGAAATATGAATGCAATTAATCTATTTTTTTGATTTTCTATGCAATGATATGATGAAAACTGATATGAATCTAGAATCTAAGATGAAATTGATATGCAATGAATTGATCTAAGATGAATTCTAAATGATAGGCAATACTAAAAAACAAGAATGATCTCACAATAGCTTGGATTCGTAAAGATGATTCTTCAGTCTCCAATTTGACAGCGTGAGGATGCAAAAATGTCAGATGATTTATGAAGAGCTGGGGCCTTAGTTTATAGAAATCCAAGGCTTTGGAGGTGCATGAGAAAAGCCATAAATCACTCAGATTAACTCAGCTTGATTTTTGAGTTATCTGATTATAAAGAATAATTAACTCACAAAAACATGCAAAAGCAGAGTCTAACTCAAAATAGAGTTTAGCTTTAATTGATAATTGATAGTTGTCTGCTTTTCTTGATTGTGCATGATTTATTTATGAATTAATTTAATACTAAAGTGATTTATTTCCAACTTAATTGATTTTGAAAAATAAAACAATTGATTTATGGGTTAATTAATTATTTTTCAAACTTTTATTCCAAAATAATATCATTAAAAATTGACAACTTGCTTTAATTAATTAAATAAGAATTTAAACAATTATTCATAGGATTTTGGATTTATTGTCAAAATTAAATAATACAATTTAGGAATAAATATAATTAACTTCAATTAAATAATTAAGTGGCAGTATTAAATCTAATTAATTAAATACTAAGAATATTCAATTAATCAAACTTTAGGATAAATAGGATTTATCGCCAAATAATCATTAAATTAAAGATAATTAAGATAATTAGGAATATTACTAGGAATATTTCCTGATGCAGAATTTGAGATAATCAATTAAGATTTGATGATGTTTAGATGTGCCTTAGGTTAGGACTTCGATGTGTCGATTTAGGAGGTTAATGAAGTTATAGCCCATTTTTGGGGTATTACAAAGGTAATAGGTATGAATTAGAAGAAATGATGCAGAATCAACTAATGGTAAATTTAAGGAAAATCAAGAAACAAGGATTAAATTTTGGAGCACTACCAGTATGTATAATTTTCTATATACAAAACTATTTTCCAGGCATCGGTAGAACAAATTGGACATTGAGTGAACCAGTTATACATCAGTTTAATAAGTGCATTGAACAATTGGGAAGTAATTAAAATATAGTAATATGGAGTTATTTCAAATAATCTCAAGGAAAAAGGTATGATAGATATTAGATTCCACCTCATATTGTTGAAAAATATAAGAGAGATATATGTTTTCTAGTCAGCACACATTCATGTATAATCAAAATAGTGGAGCCATGGATATTTTAGTTACAACCATTTGGATATGAAACAAAAGAGAATAAACTCATAACAAGAATTGAGAAACTATTGAGTCAACCTAAGGGCATGGAAGCTAATCGGTTTGGAACCTATGAAGAAGTCTACAAAAGGATAACATCAGATGAGAAGAAATCAAAGGAAGAAAGAAACAATACAATGAGAAGACAAAAACCAAAAATAGTACTAGAGACATATTTCAAGATCAAGAATAAGTTAGATAAACATAGACAAGCTACTAACAAAGAAGATGAAGAAGAGATGCCATCGGCAAAGAGAATAAGATCCAAAAAAGTACAAACTATACCAAGGATAAATACAAGAAGTCAATCAACAATAAAAGGAAGCACAAGGACAAGAAAAAATAAAAATAAACTTAAACCCAAGATAGAACCATCAAAAGTAATAATTCCAAGAAAAATTATGGATATAGAAAATGGAATAAGAAATTATGGAACTATTAGTAAGATACATGAAATCAAATACAGGAAATGGTCAGAAGAAGATAATAAAATTATAGAAGATGCTATAGTGTTTAACTTTCATAAGTACATAAGATTTTTGAGTGACTTAAGATGGATTATTCTTGAGGAACTAATTGAAAAAATCAACACAAGATGGGATGAAGTTTTTGAACAAGAGAGACAAAGAAGAGAAAGAACCCTGATACTTACAAAGCCAAAAACAAATGTTGAAGAAATTGATCAATTGATGAAGAAAAATGAAAATAGATTCTCTAAAAGGAAAATAACAACAAGAATACTAGTAGGATTATAAAAAAAAGTCAAAGAAGAAGGATTAAAAATGTGGAAAATAATCTTTAACGCAAAAATGCTAGAAGAGAAAGCATCATAAATTAGTAAAATGTACGAATAAGAAAATGATATAGATTTGACGACTGAAGACAACCCGATAAGGTTTGATGGAGGGCAAGTGAGTCAACCTCTAGAGATACAAGATGAATATGATGTCGACATGAGTAATGAGGAAGATGAACAATTTGAGGAATGACACACACCATAAGTTGCATTTGTAGACACTATAATAGAACAAGTAACACATGCTACCGATATAACACCTGCTATCGGTGAAATACCATAAGAAGAAATAATTGATAAATAGCTAATAAATTTGGAAAAGTACAAGGAACAAATAGAAGAATCAGAGGAAGAACAAGTTTCAAGAACACTACAAAATATGACAATGATAATAACAACACAACAAAAGAGGAAAAGAGATTTAGAATCTAAAGAAGAAGAAGATCTTGATGAAAGACCTGAGATTGAAATTTTGAAGAGAGATCCTACATAGATGCATTATGAGATACATATTTTATATGCGGAAAAAATCAAAGAGAGAAAATCAGCTGAAAGATAGCTGGAGGACAAACAAAGGAAAAATATTATGAGGAAGACAATTCAAACATTTTCAAGCTTACTATCAAATATTATAGTAGATGAAGAAGAATCAAGTATGAAATAGTTGAAAACATATGTGGATATAATAGAAAATGATCACAAAGTGAAGGTGAAGCTACAAGAAAAGATACAACAGAATTCACATACTAAGAAAAAAGAAGTCAAGCTAGGAGAAATAACAAGGATACTGTAATACCCCAAAAATGGGCTATAAGTTCATTAACCTCCTATATCATCAAATCATATGAAATCGACATCAAAGTCCTAATCTAAGGCACATCTAAACATCATCAAATCTAATTGATTATCTTAAATTTTGCATCGGAGAATATTCCTAGTAATATTCCTAATTATCTTAATTATCTTTAATTTTATAATTATTTGGCAATAAATCACATTTATCCTAAAATTTGATTAATTAAATATTTTGCATATTTAATTAATTAGATTTAATATTTGCCACTTAATTGTGTAATTAAATTTAATTATATCTATTATTAATTATATTATTTAATTTTGACAATAAATCTAATATCATATGAATAATTGATTAAATTCTTATTTAATTAATTAAAGCAAGTTGTCATTATTTAATAATATAGTTTTTAATAAAATTTTGATTAAATAATTGATTAACCCATAAATCAATTGTTTTATTTTTAAAAGCAGTTAAGTTGGAAATAAATCACTTTATTATTAAATTAATTCATAAATAAAACATGCACAATCATAAAAGCAAACAACTATCAATTATCAATTAAAGCTAAACTCTATTTTGAGTTAAAACTTAGCTTTTGCATGTTTTTGTGAGTTAATTATCTTTTATTTAAAAATAACTCAAAAATCAAGTTGAGTTATTTGAGTGATTTATAGCTTTTTCCCATGCACCTCCAAAGCCCTGGATTTCTATAAATTAAGGCTTTAGCTCTTCACAAATCATCTCATATTTTGCACAATCACGCTGGAGAATTGGAATTGAAGAATCAAAGCTCTTGCGAATCGACGTCTTTGTGAGATCAATCTTATTTTTGCATTCATAGTTTTCATATCATTGTTAGAATCTTCATTGTTAGATAATTTAGCATTCATTTCATATCAAGTTTTTATCATTCTTATTGCATAGAAAAATCCAAAAAAATAGAATAATTGCATTCAATCTCATATCTAGATCAATTTCATTCAAATCCTTCATTTAGGTGTCGTCTAGGTCACTGATCTCGATAATAATCTGAGAACATTAATCTCGCACCTACTAGAAGGCAGTAAATCGCTTGGTTAGATTAGATTTCAATTTTTCATGATTTTGATTTTTGCTAACCTCTAATGTTTTACTGAGTGTTGTGTCTACAGATCAGGTACAATTTTCACACACACATTTCTGGCGCCCACCGTGGGGCAACCCACCTTTGCATGCTGGTTTTGATTTTTTTGGGAGCTAAAACCCCAAAGTTTCAAAGATTTAATTTTATCTCCCAAACGGCTTGGAATTTTGATCTGAAATTTTTTTTGCAAGTTGGTGACATATTATGGAAGCTACAGTAAAAAATTTAGAATTTTCTGAAATGTTTTGAATTTTTAATAATTTTTTTCTTGAAATTCCGGAAAAAATTAATATCTGACGCAAATCAGCATATTTTTCGAAAATTTTTATATTTTCGGAAAGCTCTTTAAATTCTACAGGGGGTCCATTCTTTGTGTTTTAAATTTGGACATGATATCATAGCTCAAATAGTCAATTTACAAAAACTGGTCTGTTTTGATAAAATGGGTCTCTAGGGCACAAATGAAGAGGTTTTTCTAAAATTTTTGCATTTTTGGAAAGCTCTCTGTTTTTTAGCAGGGGTCTCTATTCTGAATTTCTATTTTTGTGGCCAAAATCATATCAAAAAAATTAGATCTTGTTGACTAGGTCAAATGCAAAAAAAAAAAAAAAAGTTTTGTGATGGGTATGCACTTATTTTTTTTACATGGTTCAATGAATGATATGAGTTGTCATTTGGGTTGATTGCTGGTTATTATTACTGATAATAATTGATTTTTAGAGCTAACCCTATGGTTTTCATAAGTTGAATATATTTTGCATATCTTGTTTGCTTGTTGGAGAGTTCGTCACTTGCTTGCATGGAAAAGCTCAACAAAAATTGCTAAAAATCAAGTAAAATCTACTAAGCGCGTTGCAAGGATCCCAGGTATTCTCCTTCATCTAATAATATTTTGATTTGGGACTTAAAATAAATCTCTTATGTGTCAAGCTTGTGTGCATTTTTTCATGCTTTTGATCTATTTCTACACACTTGCATAATTGATACTAGGTTGTGAACCCTTAAAGATTCATTAAGTAGTCTTAGAATACTTGTGATTGATTTTGATTGCTATCTTGGGTTATTGAACTCGCTAATCCGCCGGCCCCTCATTTTCGCCCCGTGGTTGCAATCTCAGCGCCATAAAGGGGAGGGGTCAACAGGACAGAAGCGTTAAATGTTCCACTTGGCAACCCTTTTGTGCTTTTAGGAACTCCCTTGTTTTCTAAGTTGTGGACTCGTTTTTAGCTTGTGTGAGGTGTTAAGTGTTCCACCTTGTGGACTCATCTCATATTCGCTTTAAACGTTAAGTGTTCCTCTTTCTACTTTTTGGATGCTTTTGGTAGATTTGCTTTCAGAACATACATCTGTGCTCACATAGTAATTAGGCCCTATGAACACTATTTGTGATTCTTGAGAGATTGGATTCCTAGCGAAATCCTTCTTGACGATAGAATCCTTGTAGGTAGGGAGGATACTTAGTGCGTTTCACATTCAACTTAGTTAGTGAGTCTTCTCTTATTGATCGACACATTCTCTCTCCGGAGAGGTTGATAGGTCATGTGGGGTTGATATCACAAGCTTTGGTGAATCAAAATTGGTTAGTGTGTCTTCTCTTATTGATTGATACATTCTCTCTCCGGAGAGGTTGATAGATCACGTGGAGTTGATATCACAGACTTTGGTGGAACAAAACTTTGTCTTAGCGTGTCGGATTAATCTGCTTGCTTTGTTTGGGTTAAAAGTGAAGAGGTGTCAAAACCTTGAATCTGGAGCCAAGTCCCCTTGTGGTATACTATTGTGAGTCATCTTTAGAGAGGGTTAACCGTAGCGGACAATCCCTTCACAGGGAAAACTGCGTTGATGGAACCTCAAGCGGTAATAGCCATTTTCGCCATGGTAGTGACAGCCGCTATATAAATGTCCTTGTGGAAGAAATCTCCACGGGTATGGTTCATTGTTGGGTTGTCAGATCTCCCTAGCAGCTCTTGAAGATTAAGTTCTCGGACTGTGTCAAAACCCTGGTGCGCCGGGATTGGAGTTCACCCCTTTGAATCATAAAAGTTGCAGAGTCAAACCATTACTAAAAACCCTAGAGAGGCCAATTTTTCATTCTCAGGTATATGTGTGTTATTGCAAAACTTTTCAGAACATACACAATTAGTACTCTCAGGGATTAGCACAATTTGGTCACTTGATTGTTCATGCGCAAGGTTGCTTTTGCCCTTGTTCATTATTTTCAGACGTGCTTCGAATCACTTGCTTGCTGTTCTGCGTGCTTATTTATCTACTTGGCTATTAAAAATGATCAAATCTGGTATAACCTTCAAAATCTGGACAGTACAATTTGCAAACAATCCAAAACTGAAGACCTTACATTTTGCAAAAATTGACGTAAAATCTTTTCTGGAGTCAAAAGTCATTTCAGGAAGTCAAAACCCTGTTAGCAACTATCGTACGAGTTTTGTCAACTATCATTTCATTGCTACCCAACTGTCGTACGAGTTTAGCAACTATCATTTCATAGACTACCTAGTGTCGTATGAGTCTACAGAGTGTCGTTTGGAAAAATTTGAGAGAGTTGTCAGAAATTGTCAAATTGCAAGATATTCAATGTTTCCAGCCTAGTTCTAGAATCTGTCAAAACTATCATTGTGTCAGGAATAGAGCAATAGCTATTGAGAATCAGTACACATGTCTCAAAGAATCAGTACACATGAGGAAGAAATTCTGATCACCGCTATAATGAAACAGATACATGCTATGCAAGTCCAGCTTGACAAACTTGGGAAAGAAAAGGAACCTCTATACTCTTTTCCATTTGGTAAAGAATTGTACATGTCACCATGCCCCCGAAAAAAAATTGAGCAATATGATACCTCTTCCACGGAGAGTGACACATCTAGCTTTGAAGACTATGATGACTATGACAACAGACAATGTAATGATACCTATGACACCTCTGTTCCTAAGAGTCCTCCTCATCGTTCATTCTTGCTTACTACAAATGGGCCATCACATTGGATAGATCAGGAGAGTGATCCATATGATTCTGATTATCAAAGAGACTTTGATGATTTCTATGCACAATACCCAGATGATCCATGTGTTTCACTTGAGGAAGAGAAAGTTTACCATGCTGGTTATAAACATGCATACTATAAGGATCTCTCCTCTAAGAACTCTCTGGCTGAAAATGAAGATTACACTCTCAAGCAAGATCATGTTAATGTTGGACCTTTGTCTTGTGATGGTTCCCTTCCATCCCCTACTTCCTCCAATACCCGTACATTTCCTAAAGCTTCTGAGTCTTTCAAATCTTTCACAAAACCTTCATCTGACACAAGCCCTGATACTTTTCATGTGGTTCCTTATAGTTATCCTCCAGGGCTACCTCTTAAAGAAACTCAAGCTAACCTTCACTTGGCTGCAAATACTTTCAATAATGATAAACCTAAAGAGCCTAAGCCTTCATATGCTATAATGCCTACTTCAGCTAGTCCTTCACCATCTCTTCCAAAATCATCCATACAATCCCAACATGCTTCCTTGTCCTTAGAAGTGGCTCCATGTCAAGAGGACTCTAAAAATGATGAAGAAAAGAACATAAAGAAAGATCAAGATCAAGAACCCTCCATGTCATCCACTCCTTTTTCTAATGTCTCTTATCCACCTCAGGGTTCTTTTGATCCTATATCCCCTTTTTCATGCATTCCACCATGTCTTAAGTCTTCGCCTAAGCAAGATCAAGCTACTACTTACACTAATGAGCTTATTGACAATCAAAATAACCTTACTACGCTTGCACTTTCCAAAAATGATACTTCCATTAAGGTTGGTAAAAATGGTGTTCCTTCCAATGTCAAGCCTATTGAAAATCAAAAGAAAAATTATGCACTTGTGCTATCCAAAGATCCTTGTCAAGATCAAAGTCTTCCATCTTCTTGTTCTACCACTCCATGTTCACTTCCACTTTCTACTCTTCCTAAGTCTTTGCAAGCTTTGAACAATCCTATCAAAGAAGGTGCTCATATTCAAGATGCCCATGAGTCTATTGAAAATTCTAATGCTCACTCTAAAGATGCTGATATCCTTGGTTGTCATATAGATGCTGATGAACTTATTGATTATCCTTTTGTGTCTTCCACTTCCATCCTTGGACCTCTTCCACCACTACAAAGATCTTCATACCTTCCTTCCATCTTGGGTCCTTATGTCCCTTCACTTTCCCCTCCTAACTCTCCTAATTTGTCATCCATCTTGGGTCCTTACATACCTCCATCTCCCATCTTTCCTCAAGATCAACATAGATGCATACCCTTGAATCCTTTTCATCCAACCACCCATCTAAACCAGTCATATCCTCCTCCTTCTTCCACAAGTCCCAAGTCCTTTGGAAGTAACTTGAATGTTCAATACAAGAAAAAGAAGCAATACAAGAATCCATCAAAAAAAGAATATCACCATGTCTCCTCTCATAGACATGGAAGCATAAAGTCAAAAGAAATATCTAAGAAAAAAACCACAAGACAAGTATGGGTTCCAAAATCCATCATTCAAGATATTCTCTTTAGATCATCAAAAGGAAATAAAAATCCTAAGGCTATATGGATTCCAAAGTCTCTCTTGAAAGAGTCTGGTGTTGAACAAAAAGTAAAATTGACATTCAAGCTTCCAAAGGCTTCCACTTCATCTCCCTCCAAAAATATTCTTCCATTCCATGCGCCTAAACCACAACTTCTGCTATCCATTCGTCATATTCCTTCACGTATTCCTTCATTCATGTTTCCTCCACCCTCTCGCCACCCTTCAAGGTATGTGTTGATATTGAGCTTTCCTTCCTTTCCACCTACCCTTTTACAATCCTTCCATGCATTATCCTTTTACCTTCTATCATTTTTCCTCATTTTCCTATTCCTCCTATCTTCCAACCTCACTCGCTTTACATAAAACCTTATCTTCCATTTTTCTCTTCCATCTCCCTTTCCCTATCAGCATCTTTGAGCATATCATTTTGAATCTTTGGCATATCATGGTTTATCCTTTCAAGGAGCATTACATAAAAAGCTTGCCTTCTTCCAAAAAGAAAAAAAAAAAATTTAAAAAAAAAATTGAAAATGTGCCTTGGTGAAAACCTGGAAACAGGCGCCTTGGTAGCAAAAGTAAAGAGAAATAAATTCATCCTATGGTGAAAACCACTCCCTTGTGGCACCTTGGATAAGTACCATGATGAAAACCTGGCAATCAGGCATCATGCGTAGTTCTTCTACATATTTTATCCATTCCATCTTCTCTCTTTGATCTTGACAATGTTGATCTATACACGAATATTTGGCTATTTTGTGAGCTATCTTACAATGATCTTGCTTTCATTCCCTCCATGTGTAGCCTTCATATCCATCTTCCTCCATTCATTTTCGCCTATCGCTATCCTTTTCCCCTTTGGTCTTGATCTAATTAAAAAAAAAAAAGAAAGAAAGAGTAAAACACGGTGCTATGAAGCCTCTTGATATGTCTACTCCTTTGGATTGCATCCTTTCCTGCTCTTTCATTATGATTTTGTGCTTATCCTATGCTAGCCTTTCATTGCTTGTCCAAATTTGCTTTACATGACAATTTTTCCCTAGCTTGAGTATTCTTGAGGAGTTTGCCCTTGAGGATTTCTTCCCTTCATTATCCTTTATTCTCTTGTCTTCCATCTCTTCCACCAGCTTGCCAATCCCTCTTGTTCTCCACCTTGCTAGACATTGGGACTGCACGATATAATCTTGCTTGGGAGTTCACAATGAAAAAAGATGCTATCAAGTATACCAAGTATCAGAACTAGTATCAAAACAAATATCAGAATAAGCATCAGAACTAGTATCATAACCAGTATCAGAACCAATATCAGAACCAGTATCAGAAAAAGTATCAGAACAAGTATCAGAACCAGTATCAGAATAAGTATCAGAATCAGTATCAGAACCAATATCAGAACTAGTATCAGAATGCCTACTGGGGCTACACCATTCACTTTAGTTTATGGGTCTGAAGCAGTACTACCTATTGAGGTTGAAATCCCATCACTTAGAATCAGAATGCATGGACTTGTCACTGATGAAGACTACAGAGTGTCTAGGTTACAAGAACTTGAACTACTAGATGAGCGCAGACAAGCAGCGTATGATCATCTCAGAGTGTATCAGAAAAGAATGTCTAGAGGCTACAACAAGAAAGTCAGACATAGAGAATTTCAGGTTAGCGATCTAGTGTTGAGAGAAAATCTTAAAAATCAATCACATCGAGAACGCAAGGGGAAGTTCAAACCCAATTGGTTGGGTCCCTTTGTTATCACTGCTACTTTTGGCTCTGGTGCCTATCAACTCTCAACGACTGAAGGAGAACAGCTCCGAGAACCAATCAACGTTCTCCATCTGAAAAAATTCTACGCCTAAGGCATTCAGTGCTTGGTAAATGTCCTGAAAAAAATCTTAAAAATCAGAAAAAGTCCTGAAAAAATGAACATCTTGGTGAAAACCTAGCAATAGGCACCTTGATGATTCACAAAAAAAATCAAAAAATTTCAAAAGTACAAAAAAATTGAAAAAATAAAAAATACAAAAAAAAAAAGAAAAAAAAAATTGCCTTGGTGAAAACCTGGAAACAGGCACCTCGGTAGCAAAAATAGAATCTCTACCAAGATGGTGAAAACTCGGCAAACGGGCACCACTTGTTCCAAAATGCTCCATCTATCAGCATAATCTTGGTCTTTCCCAGCTTTCAGTCTTGCTTTAGTTTGTACATATCTCCCGGTTTGTTCCTGCATTTCCAGTTTTCAATAAGTCGGCCTGTACACCAACCAGCTCAAGCGTTTGCATCCTATCAATGTTCACACTTGGGGGAAATCAATGTCATATCCTATGGTCTCCCATGTATCTTAGACGTGTCATATCCACTCAGAGTCCTTTGAAGCTTCAAGTTGAGTCAGTCAGTCAGTCTCGTCTCCAGAAAGGATTTTGCATCAATAACAATCAAACATCAAAACTCAACTGAAAATAATCTGTGCTTTTCATGCTTTTATCTCCTTGTATGCTTTCTGATTCGCATTGAGATTTTTGCATATTGTGTCCCTTCGAGCTCTTCGATGATGTCTTTTATAGGATTTAGAGAGTGATGACTGGGGGCATAATCTTTTCTTTGTCTTCTGCTTGTATGTGAAAATCTAACAGCTTTGGAAATTCTGGATTGAAATGGTGTCCGACTGTAAGAGCCTCTATCTCGAATTGGATGGCCATGCATACCTCGACCATTGATACCCAGACAATTCAAGGAAGTTTGATCTAACTATTATCTTTTTGAGTAAGTTCTTTCTCCTACTGTGGAACGCAATCTTGCCTAAGGATGTGAACGATAAAGGGTCACTACGGGTAATTCACATTGGATTTAGAATGATCTCTTGACTGTTTGATGTGTTTGTAATGCAAGGTGTACTCAGGTCATCACAACATTTATGTTTTGATGCTTGTACAAATTGCTATATCAAAATGGACATGATATTCAGGTCATCCTGGCGTTTGTGCCTTGATGCTTATATCTAATCCGACATTCAATAACTAAAATCAATATTCATATGTCCATGGTTGTTTGACCAGTGGGTGTTGTATTGATTCTTGCACATACAAATCGATATTCATATGTCTATGGTTTCATGGCTAGTGGGCATTGTATTGATTTATCCGGTTACCTAAAAGTTCAATGATGATAACAAATCGACAAATGATCAGTGACTAGGTCCTAGGTCTTAGGTTGCATTTCATTTTGCATGTCTCATTGCATTTTGCATGTTTACATGATCTCACAATGATTAAACGAACTTCAATGCTTAAATGATTTTTCAAATCGCATCTTCATGTCTAACAAGAGCTGAATCTCACACGAAGGTTCCTCCAATGAAATAGCAAGTAGAATCCTTTTTCGGGATCAAAATTCAAATCTGAGATCATTCATATTATTAACTACTTGCATATTCGACCTTCAATCATCACAGAAATCTAGTATTCAACTTAACTGATTATCTTACATCAAACTATCAAAATTTCAACTTGGTCAACCATGGTCAACTCATGGTCAAACCTAGTCAAACTTGGTCTTTTGGGACCTTCCAACGATGCAGAATGCGTTCTCGGATGTAAATAACCACTTCTCAGATCAATTAACATGCTTCTAAACTATCAACGCTGACTTTTCTTGTCAGATTTCAATTTTAATCCCGAAGGGGGCATGGTATTGCACATCATTCAAAGTCTGTAAATCAAATTCTATCGATCAAATCTATCAATATCTTTCATCAGTGATCAAGACAAACAATCACATCTAGTTACTGATTCATCAAAAGTCCTCATCACTCGGGGCAAATCTATCATCACTTGGGGCATATCAGATTCATCGATCCATATCAATCTGGTATTCTCTTAATCTTGTAAACTGTATTAGTTTTTGCAACCATCAGATCATAGTGTTCTTTCCTTGGTTCTTCGACAACTGAAGGGTTTGGATGTGATACTTGCTAGTTCTGCTAAGACAATTGAGTCTAGAATGGGTCACTCACTTCTTATCAATCCTAAGGTTCAGAATCAGGTATTTTGACACTTTTTCGCAATCATCAATTCATTGCTGTTATAGTGAACATTATCTTTGGTCATTCAAGACCTATTATCTCCATATCAATTCAATATCAATCAACTCCTATCTCAATATCTTTCAATCGGTTTCTATCTTGAGATCGGTTTATCTTTTGAATCAGTTTCATATCTTTATCAAACACAGACTATCTTTGAACCACTGCGCTTCACACAGTAATTCAAAGAGGGGCAAAATGTAATACCCCAAAAATGGGCTATAAGTTCATTAACCTCCTATATCATCAAATCATATGAAATCGACATCAAAGTCCTAATCTAAGGCACATCTAAACATCATCAAATCTAATTGATTATCTTAAATTTTGCATCGGAGAATATTCCTAGTAATATTCCTAATTATCTTAATTATCTTTAATTTTATAATTATTTGGCAATAAATCACATTTATCCTAAAATTTGATTAATTAAATATTTTGCATATTTAATTAATTAGATTTAATATTTGCCACTTAATTGTGTAATTAAATTTAATTATATCTATTATTAATTATATTATTTAATTTTGACAATAAATCTAATATCATATGAATAATTGATTAAATTCTTATTTAATTAATTAAAGCAAGTTGTCATTATTTAATAATATAGTTTTTAATAAAATTTTGATTAAATAATTGATTAACCCATAAATCAATTGTTTTATTTTTAAAAGCAGTTAAGTTGGAAATAAATCACTTTATTATTAAATTAATTCATAAATAAAACATGCACAATCATAAAAGCAAACAACTATCAATTATCAATTAAAGCTAAACTCTATTTTGAGTTAAAACTTAGCTTTTGCATGTTTTTGTGAGTTAATTATCTTTTATTTAAAAATAACTCAAAAATCAAGTTGAGTTATTTGAGTGATTTATAGCTTTTTCCCATGCACCTCCAAAGCCCTGGATTTCTATAAATTAAGGCTTTAGCTCTTCACAAATCATCTCATATTTTGCACAATCACGCTGGAGAATTGGAATTGAAGAATCAAAGCTCTTGCGAATCGACATCTTTGTGAGATCAATCTTATTTTTGCATTCATAGTTTTCATATCATTGTTAGAATCTTCATTGTTAGATCATTTAGCATTCATTTCATATCAAGTTTTTATCATTCTTATTGCATAGAAAAATCCAAAAAAATAGAATAATTGCATTCAATCTCATATCTAGATCAATTTCATTCAAATCCTTCATTTAGGTGTCGTCTAGGTCACTGATCTCGATAATAATCTGAGAACATTAATCTCGCACCTACTAGAAGGCAGTAAATCGCTTGGTTAGATTAGATTTCAATTTTGCATGATTTTGATTTTTGCTAACCTCTAATGTTTTACTGAGTGTTGTGTCTACAGATCAGGTACAATTTTCACACACACAGATACTATCAGAGAAACTTGACAATTTGAAAGAATCGTTGAGTAAAGCAATATAAATTTCCAAGAAACTATTTGAGAAAGGAAATATAGTGATCAAGGAATCATGCATAATAGCTATACATATGGACTTAATGAAAAAAATTATTCAAGATACAATTGATCTATTGGATACACCAGAAAAAGAATTATGATGATGTTGGCAAGTTGACTATACTGTTGTATATGACTATAATTTAGTTTTTTCACTATGGAAACAAAGCCATATGAAGTTTTGGAGTGAGCGCATTACTTAGAAGATCAGTAAATGGCTAAGTATGGAAGATTGGACAATCAATGAAGCACCAGATGAACAAAGCATCAACGCACATGCGTATGACTAAGTTTTGGTATGCGCCCTTGAAGATAAGATTTTGAATATGTTATTGACCTATGGTTAAGAGTGCAAGATCAGATGAGTTAGCATGATGAAGATACAATAGTTGAAGTGACATAGACAGTGAGCGACAGAACATAACAAAGCATGGAGCTGATTTTTAGTATTTTGGTTAGCGGTTATAATATTGTTTTGTAAAGGCTATGCACCTATTGTATTTATGTTATAGACATTTAAATATCATTGTATGTAAACACGCTTGAGCCAATTCATTTGGAAGTGTTGTATGTAATTAGTTATAGATCGACTTGGTGAATAGTTTTATTTGCGCATATAAATAAGACATGCGCCTTTGTATTTGAGGATGTGATGAAATACAAAGTTGACAGAAGATAAGAATAAGTATGCAAAGAGAATTCAACATGATATAGATCTTTACAAAAGGTTAAAGCATCAGGGCACAAAAGGAACTGATCAGACAAGCAGTGTCATAACAACAGTTCACCATTGCAGATATAGTGTGTATCTAATACTCAGAAGGTTGTAGCCTTCACCCTTTAAGAAGTGAGCTCTTAGAAAGTGCATCCTCATCCCTAATAGGGCTAATTGTAAAAGACTCCTAACAAGGTCCGACCCCTGACAAGGTCATTATACTTAAGCATTGTAATGACAACTCCTAGCAGGGCTAAGGAACATTAACAAGTTCATAATACACAAGTACAATTATTAGCGAGTATTAATTCCCACTGAGGTTTTTCCTTTAACTAGGTTTCCTTATAATCATATCTGGTGTTATGTGTTGATTAATTTACATGCTTTGATATTCGGTTCAACAATTAAGTTATTGAGTTAAGTTTAAAGAATCATAAATTAATATTGTGGAACACTGATTCACCCCCCCGTCTCAGTGTTCCCATTCCTAATAATTGGTATCAAAGCTTTGGTCCTCTAAAGACAAGTTTAACCACTTGAGGAGATCATGGGTTTGGAAGAAGTGAAACGTCTGAAGAATAATCTTGAAGCAGCTCATGAAGACTTTGATAGATCTGAGAAAGAAATTGAAGAACTGAAACTAAAGGTTAGTGGTTCTCAAGTATTCATCAAGAAACTAAGAAAATATTTGAAAGATTATTCTACAAGTGATTTAGGGAAAATGGTCAAAAAGATGAATGAGGAAAGCACTTCTCTGAAGGATCAGATTGAAGAGTTGGATGAAAAGATATTTAACAATCAAGAAGCCTATGAAGAACAGGTCAAAGAAAACAAGTAGTTGAATGAAGAATTGAGGCAAGCAAACATGAAAATCTTGGAGTTAGAGAACATCAAGAAGAACATGGAATCTAAATTGACTAAAGAAAAGAATCATATTGATAAGCTACACACAAGAAAGGGTCTAATAGAGTCATAGTTGTATGATCGGAAGCTAAAAGGAGATACCATTGGTATTGGATTCAATGAAGCCCAAGTTCAGATTGATGCTATGTGAGATAGAATGAAAGATCCTATAGAAGCTAAGAAGACTAAAGATCATACTAAAGCTAAAGAAGAACCATCTAAAGATGAGTGCAAGCTAGTAAACAAAACTTTTTATGCATGTAACAAGCACAGACACATATGTTAGGAATAGTCCCAAGAGATAACTAAGAGGGGGGGGGGGGTGAATCAGTTATCTATAAGATTTAATTATTTTTTCAATTAATTAAAGAAGAAAATTAAGCACATACACAATAACACATGAACACAATTTTGGTTACGGGGAAACCCAAATAGGTAAAAATCCCAGTGGGAATTGACACCCACTAAAACTGCACTAGTGTATAATGATCCTTGTTAGAAGATCTTACAACCCTATTAGGAGTTGATATTTATAATGCAATAAGTACAATGACCTAGTAAAGGGTCGAACCCTGTTAGGAGTCTTTTACAATTAACCCTGTATCTGGATCTTGGTGAATTGTGAGGTAGACCTGTTGTCTTGATCAGTTCCAATGAATATCATATACACTTATCTTCATCACATAGACCTTCTACTAATGGCACAACACTTCACAACTTCTGCTTTGCTTCTTTCTTTCAACTCACTACCATGTTTAGCAATCACAAATGACTGCCTATAAATATCTTT
Source organism: Chamaecyparis obtusa (assembly GCA_027943335.1). Classification (NCBI taxonomy): domain Eukaryota; kingdom Viridiplantae; phylum Streptophyta; class Pinopsida; order Cupressales; family Cupressaceae; genus Chamaecyparis; species Chamaecyparis obtusa. The sequence continues at coordinate 3,245,474 of BSBK01000756.1, forward strand.
CCTCTAAATGATATAATCAAGTTGGCCTATTAGAACCATCTTAAAATCATATTAGAGAAATAATAAAACTCTCTAGCAACATCTCAGTTGGCTCTAATAAGCACGCAACACAAATTAAGACCACACAACTCCATATGAGTAGACGCGTCGCTTCACACTGTCGGCTCCACCAAATTATGTCATGCGATCTTAACCAAAAATTATTAACTCTTCTCTAATCACTAATCCAAGCGTGCATATCCAAATGATAGGTGCAACTACTATAACAATAAAAACAATGTCGGATCTATCAGATAAACTCAAGAAACTGTAACTGGCAACTGGAGACTTCATAACTCATACTGTACTACATATCAGACTCTGTGTTCATGAACATAGCATCATAAACATGTCTAAAAAACAAATGTAAATGTACAAGGCTCCACAACAACTATATTGTATATCACATACAAAACTCTTCTTGGGACCTGTCAAGAACACTTACTAAAATAGTCAATTGTATAACTATCTACACTCAAAATCAACCTTTGCGCTTATGATATCATGTTGATAACATATCTAGGAAAAATATGCTCAAGGCTCTCTCCATTAGGCTTCCATGGACGTTGCTTAAAATATGTTGTCATCAATGACAAACATACAGTCAGCATTGGCTTGCTGGAAAATCTTCAACAATCTCCCCCTTTGGCATTGATGGCAACATATGGAATGAAAAACACCACCAATCCAAATGATAAATTATTTTATAACATTCTCCATTTCCTCAACAAAACCCCCCCAAGGATGAATCCTCCATCTCATACTATTTTGTTTCTTCTTGCTAAATACTCACTCCCCCTTTCTACAATTTTTTTATAACATTCTCCATTTCCTCAACAAAACTTCTTCAAGGATGAATCCTTCATCTCTTACTATTTTTTTTTTTCATGACTATATACTTACTCCCCCTTTGACATCAATGGAAAAGGGCACCAATCAATTAAGCACCGATACTACTCCTGAAGTAGAGTAGTCAACCATTCATCAGTCACTGAGGATTGATGCACTCCTACAAACTCTAATCATATTCAGGGAAGGGAATTACTCCCAGCTTCTCTCTGAGATACTCAAATGTATCCTTAGGTAAAGGCCTTGTGAATATGTCTGCTAATTGATCTTTTGTACTCACATATTCTAACATTACTTCTTTCTCTATAAATTTCTCTCTTAGGAAATGATACTTTATCTCAATGTGTTTTGTCTTTGCATGCATCATAGGGTTCTTTGACATATTGATAGTGCTAGTGTTATCACAATGAATAACAATAGGAGAATCAATCTGAATACCAAAATATTTTATCATCTGCTTGATCCACACAATTGTAGAGAAATTCAATGCTGCTGCAACATACTCAGCTTCTACTGTGGACTGAGAAATATAATTTTTCTTTTTACTTGTCCAAGTAACAAGTCTATCTCCAAGAAATACTACTCCTGAGGTACTCTTTCTATTATCCACGCATCCTATCCAATCTACATCTGTATATACATGAAGTTCTACATTTTCCAAATTAGGATACAATAAAACATAGTATATAGTTCCTTTCAAATATCTGAATATCCTCTTTACTGCCATGAGATGAATGTTAGGAATAGTCCCAAGAGATAACTAAGAAGGGGGGGGTGAATCAGTTATCTACAAGTTTTAATTCTTTACCCAATTAAGTATACTTAAACATAAAGCATAAACACAATGAAAGAACACTTGAACACAACACTAATATTTTGGTTACGGGGAAACCCAAATAGGTAAAAACCCCGGTGGGACCTGATACCCACTAATATTTTGTACTAGTGTATAATGATCCTTGTTAGAAGATCCTTTACCATGTTAGGAGTAGCTTTACAATAAATTAAGTATAGTAGACCTAGTCAAGGGTCAGACCCTGTTAGGAGTCTTTTACAATTGTCCCTATTAGGGGAGAGGACGCACTATCTGAGAGCTCACTGCTCAAATGGGCGAAGGCTACAACCTTCTGAATAAAAAATACACACTATATTTGGATCTTGGTGAATTGCGCTTTGACCTACTATCTGGATGAGTTCCAATGAATAGCACAAGTACCTTACTTGGTCACATAGACCTTCTTTTGATAGCTCAACACTTCACACACTCTTCTCTACTCTTCCTTATCAACCATGAACCACACTCCAGCAATCACAAATGACTGCCTATAAATATATTTCCTCTAAATGATATAATCAAGTCAGCCTGTTAGAACCACCTTGAAATCATATTAGAGAAACCATAAAAAAATTCAATAAACATTCTATCAGCTCTATTATGCACGCAACTCATACTAGGACCTGTCCAATAAAATAAATGTAGATGCACGCTACACACTGTCGGTTCTACCAAAACAATTGGAACTTTCTCTACAAGCTGAATTAACTCATGTGCTCTTAATATAACATCAATAAAACTTATCCAATCTTAACTCCAAGGGTGCATAGCCTCAAGATAGGCACAAGTCAAGAACCAATAAAATCTCTGTCGGCTCTCTTGAACAAACATAGGAAACTACTACTGGTAAATAGCGATTGCATAACTTCACTTGCATTCATCATCAAACCATGCATCCATGAACTTAACATCACTAACATGTCATCAAAATATATCCTAGGGCACATGCCCATAAGACAACTGTATGGACAACCATACATAGAACACTGCCTGTAACTCTGTTAGGAACACTGCTGACACAAGCTGCTATATAACTATCTGTGCTAACAGTTAACCTCTACACCCATGATAACATGCTGATATCATGTCCATGCTTCATATACTAAAAGCTTACTAAATAAAACTTCCATACATGCTACTTTCCATATGTTGTCATCAATGACAAACATATAGTCAGTACTGGCCTGCTAGCAAATCTCCAACAATCTCCCCCTTTGGTATTGATGGAAACATGTGGAATGAAAAACCACCATCTACCCAAATGAACATTTCTTTTATAACATTCTCTATTTTCTCTTCAAAACTCCCCAAAAGATGAATCCTCCAATTGCTACAATATTTTCTAATATTCTCCATTTCCTCAACTGTACTATTGTCATAACTGAATGCTGCTCCCCCTTAGTATATTGCTCCTCTTTTTACTTCTATTTTTCATGACTCTATATAGACTCCCCCTTTGACATCAATGGTGAAGGGCACCACTCATTTTAAGCACCGGTACTACTCTAGAGGTGGAGTAGTCAACCTTCCACCAGTCCCTGAGGACTGATGTCATTCTTGCTTCCTTCTAAGCAGAATCAGGGAAGGGAATTACTCCCAACTTCTCCCTGAGATACTCAAAAGTATCCTTAGGCAAGGGATTTGTGAATATATCTGCCAACTGATCTTTAGTATTCATATAGTCCAACTTGACTTCTTTCTCTGCCACTTTCTCTCTTAGGAAGTGATACTTGATCTCAATGTGCTTTGTCTTTGCATGCATCACAGGTTTCTTTGACATATTGATAGTGCTAGTGTTATCATAGTGAATAACAATAGGATAATCAATCTGAATTCCAAAATATTTTATCATCTGCTTGATCCAAACAATTGTAGAACAATTCAAGGCTACTACAACATACTCCACTTCTGCTTTTGATTGAGAAATACAATTTTGTTTCTTGCTTGTCCAAGTAACAAGTCTATCACCAAGAAACACTACTCCACTGAAAGTACTCTTTCTGTCATCAACACATCCTGCCCAATCCGCATCAGTGTACACATGAAGCTCAACATTTTTTGAATTAGGATACCATAGACCATAATCTATAGTTCCCTGCAAGTATCTAAATATTATCTTTACTTCCATGAGGTGACTTTGTTGAGGCTCTACTACAAATCTTCCAACTATGCCAATTGCATTGGAAATATCAGGTCTAGTCTGAGTAAGATATATGAGTTTACCAATCATAGACTTATACAATGTTGTATCTACTACTGGTGAGTCATCTTCTTTTGTAAGCTTGCATCCAGTGATCATAGGGGTTCCTAATAGCTTTCAATCATCCATCTTGAATTTCTTTATTATCTCTTTTACATATTTTGACTGATTAATGAAAATCCCTTTTTCTGTCTGCTGCACATTTAGTCCTAAAAAGTACTTGATAGGACCAATCATACTCATCTCAAAATCATTCTGTATTTCTTTGGAAAATTCAGCATTGAGTTTGTCATTACCTCCAAAGATGATGTCATCAACAAATATAGCTACAAGTAGTAAACCTTCATATGTCTCTCTTATGAATAGATTACAATCTACTGCTCCTTTCTTGAATCCAATCTTTGTTAAGTATCCATCTAGTCTCTCATACCATGCTCTAGGGGCTTGCTTAATTCCATAGAGGGCTTTCTTCAATTTGCATACCATATCAAGTCTATCTGATAAGGTAAATCCTTCAGGCTGCTCAATGTATACTTCTTCTTTCAAATCTCCATTCAGGAATGCTAACTTGACATCCATTTGATAAACTTTGAAGTTTTTTACTATAGCATAGGCTAGAAACAACTTAATAGCTTCTAATTTTCTCACAGGTGCAAATGTGTCTGAATAATCAATGCCTTCTCTTTGTGCATAACCCTTACATACTAATCTTGCTTTATTTCTTACTACTGTACCATCTTCATTCATCTTGTTTTTGAATATTCATTTTGTTCCAATCACATTCTTATGACTAGGTCTTGGGACCAATTCCCAAGTGTCATTCTTAATAATTTGATCAAGTTCTTCTTTCATAGGATCATGCCAATCTGAATCTTGACAAGCATCTTCAACACTTAAAGGTTCAATCTGAGATAGTAAACATACCGCTTCACTGCTAGCTGAGTTCTTTGCTTGTGATATTGTTAAGACTTTTCCGCTCTGATATCCAATGATTTCTGCCTTGGAATGATTTATTGATGTAAACTTTGAAACCTTAGGTGATGCTGATTCATCAGCCTTAGGAGTACCTTCTTCACTTGTCTCAGGGTCATTGAATAACACATCAATGTTGTCAAACATTTCTTCAATAACTGTCTCACTAATGGAGGGTCTAGGTTCTTCTTCAATCATGGGTGAGTAATCATGATATCTTTCTTGAATCATAAAATTTTCATCAATCTTTACATGAGCACTTTCAATGATCTTCTTCAATCTTAAATTGAAACATCTATAAGCTTTACTTTTAGTAGAGTAACCAAGGAAAATACTTGCATCTCTTCTTGCATCAAACTTTCCTACTGCTTCATCCCTCTTGATGTAGCACTTGCTTCCAAAGATTCTAAAGTATTTTACTGTGGGAACATTACCAAACCATAGCTCATAAGGTGTTTTGTCAGTGCCAGGCCTTAATTGAATTCTATTAATGGTATAGACTTCTGTATTGACTGCATCTCTCCAATAGGTGTGTGCAACTTTTCCTTCTATCATAATGGTGCATGCTGTATCAAGAATGATCATATTCCTTCTCTCTACAATTCTATTCTACTGAGGTGTTCTAGGTGCACTTAACTGTCTCTTCATGCCATGTTCTTTGTAGTAGTCATAAAATCTATCAAAGGTGAATTCTCCTCCTCTATCCGATCTCAAACATTTTATCTTTAATCCAAATTCATTCTCAACCTTAGCTTTGAATATTTTGAACTTCTCGAAAGCTTCTGACTTATCTTTCAAGAACGCAACCCACATCATCCTAGTATAATCATCAAAAAACAAAATGAAATACCTTTCACCATAGTATGATCTTGTTTGAGTTGGACCACATAGGTCTGTATGAATCAGATCCAACTTATTCTCTACTGAATTCTGCTTGCTCCTGAATGAATTTCTCACATGCTTCCCCATCACACATTCCTGGCATATAGTATCAACTAGCTTTGCTATGCTAGGTAGATATCTTACTACCTTAACATTGCTTATCTTTACTATGTTATCAAAATTGATGTGACATAGTCTTTTATGCCATAACCAACTGTCATCAACTTTAGCAACAAAACAACTTGCTTCTGAACTGAGTTGAAAAACATTACCTCTTGTCTTAGTGCCTGATGAAATCATAACACCATCTTTGTTGTTAATGATGCATTTATCATCTTTGAACTCCAACTGACAGCCTTTTCCAAGTAATTGTCCAACATTGAGAAGGTTATGTTTCAAACCATCAACATAAAGAACATCATCAGTACTATTCTTTCCATCCAAAGTGATGGATCCTCTACCAACTATAGGTTTAGGAGTGTTATCTCCAAATCTAACCATACCACCATTGTATTTTTCCAAATGAACAAACCTACCTTTATCACCTATCATGTGATGTGAACAACCACTGTCTATAATCCAGTCTGTCCTTATGTAAACTTGTGAAATCAATTCTAGCTCTTGATTCTCTTTCTTATCTTCATGAACTATCTTGTTATTCATTTTGTCTACAATAGAAATGAATCCTATTTCTTTTTCACCAGATTCTTCATCTGAAACTCCATCTCCAGCATAGTAGCATTCCTTAGAATACTTAGGCTTGTAATCCTTTCTGAATTTTTTAGCTCTAGTGGGACACTTAGATGCAAAGTGACTGATCTTATTACATAAAAAGCAGTTAAATGGTAATTGAACTTCATATTTTCCTTTTCCTTTCTTTTCTCTTTTGGCAATCATAGAAATAAAATCATCTAATGTTCTCTCTTCATCATCATCATCATCATCAAAATTACCAGAAGTGTTTGCAAATTTCTTACCACGGACTCTTGCTTTGAAAGCTGTCTCACTCTTTGGTTCAGTCTTCAATCTTGAGATCTCAAAAGTTGAGATCTTGCTAATCAAGGTCTCTCTCTTAAAATTTGATGTAAGCTGCATGGTCTCATCAAGGATGTTGATCTTTCTTTCATACTCTAGAGTAAGAGTAGTCATCAACTTGTCCATAATGTCCTCAGAAAACTCTCCACCATTATTCTTGATTCTAGCAACTGCTTCATTAATCCTCTGATTGTAAGCTCTAATATTTTCTTCAGGAAACATCTCTAATGCATTGTATCTTTTCTTCCATGTCTTTCTTCTCCCATCCTTTTCTTGTTTGTCTCCTTCAAATATGTCTTCAAGGTGCTTCCAAATTTTGTGGGCTGTATCTATCTTTTTTACTTCTGAAAATTCACCATCAGATAGAGCGCTGATAAGGACTTCTTTAGCAATAGCATTCTGATGAAACAATTCCTTTTGTGCATCATTAGCATCATCTTTTGCAAGGTCTTCTAATGTAGGAATCTTGGCTGCTTTGATGGTTACATTAAAAACTTCAAAAACAATGCACTGCAAATAGGTCACCATCTTGTTCTTCCAGTCAAGATAATTCTCTCCATCAAACTTACGACTTTATTTCTTGAACTATGCCATCTGATCAACCTCAAGCTGTTAAAATTTCTCTCCAAGGCACTTGGCTTTGATACCAATTGTTAGGAATAGTCCCAAGAGATAACTGAGAGAGGGGGTGAATAAGTTATCTACAAGTTTCATTTCTTTACCCAATTAAGTATACTTAAACATAAAGCATAAATACAATGAAAGAACACTTGAACACAACACCAATATTTTGGTTATGGGGAAACCCAAATAGGTAAAAACCCCGGTGGGACTTGATACCCACTAATATTCTATACTAGTGTATAATGATCCTTGTTAGAACATCCTTTACCATGTTAGGAGTAGCTTTACAATAAATTAAGTACAATAGACTTGGTCAAGGGTTAGACCTTATTAGGAGTCTTTTACAATTGTCCCTATTAGGGGAGAGGATGCACTATCTGAGAGCTCACTGCTCAAATGGGTGAAGGCTACAACCTTCTGAATAACAGATACACACTATATCTGGATCGTGGTGAAATGCACTTTGACCTACTATCTAGATCAATTCCAATGAATAGCATAAGTAATTTACTTGGTCACATAGACCTTCTTCTAATGGCTCAACACTTCACACACTCTGCTCTACTCATCTTTATCAATTTCGAACCACACTCCAGCAATCACAAATGACTACCTATAAATATCTTTCCTCTAAGTGATACAATCAGGTCCGCCTATTAGAACCACCTTGAAATCATATTAGAGAAACCATAACAAACTCCAATAAACATTTTGTTGACTCTACTATCCATGCAACTCATACTGGGACCTGTCCAATAAAATAAATGTAGATGCATACTACACACTGTTGGCTCTACCAAAACAACTAGAACTTGCTCTTAACCTAACATCAATAACACTTCTCCAAGCTTAAATCCAAGGGTCATACCCTCAAGATAGGTGCAACTCAAGAACTAATAAAATATCTATTGGCTCTCCTGAACAAACATAGGAAACTGCTACTGGCGAATAGAGATTGCATAACTTCACTTTCGTTCATCATCAGACCATGTGTCCATGAAATTAACATCACTAACATGTCATCAACATATATCTTAGGGCACATGCCCATAAGACAATTTTATGGACAACCATACATAGAACACTACCTGTAACTCTATTAGGAACACTAACTGTCTGTACTAACAGTTAACCTCTGTGCCCATGGTATCATGCTGATATCATGTCCATGCTTCATATACTGAAAGATTACTGCATAAAACTTCCACACATGCTAGTTTCCATATGTTGTCATCAATGAAAAACATACAGTCAGTACTGGCCTGCTGTCAAATCTCCAACAATGAATTTGTTTAGGTTCTGCTGCAAATATTCCAACTATACCAACTGCATTGGAAATATCAGGTCTAGATTGAGTAAGATAGATTAGTTTACCAATCATAGAATTATACAAAGTTATGTCTACTTCTACTGAATCATCTTCTTTTGAAATCTTTCATCCTATTATCATAGGTGTGCTTACTGGCTTGCAATCATCCATCTTGAATTTATTCAATATCTCTTTCACATACTTAGACTGATTAATGAAAATACCTTTGTCAGTATGCTACACATTCAGTCCCAAAAAGTACTTGATAGGACCAATCATGCTCATTTCAAATTCACTCTACATCTCTGTAGAAAATTTGACACTAAGCTTGTCATTACCACCAAAGATAATGTCATAAAAAAATATAGCAACTAACAATAGTCCATTAGGTGTCTCTCTTATGAATAAGTTATAATCTGTTGCTCCTTTCTTGAATCTAATTTTAGTCAAGTGTCCATCAAGTCTTTCATACCATGCTCTAGGGGCTTGCTTAAGTTCGTAGAGGGCTTTCTTCAATCTGCATACCATATAAGGTCTTTCTGATAATGTAAATCCTTCAAGCTTCTCTATGTATACTTCTTCTTTCATCTCTCCATTAAAAAATGATGACTTGACATCCATATGGTATACCTTAAAGTCTTTGAATGTAGCATAGGCTAAAAACAACTTTATGGCTTCCACTTTTCTTACAAAAGCAAATGTGTCTAAATAGTCAATACCTTCTCTTTGCGCATACCCTTTACATACTAGTCTTGTTTTGTTTCTTACCATAGTTCCATCTTCATTCATCTTCTTTCTGAATATCCACTTGGTTCCAATCACATTGTTATCACTAGGCCCAGGGACCAATTCTCATGTATCATTCTTAATTATCTGATCTAGCTCTTCTTTCATTTCTTCATGCCAATCTAAATCATTACATGCATCTTCAACACTTAAGGGTTCAATCTGTGAAAGTAAACATACCTCTTCATTAGCTGTGGAACTCTTTGCTTTTGATCTTGTGATGACTTTGCTATTCTAATCTCCAATGATGTCTTCCTTTGAATGGTATCTAGATGTAAATTTAGGAACATTAGGTGTGACTCTCTCATCTACCTTTTGTGTTTCTTCTTCACTTGTTTCAGGGTCATTGAACAAAACATCAATGCTGTCAAACATTTCTTCAACAACTGTCTCACTACTGGTAGGTCTAGGTTATTCTTCAATCATAGGTGTATAATGATGATATCTCTCTTGAATCATAAACTTTTCATCTATCTTCACATGCGCACTTTCAATTATCTTCTTCAATCTAAAATTAAAACATCTATAATCTTTTCTTTTAGTGGTGTAACCAATAAAAATACCTTCATCACTTCTTGCATCAAACTTGCCAATGGCTTCATCTCTCTTGATGTAGCACTTTCTTCCAAATATTCTAAAGTATTTGATTATAGGTACATTCCCAAACCATAGCTCATAAGGTGTCTTGTCTGCACTTGGCCTCAATTGAATTATATTGATAGTATACATTGTAGTATTGACCACATCTCTGCAATAGGTGTGTGTGACCTTTCCTTCAATCATGATGGTATGCATTGTATCAAGTATGATCCTATTCCTTCTTTCTGAAATTCCATTCTATTGAGGGGCTCTAGGATCACTTAGCTATCTCTTTATCCCATTCTCTTCACAATACTCATAAAATATGTTAGAGATTAATTCTCCTCCTCTATCTGATCTTAGACATTTAATCTTCATTCCAGACCCATTTTCAACCTTAGCTTTGAATATTTTGAACTTCTCAAATGCTTCTGATTTGTCTTTTAAGAATGCAACCCACATCATTCTAGAATAATCATCAACAAACAAAATAAAGTACCTTTCACCATAGTATGTTCTTGTTTGAGTTGGTCCACATAAGTTTGTATGTATTAGATCCAACTTGTTATCCATTGAATTGTTCTTTCTTCTGAATGAATTCCTCACATGCTTTCCCATTACACATTCCCTGCATATTGTATCAACTGGTTTTGCAATGCTAGGAAGGTTTCTTACTGCCTTTACATTTCTTGTCTTCACTATATTGTCAAAATTGATGTGACATAGTCTTTTATGCCATAACCAACTACCATATACTTTAGCAACAAAACAACTTGCTTCAGGATTAAGCTGAAAAACATTACCTTTAGTCTTTGAACTAGATGAAATCATCTCTCCATCTTTGTTATTAATGATGGACTTGTTGTCTTTGAATTCCAATTGATATTCTTTGTCAAGTAGCTGTCCAACACTTAGTAAGTTATGCTGATTAAGGTCTCTCTTTTGAAGTCTTTTGTGGATTGCATAGTTTCATCTAGGATGCATATCTTGTTGTCATATTCTAGTGTCAAGGTAGTCATTAGTTTATCCATTATATCTTCTTCCAAAATTTCTCCACCATTGTTTCTGATTCCCGTAACTACTTCATTAATCCTTTGATTGTAGGCTTTGACATTCTCATCAGGTAGCATCTCTAATGTATTGTATCTTTTATTTCATGTCTTTCTACGTGCATTCTTGGCTTGAATATCTCCTTCAAACATGTCTTCTAGATACTTCCATATCTTATAGGCCTTGTCCATTTTCTTGATCTTTGAAAACTCACTATCAGATAAGGCTCTGATAAGGGCTTCTTTGGCAATAGAATTTGAAGTGAACATCTCCTTTTTCTTCAAGGTTGCATCATCATTTGCAAGATCTACTAGAGAGGGAATTTGAACTTTTTGGTAGCTACTTCAAAAATATCAAAGGCAATGCACTGCAAATGTGTCATCATTTTGTTCTTCTAGTCTAGATAGTTCTCTCCATCAAACTTGTGACTTTCTTTTCTAAAGAATGCCATTTGATCAACCTCAAGCTGTTAAACTTTCTCTCCAAGGCACTTGGCTCTGATACCAATTGTTAGGAAAAGTCCCAAGAGATAACTAAGAGGGGGGGGGGGGGGGGTGAATCAGTTATCTACAAGATTCAATTATTTTTCTAATTAAGTACAGAAGAACATTAAGCACATACATAATAACACATGAACTCAATTTTGGTTATGGGGAAACCCAAATAGGTAAAAACCCCAATGGGAATTGACACCCACTAAAACTACACTAGTGTATAATGATCCCTGTTAGAAGATCTTACAAACTTGTTAGGAGTTGATCTTTACAATGCAATAAGTATAGTGAGCTGGTCAAGGGTTGGACCCTGTTAGGATTCTTTTACAATTAACCATGTTAGGGGTGAGGATGCACTACCCAAGAGTTCACTACTTAAATGGTGAAGGCTGCAACCTTCTGAATAGCAGATACACACTATATCTGGATCTTGGTGAACTGCAAGGTAGACCTGTTAGAAAGTAAAGTTCACCAAGATAACTAAGAGGGGGGGGGGGGGGTGAATTAGTTATCAGATAATTATAACCTTTATCAACTTCAACAACATTTAACCATGTAAGAAATGTAATTACCAACCATAGAAAGATATTCATACACAATGACACAATAACACAAGATATGTTGACTAGGGAACTTCTTGATCAAAGAGTAAACCCTGGTGGGAATGATGCCCACAAAAGATGCACTAATATAAATATTCCTTGTGAAAGGATGGACTCTGTTAGGAGTCTTATGAAATACATTTAGTACATATGAATCCCTGTTAGGAGATTTTGAATCCCTGTTAAAAGATTCTAACCTTGTTAGGAGTTATGGAGATTTTGAATCCCTGTTAAAAGATTCTAATCTAGTTCTTCTTTCATAGCATTAATCCAATGTTCATCTTCACAAGCTTCACTAGTAGATTTAGGTTCAATTTGAGAAATCAAACATAAATGTACCTTATTCCAAGTCAAAAATCCTCTATCCAAACTTCCAATAACTTGTTCAATAGGATGATGTCTTGATATATACCTACTCGGTGTCATAGTCACAGATCTTGCTTCAATTGTAGATTCTTCTCTAGATTCCTCTCTAGTTTCTTCTGTAGGACTCTCATTCAATAATTCACTGTCAGTCTCATAGAATAATTCAGTAGTTTCAATGTTAGGCTAAGGATGAGCTTCTTCATCAGATTCATAGTCAAGCATTCTTTCCTAAATTTTAAAATTCTCATCAACTTTAACATTTGCACTTTCAATAATAGTTTTAGTTCTCTTATTGTAACATCTATATTCTTTGCTCTTCAAAGAATATCCAAGAAAAATACCTTCATCACTTCTAGGGTCAAACTTTCCAATATCATCATCTCTCTTTATATAACATTTGCTTCCAAAAATTCTAAAATACTTAACTGAGGGTGCATGTCCAAACCATAATTCATAAGGTGTTTTGTCTATGTCTGCTCTGATTTGTACTTTGTTCATTGTATATACTATTGTATTCACTGCTTCTCTCCAAAATGTCTTCGCCAAATCATTCTCAAATAACATAGCTCTTGTTGCTTCAGTCACTGACCTGTTTCTTCTTTCTGCAATACTATTTTGTTCAAGTGTTCTAGGGGCTGAAAACTATCTCTTAATACCATTCACTTCACAAAACGTGTTAAATTCTCTAGAAGTAAATTCTCCACCTCTATCAGATCTCAAACATTTAATCTTCATTCCAGATTCATTCTCAACTTTATTCTTAATGATCTGAAACTTATCAAATGCTTCAGATTTTTCTTTCAGAAATGCAATCCACATCATTCTTTTAAAATCATCAACAAGAATCATAAAATACCTTTCTCCATAGAATCCTCTAGTCCTGGTAGGACCTCTCAAGTTTGTATGAACAATCTCCAACTTCTCTACCAATGTGAACTTCTTACTAGGAAATGAACTTCTCTTTTGCTTAGCCATCACACATTCTTTGCAAATCATGTTAGTAGCCTTCATAATTTTAGGCAAATCCCTTATTGCAAGTGTAGCACTCACTTTCACAGTGTTATCAAAGTTTATATGACAAAACCTTCTATGCCATAACCAACTATCATCAATTTTAGTAATCAAACATGTCATCTCAGTAGGATTCAATTGAAATACATTACCTATGGTTCTAGATCCAGTTCCAATCAGATTTCCATCTTTATCCTTTATCACACAAGTTTTCTCAGTAAACCAAACTTGATATCCCTTATCCACTAACTATCCAACACTCAAAAGATTATGTTTCAATCCATCAACAAAGTAAACATCATCAATATTAGTCTTTCCATCAAGAGTAATAGATCCTATACCTTTAAACAAACAAGTTGCATTGTTACCAACTCTAACAATTCCTCCACCATAGTTGTTAAAATTTATGAACTTCTTCATGTCACCAGTCATATGATGTGAACAACCACTGTCTATAATCCAATCAACTTTCTTTTCAACTTGGGAAACTAATTCTTTTTCTTCCTTAACATCAGATTTAGAATTCTCTTCTTTAATTGCTACAAATCCTATTTCATCATTAATCTCAGTATCACTTTCACTCAAAGTTCTTTCTATACTAGCTTCAAGATCTTCATCATTAGCATAATAACATTCCTTAGATCTTGTAGGCTTGAAATTATTTCTATACTTCTTAACTCTCTTAGGACACTTAGATGCAAAATGGCCATATTCTTGACAAGTCCAACATTTAAAATTTTTCTTACCGTCTAGTTATCTTTTCACAAGCAAGGCAATACCTTCTTCAATCTTCTTATCTTCTTCATTTCTAGATCTGCTACTGCTGGCATAATCTCCACTCACACTGGTACTTCTTTACAAAGTAGGACGAATACTAAGAGCACTGAATGCTATCTCCATTCTAGGTAAGTCTCCTGATACCCTCAAGTTCATTTCTGCTGCTTCCAATCTTCCAAGAAGAGTCTCTCTTGTAAAGTTTGTAGTACAAGGTATAAATTGTTCAATCATCTATGTTGTCTACTTAAATATAGGAGTCAATGTCCTCAAAATTTTCCATATCACTTCATTCTCTATCTTTGTTCCTCCACAAGCTTTTATTCCAGTAATAATTTCTGACATTTTACCAATATAGCTTCTAACAGATTCATCTTCCATCATTCTTATATCTTCAAATGCACATATCCAATTATGTAATCTAGCTCTCTTTGCATGTTCATAACCTTCAAAAGTAGAGTGTAAAGCTTTCCAAATTTCATGGGCTTTTGTTAAACATTTTACCTAACTGTATTCATTCTCTAGAAGTGCTATCAAAAGTGCTTCTCTTACAAGTATGTTACACATGAATAGATCTAGCTCATATTTAGATCCTATCTCAAGATTATCTTCTCCAATGATAGTCTTCTCATTCTTTGTAATCAACCAATAACCTGGTCCTAAACATAGTAGATGTGTCTTCATCTTCTCTTTCCAGCTGTCAAAATTTACTCCATCAAACTTAGGGCTTTCTTTCCTAAAATTTTCCATGGATCTCCTTAAGCTATTAAAATTTTCTTTCAAGGACCTGCCGCTCTGATACCAATTGTTAGAAAGTAAAGTCCACCAAGATAATTGAGAGGGGGGGGGGGGGGGGGTGAATCAGTTATTAGATAATTATAACCTTTATCAACTTCAACATCATTTAACCATGTAAGCAATGCAATTACCAACCATAGAAAGATATTCATACACAATGACACAATAACACAAGATATGTTGACTAGGGAACCTCTTGATCAAAGAGTAAACCCCGGTGGGAATGATGCCCACAAAAGATGCACTAATATAAATATTCCTTATGAAAGGATGGACTCTGTTAGGAGTCTTATGAAATACATTTAGTACATATGAATCCCTATTAGGAGATTTTGAATCCTTGTTAAAAGATTCTAACCTTGTTAGGAGTTATGGAAGACAGAAGGACCCACTGCCAAAATAACTTCATGGTAAGATCACTGAACACACTATCCAAATGACCTTAATATTATTCAGAAGAATAATATGAAATATGTTACCTCCTTACTGTGCCAAAATGAACTCATTGCTACACCAGATCTCAATTCCAGATCTCTGTACTTCGCATGTCTTCCTTCACAATTTCACTTTCACAACTTCATTAGCTCTTTTCTTCACTTCATGCTTACATTCACATTCAACCATACCATGCTCATACTTATTTCATATTACTACCAAACTACAATAAAGAAAAAATTCCTTCCTTTATACCACACTCAAATAATTACAAATGAGTCGGCACACAAATACAAAATAAAAGTTTCCACACGCTACATCAAAATTACACAAAAATGTTAGCTTCTAGATATAATAAATCTTCACTCGTGCAACCTCAAAGTTTGTGTTGTGAACTACATCACTATCAATGTGTCTTAACCTTCCCTTTAACTGCACAAAACTAGATTCCATCCTAATTAGGAGCTATCATCCGATTTCCACAAACCGCTACTCAGGAACACTACCTGAATACTGCTTCCACCAAAATGCTCATAACTTCTATGAATAAATGAATTTCTATCTATGCTCTTAACCATAGACAAATAACATATCAAAGAATATAACCTCAACATCACATAGCTCCAACTACAATATCCCATGTGCACTAATCAAAACATTGTCTACTTCTTTGCTAGTCTCCAGAAGATCACTGTGTTGACATCAATGACAATCATAGTCATGAATGCACCAACAACTGCTACAGAATGACTGCCAACATCTAGCATTCATTCCTAAGAAGAGCTTCTTTCTTGATTAGTTCCAATGAATATCATATACACTTATCTTCATCACATATACCTTCTGCTGACGGCACACCACTTTACAACTTCTGCTCTGCTTCTTTCTTTCAACTCACTGCCATGCTTATAAATTGCAAATGAATGCCTATAAATATCTTTCCTCTAAATTATATAATCAATTTGGCTTGTTAGAACCATATTGAAATCATATTAGAGAAAATAAAATTCCCCAATAACATCTCAGTCGGCTCTACTACGCACGCAACACAAATTAAGACCGCACAACTCCATATGAGTAGACGCGTCGCTTCACACTGTTGGCTCCACAAAATTAACTGCTACTTTCTTCTCATGCTAAATTATGTCATGTGCTCTTGACCAAACATTCTTAACTCTTCTCCAAACACTAATCCAAGTGAGCATATCCAAATGATAGGCGCAACTACTATAACAATAAAAACAATGTCGGCTATGTCAGATAAACTCAGGAAACTATAACTGGCAACTGGATACTTCATAACTTAGATTGTACTACATATCAGACTCTACATCCATGAACATAGCATCATACACATATCTAAAACACAAATGTAAATGTGTAAGGCTCCACCACAATTGTATTGTATTACACATACAAAACTCTTCCTAGGACCTGTGAGGAACACTTATTGAAACAGTCAACAATATAACTGTCTACATTCAGAATCAACCTCTATACTTATGATATCATGCTGATAAAATATCTAGGCAACATATTCTCAAGGCTCTCTCCATTAGGCTTCCACACACACTTCTTACCATATGTTTTCATGAATGAAAAACATATAGTCAACACTGGTTTGCTGGAAAATCTCCAACAACATAGCAAGAGATTGTAAAGAGGTAAGACCTTTCAAAGGTTACTGTTATTCTTACAATAAATTTGGTCATAGAGATATGAACTATAGAATAAATCAAAGAAATCAGAATCAACATCATCAGAAAAATCAACCACAATGAAAATTTAGAGCTTCTCTGAACATTACATGTCAAATATGCAATTACAATAGACACACAACTAGATAGTGCAGAATGGTAATTCACATCAATGCGCTGAGGAATATAAGGCCTAAAATTATTTGTCACTCTTGTAACAAGGTTGGGAACATCTCAAAGTTATGTAGATCACAAGCACAAAGATAGGAAAGACCTAATGAGACTCAAGAGTCAATAATGAATGAATCGGGAAAAGTCAAGTTTGTGAAAGCTAAAGAAGATGCGAGCATGATTTGGAAGGAAGAAAAGATAGATAATGTTGGTGAAATAGTTGAGGATGCATTTGCAATGGACGCACCTCATATTTATGGTTAAATGACCATTATGGTCATAGGGGGAGCTAGATTAGTTCTAGACCCCTGCACAAATGGTATACTCACCCTGAGAGTATGCACCTTTGGTTATGATTGTTTGGAGACTAGTTAATACTATATGCAAGAGCACACTACCTAAGTGATAGTAGAAGCAAAGATTGGAATTCTCTATTGAATTCTATATTTACACGGCAAGCATGAATGGTGGAAAGTTGTTTTTGAAGTCATCGAAGATCCTTTATTTACATATTTGCATTCGAGATTGAGCATTTGAAAGCACAAGAGATCAAAGTAGTTTGTATTGAGTGATTTTAGTTGATTTATCAGCGAAGAAGTTTGGAAGTTTGTTGTGAAGCCCTAGTTCAAACGCGATGATTTAGAAACCCTTGGAAACCTATTTGAAGCACTTAACCAAGTAAGTTATGGCTACTCTAGTTGTATTTGATGTTGCTGAAAGGAAAAGATATGTATTTAAAAGGTATCCATTTAAGTCAACCCTAGATGATTTGGAAGGAGCATTCTCTAGGACTCTGATGGGAGTTATGCACATAGAGGACATACATGCATACATTTATTGCAAGAAGGAACCAATAGGTTTAGATAGAATAAGGTCACACATGGAAAAAATGATGAAACCAGATAAGACATTCACTAATGAGTTTGCGCACTTAGAGAATAACCCTATTATTGAGTATGCGACTGCATAAGAGTTTTATGAATCAGAATGGATTAAGATTATGTTGAGTAGAATACATGATGACCTATTCTAGATAGGTGAAGTACCAGTTAGAATAACTATTGATCTCATTTATGAGATGACATGACTACCTAAGACCGACGCCATCCTTCCCTTTGGCAAGGATGTCAAGAAAAAGTGGAACAAGCTTGTAAGTCATGTAGTGATAAGCATGGGATGACAATTGAGCCTATAGAAGAGAAATATATAAAAATGATGTCTATGATACTTGGATATAAGTTCCAACATGCAAACAGGGTAAATAGTGTGTCCACAGCCATTAGAATTGTGAAATAAAATGGAGACTTCAACTTGTGTGAGATCTTACGTGCACAGTTGATGGACAACATAAAGGCTATCGAGCATGATAAGAGTAAGATATTTAGGTTTGGGTCACTTATCATCTATATGTACTTTCATATAGTTAGTAAAGTCTCTGATCTATACCTTGATAAGAGTCTAGCCACAATGCCTCAAATATCATTCAAGGCATCATCAGAGAGTACCTTGAAGGACTACATGGAATTGGAGATCAAGACATTTAGAATAAAGATGTAGAGAATGTTTAGGATACCCGAGAGCATAGTAGAGAAGTACAAGGATACCATTTGTTTCATGGTTGAGACTGATATAACTTGCATGGAAGCTGTAGAGCCAAGGAATATATGGATCCATCCACTTGGTTATGAAGTGGAATAACATATTCTAGAAGCATATGAAAAATTCCTACTATCAGTGCCCAAGGATCCTAATGACCAAGATAGGGCACGTATGAGGAAAAGACAAGACAAGTAGATGTAGTCTTGAATAGTGTTGTGACCAAGAGAAAAGCATCAAGAATAACCTCTGAGATACTAAAGATTCATGGTGTCACTCAAGCTAGCCTAGATAAATCAAGGGAAGCCAAGATTGCAATGCAACTTGAGAGTGCACCCTCTTCAAAAGTAAAAATAGAGAAGTCTGATGAACCTAAGGAGAAGAAGATAAAAATGGAAGAAAACACTCCAGCTCATCTGGAGACCACTCAAGCATCTCTTGAGCTAAGTAAGATGCCCAAGAGGAAGAAGCAGACTGTCAAAAGCCATCCATCCTCAAGATCCACAAGAAGCCAAGGTAGAAATGTTCAACCACCTCATGAGGTAGGATTCCTACCGAATCTAGAAGTGTTAAGAACAAGAGTGGTAGATGAAGGAAGGATTGATCAAATAGCCAAGTTTTATGATATATATCATGAGATAGACAAATCTGAGATCCATAGCATGATAATTAGACATATGATTAAGTTTAAGAAGACAGTATTGGAACTTAAGACAATAGTTCCTGACCAAGTATGGAACATACTTGATTCATTGAAGAGACACACAATATAAGAAGACTTTAGAATAAGGGAAAAGACCTTAGATGATAACCTTCCAGTATGTTTAGCTGAAGAGAAAACACTATTATTGGAATTGGTGAAGCCTCACTTTAGAACCAAGCTAAGAACCTTCCAGATAATGAACAAGGATTATGAGATAGTTTCCAAGGAAACTGAAAAAGTGTTTGAGAAGGTATTTTTGGAACAACGCATGCATCCATCATTTGCACCTCGAACCCAAGTTCCCATTGAGAAAGTAAAAGCAGCCAAGATCCCTAATGTACCTATGATATGTCCACATGATTTTGCACTTATGCTTGAAACAAAAGATGACACAATTATGATTGATCATGTAGAGATATTGATGGCAGCCATAGATAAAGACTTAGACAAGTTTGAGGAAGCCTTTGTAAGCACATAAGAGGCTGAGATACTATGTGGTGATAATTCACCTAAGTAGCAAGAGGAAGTTCAGATTGAGGATCTAACTGGACAAGAAGAAGAAGAAGAAGAGGAGAAAGAAGAAGAAAAAGAAAAAGAACCTATAGATGAGCCCTCTATTGAAATGCCTGTGAAGGTGAAGACAAAATTTATGGATATCACACCTCTCACTCCTATGCCATCAATGTCATTGTTGTCAAGTTTGACTCTTGACACAACAAGTCTAGACTTATGGGGAGAAGACAACCTGATTAAGATCAGTATACTGGCAATGGAGAAAGAGAAGGAGAAACAAGTCATGAGGAATCCATTGTTTGTTGAATCAATCAACATTCTGAATAGCTTACTGCTTGAGGATAAGAAAGTGTCCAGTGTACACTCAGTGGATGATGTCAGCACCATCTTGACATGCTTCAAAACAAATTTCTCAAATCTTGAGGAATCAACATCCAAAGTTGCAGAGGAGAAATATCTTAAGAAGAGATTGAGTGAACTAATAGAAAACTTTACACTTGACCTTAGTTCACTAAAGGTTGGTCAAGATTTGTTGAAGGAGATTGTAGCTAAAGGAAACAAAATCATAGTTGATTGTATGGACAAGGACAAACTAACTACATAACTCTCAAAGAAGATTCAAGAAGCTGAATCTATGATGGAAGCAGTAAGGAAATCAGTGGAAGATCCCTCAATAGATGTAAACATGTGCAATAATGTCTATCAAGGTTAGTTAGACAAGATTGAGAAGGCAGGAAAAGAAATGGCCAAAATAAGGGCAAGGCAAACTTAGTTAAGGAATGCATTTGTGCCCTCTTTAGATGTGCTAAATCAGAGTATCAAGGAGATTGATGCCACTATGGTGACATATGATCAAGGTCCAAGTTAAAAGTTGGAGAAGATGGAGAAGTTAACTTATACTTTGTGCACCCATCTCCATACAATAAATGCACTAAAGGCATTTTGGTAGCAAGAAATTGCAAACCTCCAGATTGCATATCTGGATGTATTCTCTATGTAAGTACTTGTAGTATCATTTTTTGAGAACCTTTTTCATTAATGTCAAAGGGGAAGTAGAGTATATAGTAGAAGGGAGAATATGAAGTTGTGTATAAGATGTAAATGGGAGTAGAGTATATAGTAGATGGGAGATATAAGATTTAGTATATGTTAGAAAGTTTGTGTAAGAGATACAGTTTAGTAACTTCACCATATTCTTTTGTTGCCATTAATGAAAAAGGGGGAGATTGTTGGAAAGTTGAATATAATATTGTATATGACTATGATTTAGTGTTGTCATTATGGAAAAAAAGTCATATGAAGTTTTGGAGTCGGCGCATTACTTAGAAGATTAGTAAATGGCTAAGTATGGAAGACTAGACATTCAGTGAAGCACCAGATGAACAGAGCATCAGCACACGTGCATATGACCAAGTTTTGGTATGTGCCATTGAAGATAAGATTTTGAATATGTTATTGAGCTATGGTTAAGAGCGCAAGATCAGATGAGTCAGCATGATGAAGATACGAGTTGAAGTGACACCGACAGTGAGCGACAGAACAGAACAAAGCATGGAGTCGACTATTAGTATTTTGGTTAGTGGTTATAATATTGTTTTGTAAAGGCTATGCACCAATTGTATTTATTTTATAGACATGTAAATATCATTTTATGTAGACACACTTGAGCCAATTCATTTGGAAGCGTTGTATGTAATTATTTATAGGCCAACTTGGTGAATAGTTTTGTTTGCGCATATAAATAAGACATGTGCCTTAGTATTCGAGGATGTGATGAGATATAGAGTTGATAGAAGATAAGAAGAAGTATGTGAAGAGAAGTCAGCATTATATAGAGTTTTATAATAGGTTAAAGCATCAACGCACAAAAGGAACTGATTAGACAATAAGTGTCATAACAACATTTCACCATTGCAGATATAGTGTGTATCTGATACTCAGAAGGTTGTAGCCTTCACCCTTTGAGTAGTGAGCTCTCAAATAGTGCATCCTCACTGCTAATAGGGTTAATTGTAAAACACTCCTAACAGGGTCTGACCCTTGACAATGTCATTGTACTTAAGCATTGTAATGACAACTCCTAACAGGGCTAAGGAGCATTAACAGGTTCATAATACACAAGTACACTTATTAGTGGGTATTAATTCCCATCAGGTTTTTTCCTTTAAATAGGTTTCCCCATAATCATATTTGGTGTTATGTGTTGATTACTTTACATGCTTTGATATTTGGTTCAGTAATTAAGTTATTGAGTTAAGTTTCAAGAATAAAAAATTAATATTGTGGAACACTGATTCACCCCCCCTCTCAGTGTTCCCATTCCTAACAGATGAATAATTTACTAAACAAATAATAAGAGTCAAAGGACATATCAGTGTTATAGATAATCTGAATAATAAATGGAGCACAGTATTGATGGATATCAAGACCAAGCATAAATCTATTCAAGTAGAGGCTGAAATCAGTCAACACCCAAAGGACACACTTTTGTTTTTGCCTTTAGCATTATTGTCAAAGGGGGAGGAGTATTGTAAGGGGGAGAGATTAGTATGGGTGAGATAAGTACTAAAAGGGAACAATATTTTAGTCAAAGGGAGATTAAGAGAAGTACACTCAGAAATATCTAAGAAAGAGAAATGAAGAATAAATAGAAAGAAAGGTGTTTCTATGAAGAAGAATTTTTTTGTCATCAATACCGAAGGGGGAGATTGTTACTTGATAAAATCCTCTAAAAGTAATTAACAACAATCAGTAATGATTTTGATAATATTGTCATTGCTGGAAAATAACATTAAGTATAGAGATGAAGAAAGGGAAGACTTATTGACATAGACACTATCAGGAAGAGTTATCAAAAATGGGAAGTGTTATCAGCATAAAGGAAAGGCTATAAAAAATGGTTATCAAAAAGTATTAGTGGTGTAAAAAATTAAAAGGTTATGAATGAGGATGACATCAAATTAGAAAAATGGTCCATGGAAGATTGAGAAACCTTAATCAGGGAAATAAACTATAAGAGGAGATCCAAGGTAAAGGAAAGATATACTGACAAATAGATTCAGATTAGAGGATGCATATTGAAGAGCATTGTAGACTGATATTATTAGCAGAGATTAGAAAGTAGATCAAAATAGAAGAAGAGCGAAACAAGATCTGACAAGATTTTTGAGAAGGCATCCATAGGTCAAATTTCTTGTTGATTTATTCCTAACAGTTTAGCAGCAAGATTGTGAAATCCCTTAACCGGGTAGTCTCTAATTGGACTTATAAGTTTTATTTAGGAACTTATTGTAAATCCTTTAACTAGGTAAACACTATATAAGTGGGATAAAATATCTTAATAGAGTAGTCTTTAACATGAATTTCAATACTCCTAATAGGGTATTAGACACTCCTAATAGGGTGAATTTATTCAGAAGATGACACTTATGTAAGCTCCTAACTGAGCACCTTATTATTGTAGTGATGAGTTGTGGCTATCATCCCCACCATATAATTTTCCCTCTGACCAAGGGTTTTCTACGACACCAAAATAATGTGTTAAGTATTTGAATGTTTATGTGTTGTATGTTTAATTTACATGTAATCAGTTATCAGTTAAACATTACAGTAGCTATTGGTAAAAGGCAAAATAATTATTAGTATAAGTAATTTATTGGCTATCGCTTTATGTTCAGAAAGTTGAATAAGTGAGAAAAATTTGTGGCACTAATTCACCCCCCTCTTAGTACCCTACCTAGAACTTTCCAATAGATTATGCAAATGAGATGCATTCTTAATTTGGTTTTAATTTATTTTATTGCATTTAAAGTTCATTTCTTCATTGGTTGAGTAGGCTTTTAGCTTATAATTTAGGTTTTGTAGTTGCTCTAGTGTTCTTTATTGCACTCCTAATTTCCTACATTGACATTTTTTGTGAGCTTAAACATTGAAATAATTCCTCACTTCCTAATATTCTTTTTTACAAACTCATTTCCTAAATCACAAAATGTAGAAACTGAAAATCATCCTATGCCTACAATGATGCTTTTCATTAATTTTTCATTTGCATCGATTTGATGATCATAATTGTTCAATTGACATCTATGGAATTATTATATCCTTTTAATTAATTGTCATTTAATCATTTCTTCCAATCAATCAACCTCTATTGTCTAATATCCTACCTCTATCTCACATTCCACTGGGCCATGACCTAAGCTGATTTTTAAAAATAATAATGAAATAATGCTCAAAATCACATTGTCTTAAGAGGGGCAAAATGTAGACATTGAAAATCGTCCTCTACACACGACAACACATTTCATCTAAACCAATTAAATAATCTTATTATTTAATTAGGATTGATTCATTGTTGTAGTTCTCATTATTAAATATTTTTTAATTATTTAATACTACTTTTTGGGTAAATGCACCAATTTGCTAGTAAAAAAAGTGGCAACGTGATAAAAAAAAACATAAAATGTTATGTAACTTGATCACATAATTCAAAATTTAAAATCACCTGGTTCAGGGAAACCGAGCCTGATTTATTTAATTAACAAATACTTTTAGTTCTTCATAACCTGTATGCATTATGAAGAACTAAAAACACTTTTTTAGTTCTTCATAACTTGTATGGGTTGTGAAGAACTATATGTTCTTTTGTTTGGTCATGACCAAACTCATTTTCAGCATTGAAAACATCTTGACAACAGTTCGTAGCTTCTTGAATTCCATAGAACTCGATTGTGTTTCACTCTTTTTGTCATTTTTCAGCATTTACACCAATTTCTAACAATGACACATCATCAAAGAGGTAAGAATTTGATTTTTAATTATTTTTGTTTGAATTTGAATTGAAGTAGGGATTTTTCAATTCATTTGAATTTTGTTTATTAATTTTATGTTAGATTCTCAAAACAATCCCCAATGACAAAATAGAGAAGAATGACCTCTTCTTAAACAACCACCAAAAGAAAACCCTCAAAACATTGCACATGGAGAACAAAAAAACCCTCAAAATACTACTCCTCAACAACCACCACCACCCCAAAACCCTCTGCCTCCTCCAATAGAACCTATACAGGCCATAGAGGAGGATCTTATAAATCACCTATCACAAAATACTACTCAAATTTTTATAATAGTGAATAGGTTGAGGTCCTCTGCTCATGAGCACCACTCATCCCTTGCCACAACCCTAGAATCAATGGCCAATAGTTCTAGGGAGGTATCTAGATGGGTTTCAAAATGGGGTTCATATAGGGATAGACGTCATACATTTTATGTTGATGGGTTGTCATATGATGAGGTGAAAAGAAAGAGCATAAGTAAAGATGACATATGTGCTCTTTTCACCGAGCCTAAAAATAATTAGACCCTACTTACTGATTCAAAGAGGTTTCCTATACATTAGTGTAACCACGCTAGGATAAAAAAAATGCATTTTAGGATAGGTGGTATATGGTCTTTGACCAACCACCTTGTAATAATTGGAAGGTGCCTCTATATTTCTTGATAAAGTTATATTGCAAGTTTATCCTCAACTTGAAGCCAAATTAATTTGATATTTAGAAGTTCTAGGGTAGAGGGAGAGGCTCTGTGAAAGATAGACATGGGGCTTAGAGGGTGGTAGACCCCCAATATAGGATGCCTTTAGCTCCTAAACCCATGGTTCACATCATGGTCCTAGTAGTCCTAAAGGAGTCTATGGAGTTACAAAGTCTTCAAGCAGCTATGTCATTGACTAATGTCATTATTCAGCATGGAACATAGTTAGTCAGACCAAAGGATGGATCAATACCTACACCACTTGCATGATTATCACATGCACCATTTGGCTCATCCCAGTCCATTGAGCATATGTGCGTCAGCTACCATAATATATGTTTTGGAGTAGGTACTGACATGATTGAGGATGGTCTAACATCCCATTCATGTACACATTGTAGGACTAGATGTCTTTCTTCCTCTATAGATGATGTGGCCCTCACTAATGACCTGATGACCACGGTGTTTTCCTATGGACAATAGATGCAAGTGTTTATATTTGTGCTTATGACATGTTATTAATTAATCACCTAAATCTTATAAATGTAAATAAATTTTTATTTATAGAAAAATTTGAAGTGATATATTAATAATATGCATTGCAGGGTGTAGCAAGTAGTGTGAGTACACCACATAGTGTTCATTCTACTCCATGTGAATTAGTAGCTTTGACACCAGAGGTAAAGATTTTTAATATGTTAAAAATAGAATAATACCTTGGTTTAAAAATAGCTATTGTTAATCTTTAGTAACTCTCTTATGTATATTTATTTGGTGTTTTATAGGGCTTTTCAGGGGCTCAGATATCCCAAGTTGATGATGTCACATGCTTTTGGCCATTGACTTTATGCTAGAAAGCTTTGCGGTATCATATTTTGCACAACTCTTATTTATAATTTTAATTGAATTCGTGCGAGTCATTTAGATTTAGATATTTTGACTTAGACTTATTATTATATATTCATTTATCTTATGTTAATCTTTTTTATGTTAGGTTACCCCACCTAGCTCGAGGACATTTCATGTGAAAAATGCATCTTCCAACACATTGAGATAGAAAAATATATCCTCATCGACACCCAAACACCAAAAGGTAATTTAGTACAATTTAAATTTATTTATTGAAATGTATTATGATTAAACATGTACATGTAGATTTATGAATACACTTGATTTATTTGTTCTATAAACAAAAATAATTAGGGTTTACAAAATTGATGAATGCACCTAATGTCGCAGAGGTTCACGAGAAGAAAGAGGTAACATTTTCATCTTCACTTTTGATTTCATTCTTGTTTGTTGAAAATCTCTAAATCCTTCCTCTATGGCTATAACATTTGTTATCATTTTTCATATAGGAAATGTTTATAGTTTCTTCATCAGTGATGATGCCTCCTAAGAGTAAAAGAGAACCATCTAAGGCTTTGATATGAATTTTTTATATATATGTTAATCATATATGTTTAGATATAAGTACATGAATTTTTAGTTTTTCAGTGTTTGTCAACAACTTTGGGTTATTAACTTGTATAATCAATTTCCCTCTCGACATGCTAGAACGCTGAACAACATACCCTACTAGTAATGTCCCTTGTGCACCCTAAGTGCAAAAAATTGTCAAAAGTTGATGACCTATTTCTTACAAACTGTGGCACATGTGCATGATACGTTTGAGCCTATAGGATCATGTTGGGCCCCTCTATAATAACTTGTCCTAGTTTTGAAAACTGGGAGTCATTTTTGCAAGGTAGAAATTTTTTTGTTCATGCAAAAATTGTCAAATGCACTTAGTGCAAAGTTGCCAAGTATCTCATATCACATTCTATTCATTATAGACATAGAATGACACCTTGATTGCATCTATTTAGGTGGTTTTACCCTAGTCATGGTCCCACTTTGCCTCTTGACACAACGATACCCTCAGTGACATACCCTGCCAACGATGTCCCTTGTGTGTCCTAGGTGCAAAAAACCATTGAATTTTGATGGACTATTTATTGCAAACCATGAAACCTACACAAGATATATTTGAACCTATAGGGTCATGTTAGGATCCTCTATAATAACCTATCTCTTTGAAGACTTGGAATCATTTTTATAGGGCAACAATTTTTTTGTTTATGCAAAAACTGTCAAATACACTTAGTGCAAAGTTGCCAAGTAGCCCATATCATGTTTTATTCATCATGGGAACAAATAAAAACCTCAATCACATCTATTTGGGTGGTTTACACTATGCATTGTCCCACTTTACCTCTTGACACACCGAAATGCTCAACAACATACCCTACCAATGATGTCCCTTGTGTTCCCTACCTATGTAAAATCATAAGAAGTAAGATATGAATGTGAGCCTATGTCAGAGGATGATGAATAATTTTGATGCATAGGTATCTGGTACCAAAAAATATCAAGAAATAATCCAATTGATTTTCACAACTATGGATTCAATCCCCAAGGTTTACTTCGATTTCCTTCTCCACAAGGTTACACCAAACCCTCAAATAAGGTTTCCACTTTCACTGACTTGTTCCAACACTTATAGGGGACTCAAAATACCCCAAAAAAATTTACTCAAATGTCTACACTTTCTTTTGTAACTGATCATCCACTAACTTACTCGGTTAACATTCTAGGCTTGTTCCTAGTAGCCCTTCAAATAAGGTATTTCCTACTTTTCATCAAACTTACCCAAAACACTGGACACAAAAATTACACTTCTTGATACCCTTTTAAGATTACTATAACATATCTCAAAACCAATTATGAATCCTTTGGACCAACTATATAGACCAATACCTCACAACTTCCCAATTAGGCCTAATTAGCCCTCTTTTCCAAAGCAACTATGAGAAATAATTCTTCCCAAGTTCCCAAACCATGAAACAATATTTTATCTTGATTCAAAACAAAGGAGTTTCATACTTAATTAAAGAGTTATGCTCATTTGAGCAACCAAATACTAAACCCTCTTTTTTAGGAACAAAAACTAGGGCTTTCTCATAATGGGCTCTACATTCACTTGCCAACTGAAAAAAAAACTTGTGTCACCTTGTATTCATCCTATCTTGACACATTTCAAGAGAAAACCATACCCTTGTTAAGAGGAATCCTTAGACCAATACTATACTGTGTACACCCACCATTCAATGTACATTTTTACCCCAAATTGGTGATGACCATTCTCAAAACTTATTCCCTGTAAAACATGTCAGTACAATATGATATGATACATGTTTTTAGGATCTTTCCATGAGGAACATTAGTGACATAAAGTGGGAGATCCTATTTATTCATTGAAACCTTCAAATCAAGACAAAAATTGTCCTCAAATTAACTGTCTGCAGGATCAGTCAATAAGATATGTGAAAATGACTTAGAAACTTGAAAAAAATATAAAGGAGATATAAAAAAAAATATAATATTAATACCCTTCATCCAATCCCTCAAAGGCTTGATCAAGGTCTGTAAATAAGGCAAAGTTCTAATTTTTAACCAAATGTGGAGGAAAACCATTTATCTTTTATTGTTCATGTTGGAAAGTTGTCTATACTGAAGTATATGACTAGATATAGTGTTGTCATTATGGCAAAAAAGTCATATAGCAGTTTGGAGTCAGCGCACTAGGTATAAAGATTAGAATTCAGTTAAGTATTGAAGACTGGACAACATACAGAGTAGCAGAGACTTAGAGCATTAGCGCACATGTGTACGAATGAATTATGGTATGCACCCTAGAAGTTAAGGTTGTTAGACTATACTTATGCTTAGTCTAAGAGCGCATAAGTAGATATGAAAAGATGTGAAAGTTAGAGTCAGTTGAAGTTGCACTGCCAGTGTGTGCCAACAAAGAATAGAGCATAGAGCTGACAGTGACTATTTTGGTTTGCGATTATAAATTACTATTGTAAAGGCTATGCACCCATTGTATTTAGGTTTTCAACATATGTACATGTATAATTGTAAGCACGCTTAAGCCAATTCATTTGGAAGTGTTATTTGTAATTAGTTATAGGGTTGACCTATTTATGTATTTTATATAAGCACATAAATATAAGCTACACCCATTGTATTTGGCATGGAAGTAGAAAAAGAGTTGTGTTAA
The DNA here is from genome assembly GCA_027943335.1 of Chamaecyparis obtusa. Taxonomy (NCBI): domain Eukaryota; kingdom Viridiplantae; phylum Streptophyta; class Pinopsida; order Cupressales; family Cupressaceae; genus Chamaecyparis; species Chamaecyparis obtusa. The sequence goes on from BSBK01000756.1 coordinate 3,275,431, forward strand.
GAAGAGTAGAGGTATGTGAAGTTAGCATAAGATGTATTAGAGCTTTGCTAGAGGTGAAAGCATCAATGCACCAAAGGAACTGATCTTACAAGCAGTGTCACTATGAATAGTTCACCTACAGATATAGTGTGTATCTGATTCAGAAGGTTTTAGCCTTCATCATTTGAGCAGTGAGCTCTAGGACAGTGAGTCCACTCCCCTAACAGGGATCATTGTAAAAGACTCCTAACAGGGTCCAACCCTTAACAAGGTCTCCTGTACTTAAAGCATTGTAAAGCTACTCCTAACAGGGTAAAGGTGTTAGAAATAGGAAATACTAAGAGGGGGGGTGAATCAATATTTCACAAACTTTTACTTTTTCCCACTTATGGATATAAAAGATTACTTTAGTGCATACAAAGATTATCAAGCTAATTAACAGACATAGCAGTAAATAGAAAGAACTCATAACACATGATATGTTCTCGAGGAAACCCTGGCCAAGGGAAAACCCTGGTGGGGATGGTACTCACAAAGATCACTAATCAAAAGTATCCTGTTAGGGATATTGGACCCTGTTAAGAGTTTGTTTACAATGTATAGTAGATCTATCCTGGTTAAAGGACTTTAGGCCTTGTTAGAAGCCTTAACCTTGTTAGGAGTTAGATTACAAAACCTAATCACCAGCTAAGCTCACTGCCTAAATAGGTAATACAAAATGTTTCTGACTATAATATGGTACTACTTACAACTTCACATCAATAGCCTTTGCTGCTATCACAATATACAACTTTTTCAAGTTATCCTTTTCTTTCTTTTCACAAAAAAACATCATTCTCATTACATTTCAAGTATGCCTAATATATGAGTTATTAGAGCTAATAACTTCATATGGTCAGCTTCCAAAATCTTTATCCAAGGGTAAACATCTAGGATGTCATCCCTTCATAATGTTAAGTCATTATTTTGACAAGCAAAATAATCCCTTAACTCTTTTGCTAATACTGTCTCCAAAACTATTTTGTCTGCAAAACTATCTTCGGTAAACTTCAAATAAATTTGTCTGTATTGCTCCAAACTTTATGCACATTGAGATGGGGTATCGTCATACTCTATAGAAGCTTTAGTTAATTATGCAAAAAAAAAAATTGCTCCAGTGGATGTCACCAACTAAGTCTTCATCGGGTGCTCTGTCAGGATCACTGTATCCATACTTAGACAATTTCTTCCTTCAACTTGCCATACTTGCATTCTAGATTCTGCACTCTTAGTAGAGATCATATGTTGCCATAATGACAACATCTATGCATCCACATTAGCCAAATTTCCAACAATCTCCCCCTTTGTCATTGGTGGCAACATATGGGAAAATTGGCTAAGTGTGCAAACAAAACTTCAAAACACTTACACAAAATTATGGCCAAATGTTATACAAAACATATACAATATTATACTCCATAGAATAGCTCCCCCTATGAGTATCCTTCCTCAACATATTATCAATTTTTTGCTATCTCTCCCCCTTTGACAACAATGACAAAGATAGGGTGTACAAAAATTTCAAAAAAAACTTGATACCTTGTTGTCAGCTATTGCAAAGCCGGTAGGCTTGCAACACAATCGCCAAACTCTGACTTCCATGTTTCAAAATCTTTCTCCCATATCTTCTTGATGGATTCAGCAACATTGAGTAAAGTACTCAATCCGTATGCTGCTATCTGACAAGCTTGCAGGGAATTAAAGCTAAACTTCTGAAAAGATGTCTTTGCTGAAAGACACTCCTCAATTTGGTCTTCAACAATTAAGGTCTTGATTGAGACATGATCTCTCAAGATGTTAATCCTAATCATCTTTCTATTCTTCTCCTCTGCTAACATTATGATTTCATCATTTAACTTCCTTATGTTCTTCTCCATAGAACTTATCTTTACATTAGGGCTTGTCAAGGTGTTTGTCTTAGTTGTAATTGCATCTATCTTCTCTTTGATCTTCTTATCTTCTTCAATTGTTAGGATTTCTAATTTTGTGCATTGTATATACAAAATCTTTCCAGTCTCAAAATGTTTCCTCAAATTCTTTATACATACATCCAAATTATCAATATCATTTCGAATATTTACACTTATATTTTGTTGCATTTCTGCTTCATAAGCTTCCTGAGCTTTTATTCTAGCAATATCCTTCAAGTTAGAAAATTTAGAGTCAAAAGAGTTCATTACCATTTTAGCTTTCTCAAGTGGATCTGAGTCAAATACCTTAGTGCTGATCACACTCTCAAGTTTCTCTATCAAAACTCTAACTTTGCCTTCAAGGTCCTTCACCTTCTTATTCTTTCCAATAATTTTATTAAGAGATGTGATGAACTCAAGCTGATCATCATCTTCAACCTCTTTTCCAAGGTCTTCAAAAATTGAACCAATTTGTCTCGTCTTACTGTCAGGTGTGCTAATGTCTTCAATTGGTATAGAAGGTGCATTAGAGGTAGTGACCTCTGTCAAAATTTGTTTACCTTTAACTGTCTTCTCTACTGGAACTGATTTTGATACAATTGGTGCTTCCTCTGCCTCTGTATCCTTTTCTGATTTTGTAACCTTCTCTTGCTCTCCTAAAGCCAAATTGTCAACAATGTTTCCTAGATCACAAAACACTGCATCATCTGACTGTAGTGTCACTTTGGTGCCTTCAATGTCCATTGATTCTTTGCCAATATTGATATGTGAAGAAGATGGGACTTCTTCAATACCAACTTCCTCTACATGTTGTTCCTCTAATTGCTTCTGCTGAGGATCTGATTCAACATGCTTTCCTACAACTATATCTGCAAGAACTTGCATTACTGCTTGCTCAGTCTCTTTCTGTACTTCCTCCTTTTTGCCTCCCATTATAAGAATTGTTCTTCTCTTAGTTCTCAATAAAGTTCCAAGAGGCTTCAAGATTCTCTTCAAATGATCTTCATCCTAAACTTCATAGAACTGTTTGATTACATGTTCTCTCATCTTTGTGTCCTCTTCTTGTGCTCTCTATTTTCTATTCACAAGTCTGTTTTACAAATCTTCTAGAATCTTACCTTGAATAGTGCTAAATTTCTTATCTATCAAAATCATATGTGTAATCATTGCATTTTAAAAATTTAATCTGTCAAATGATCCATATAGATCATAGTATTTGTTTATCTTAGTGAAGTCTCCATGCTGCAATATATCTTCATTAACTCTTTCAATTCTTGGTTTCCAAGTTTTCTTCTTGACTAAAACTTCATCATCATCTTTAATTTTTGCTACTTTTCTAGGTACAGGTGGTACAATCACTTTCTATCTCTTACCGGGTCCTGTTGCACTCTCTTTTACTCTTTTTCTAGGAATAGGAGAAAAGGATTTTTCCCTTTCAACTTTTTTAGGTTCTTCAACTTTTACCTTTACTGCAATAGGATCAACAGTGTCTGCACTAGATGCCACAGGTGGAACTACAAGATTTTCACTTTGCTTTAAGGCTTCTACAGTCTTCTTAGCTATGTCAAACTCATGACTTGACATACCCAATTATTTCAGTATTTTCTTTATAGTTGATTCAACTCTCCTACTAGATTACTTCTTTTCTTTCAAACTTATTACAGAGTTGAAATTCTCTTCATAGGTTCCAAACCTATTTGCATGACCATCCAACTCACACTTTAATAGTCTACTCACATATCCTACTATTTCTGTTTCAGATACTTCATAGCCAAGAGGGTCTATGAATTCCATTCTAGGCTCAACTACTTCAATGTAGGTGAAATCAGTGTCTACCATAAAACAAATGTCATCTTTATGCTTTTCAACTAAGGATTGAGGAATCCTTGATCTGTTCTTAACAATATTCTGAAAAATCTTCAATACAAGCTTCACACTGTCATTGACTTTATCAATTAGGTGCTTCATGTAGACTGAATTTATTCTTTCCATTGTGTTCACATTGTCACTCTAGTCAACTGTGTAAGGAAATCTTCTCAAAATGTGAAAAAACATATAGGTTATTAGAGATGAAAACCTAAACTATGTGTACTTAGCCTTCTTAATCTTTTCTAAGTTCTCAAACAATTGAATCCTCAGAATTTCACATAGGTCTACTTGTTTCTTCTCAATACACATAAGATAAGCTACATGAACCATTCCTATAGCCATGTCATCTTCTCTTGAACTACCACAAAATTTAGTTGTTAGGATCTTGCAAAGGTACCTAACATCATCTTGCTTAATCTTACTTATCACAATTCCTCTACCATTATAACTAGATCCAGTGTTGTCTAAGACAATATTTCTCATGTTCTTTTCATTCAGTGGAATCTCTCCAACTTTTGATAATCCAGTAACATCATGAATTAGGTCGGTAGTTATATTAATAACTCTATCCTCCATCCAGAATTTCCCATTATGGATTCTACTTAAAATGATCTTGGTACATTCCTCATCATCAAATTCATACTTGATGGAATAATTGATAATTTCATTGTTCTCTAGGTGCCCATAAGCTAGTTTAACTAACATGTCTTGATTATACAATTTCCTGTAATCATCATTAAAATCTGCATCTCCCAAGGTTTCAAACTTGCAACCTAAATATCCTTTAACATTCTCAATGTGTAATACTCCGTCTGGTACGGATGATAGTGCTAGTCTGTCATCAATTTCAGCTAGTTCTACTGGTTCTTTCTTAATCTTAGGTCTATTCTTATCCTTAACATTATGAACCATAGAAATATCCATCTTATCAATTGATTAAAGATCAAAAAATACCTCAACTTTGCAAATCTAGGGTTTCGGTATGATCGGCACTGCAAACTACTTCCAAACTTCTTCAAATCATCCTCAACTCACTTTTTCTTCTTTCAAATCTCTTTTCAATCACTTAGAAATTGTAATAACTTCAATTTCAACCTAATAACACTTCACATTAACTCGATCTGACATCGCATTCATTCATTTTGCCGCTAAAACCTCAAAAAGCTGATTCTGCAAACCTGCAACCATAAAACCTTTTTGCGACCTTGCAAAACACAATATTTTCTTTTGCTCACTTAACCATAGCATTAGTACAACATAAAAAACCTATATCTAACTGTGCAAAACTTAACTCATTCAAATTCCTAATCTACACTAATCCTAAGTCCTAAACTACAAAAACATACATAATTTAAGTACTTAAAGAAGGGTCAGGTAAAGATTCATCCTTACCATCAGATACATTACCTTCCTAACTACTTTTAGTGCTAAATATACCTCCTTGATCTGTGCCTTTATCAAATTTTACTTCATCTTTATTGCTACAACAACCTTTCTCTTTGTTTCCTTCATTTTCATTCCTTCTTGCATTGTTCCTAGGGTTAGGGTTATGATTATAACCTTCATTGTTCATTCTGCAAACTCTTGCTGAGTGTCCAAACTTGTTGCATATCTGACAAATAATTCCATTGTTTCCAAATCTCTGTCCTTGCTAGTTAATCCGTGACCTGCAATTTCTAGCAATATGTCCTACTTTGTTGCATCTAAAACCTGCTACCACTTTTCTTTTATTCATTTCTTCAATAGATCTCTTATCTACATTGTTAGTATTCCCAATCATTCTATTATCATAATTATTCAAAATTACTTTAGGTCTTCTACATTCATTAGCTCTATGTCCAAAACCATGACAATTATATCAATGTCCATTAAGAGGTTTAAATTGCTTACCTGTGCAATCTCTCTTCATGTGCCCAATAGTATTACAAGAAAAACATCTACCTTTGAATTCTCTTTGCATACCTTTAGATGATTCTTCCTATTTTGATTCTTCTTGCTTTGATTCTTCTTTCTCTCTAGGTGGTTGTTCTTTAGGTGGATCTTCCAATGTGTTCTCATCTAGCTTCATTTCCTCCATACTTTCAGATGTATTTAGATCTGGCTTCTTACTTTCATGATTTGTTCTAAACATACTAAATCCAAATCCGGTCTTATCAAAGAATGGTTCTCCAAAAGAAATTTGTTTTTCAGTCCTATCACCATTAGAATATAGCCTTTCAAGTTGTTGTTTAGATTGAGTCAATTCACCTTTCACAATTTTATTATACTTCTCAAGTTCTACATACTGCACTTTTACTTTTTCAGATTCGGATGTTACCTTTTCAAGTCTTGATCTCAGATCTTCATTCTCAATTTTCAATTTTTCATTATCGGATCTCAAATTTCCATCTTTCATACTAAGCTTCAGATTTACTATCTTCAGTTCATGCTTAAGGATCTCATTTTCTTTTTCTAATTCATCACAATCTTCAACAAGAATATCAAATTCCTTTTCAGATTTCAGATCTTCAATCTTACCTTTTAATTTGTCAATAACATTCTTTGCATCTTCATACTTTCTTCTTAAGGAGTTTCTTTCATTAGTAAGCATATCAATCTATTCAAGAGCTTCTTCAAGATTCTTCTGAAGTTGATCCATATCCATAGAGATCTTACTCAAGCTGCTAAGCTTTCCTTGAATTTTCCTTCTTCGAGTAACTGTGCTCTGATACCAATTGTTAGAAATAGGAAATACTAAGAGGGGGGGGTGAATCAATATTTCACAAACTTTTACTTTTGCCCACTTATGGATATAACAGATTACTTTAGTGCATACAAAGATTATCAAGCTAATTAATAGACATAGCAGTAAATAGAAAGAACTCATAACACATGATATGTTCTCGAGGAAACCCTGGCCAAGGGAAAACCCTGGTGGGGATGGTACCCACAAAGATCACTAATCAAAAGTATCCTGTTAGGGATATTGGACCCTACTAAGAATTTGTTTACAATGTATAGTAGATCTATCCTAGTTAAAGGACTTTAGGCCTTGTTAGAAGCCTTAACCCTGTTAGGAGTTAGATTACAAAACCTGATCACCATTTGAGCTCACTACCCAAATAGGTAATACAAAATGTTTCTGACTATAATATGGTACTGCTTACAACTTCACATCAATAGCCTTTGTTGCTATCACAATATACAACTTTGACAAGTTATCCTTTTCTTTCTTTTCACAAAAAAACATCATTCTCATTATATTTCAAGTATGCCTAATATATGAGTTATTAGAGCTAATAACTTCATATGGTCAGCTTCCAAAATCTTTATCCAAGGGTAAACATCTAGGATGTCGTACCTTATTAAGTCAACTTGAAGAATTTGATAACAAACTGATGAACAATCAAGATGTCTATAATGAACAAGTCAAGGAGAACCTTCAACTGAATGAAGAACTAAGGGAAGCTAACTTAGAAATCTTGGAGCTAAATAATATCAAAGAAAGCTTGGAATCTGAATTGAAGAATTCAAAGGATCACATTGACAAATTACACACCAGTGCTGAATTGGTAGAATCACTATTGTATGCAAGAAGAATCAAAGGAGACACTAGCTGCATTGGATACAATGAAGCACAAAATCAGATTGACAATATGTGAGAAAGAAAGGAGTCACAAAAGAATTCTACTGATAATGAGAAGACTGAAGATCAAACCAAAGACAATGGTGGTCCTCCTAGGAATGAGCACAAGCAAGTAGAATGCACTTGTTTTGCTTGTAACAAGCATGGACACATTGCAAGGAACTGTATAGAGGTAAAATCTTTTAATGGTTACTGTTATACATGTAATATATTTTTTCATAGAGAAATAAATTGCAAGACTAGTAAGAAGAACAAGATTCAACAAGATCAAAGAAATCAGAATCAAACAAATGTTAGAAGTTCTCAGAATGTTACATGTTAGATATGTAACTATAATGGTCACTTAGCCAGAACATGTAGAATGGTGACCCATGTCAATGCGCTGAGGAATAATAGACCTCCATTTATTTGTCACACTTGTAACAAGGCTGGACATATCTCAAGGTTCTGTAGATCAAGGACGCAAGGTTAGGAAAGCCTTAAAAAGACCGGAGAACTAGTTTTGGATCCTGAAGCAGAAGTCAAGTTTGTGAAAGCCTCAGATGATGTGAGCTCTATTTGGTCAAAAGAAAAGAAGGTCAAAGCTAATGAGAATGTATTGGATGCATCCCTAGTGGAAGCACCCTCTACATCTGCATGAATGGCCCTCAGGGTCATAGGGGGAGCTAATTTAGCTCTAGACCCCTACATGGCTGGTATACTCATCCTTAGAGTATGCACCTTTTGACTTAAGCTTTTGGAGTGTGCAGGAACCTTCGTACAAGAGTGCACATGCTAGTTGTTAACTGAACTTGAGTTTGAAATTTTTAATTGACAACCTGGTTTATGCGAGTTGCATTAATGGAAAATTTCTTACTTTAAGTACACAAAAAGTTATTTGTTCACTCATTGCATTCATATTCAGAGAGATTGGAGAGAAGATTGAGCCTTGGAAGTTGTTGTGAAGATTTGGAGATTGAGATATCAGTAATTGCAGTGCATTTGATCAGTTGCAAGAAACCCTAGCTCATTGTGCCAATTCAGAAGCCGTCAGAACATCTCAGAGATCATTTGGAAAGTGAATATCAAGTAAGTCATGGCCACTCCTATTGTTTTTGATGTTGCTAAGAAGAAGAGGTATGTTTTCAAGAGGCACCCATTTAAATTAACCCTAGATGATTTAGAGGGAGCATTTTCCTACACACCAATGGGCATCATGCATGTAGAAGACATAAGGGCTTACATCTATTGTAAGAAGGAACCTGTTGGACTAGATAGGTTAAGGGTGCACATGGACACAATGTTGAAACCAGAAAAATCATTCATGGATGAATACACCAAATGGAATGATCACCCCATTGTTGAATATGCCACGACATATGAATTCTATGAAACTGAATGGATAAAGATATTGTTGAGAAAAATCCATGATGACTTGTTTTGGATTGGAGATGTACTAGTAAGAATCATAGGAGACCTAATTCATGAGATGATAGGCCTTTCTAAGACAGGCACCATCCTTCCTATGGGAAAGGATGTTAGGAAAATGGTGGAGCAAGTGTGTAAATCCAGAAGTGATAAGCGTGGCATGACCATTGAGCCTATAGAGCAACCAGACATCAAGTTGATATCAATGATATTGGGTTACAAATTTCATCATACCAGCAGGGTGAATAGTGTTTCTATGGGCAATATTCTGGCAACCATCCGTCTTGTGCAAGAAGATGGAGAGTTCAACTTGTGTGAGATCTTTTGTGCATAGTTGATAGACAATATCAAAGCTATCAAACATGACAAGACTAAGGTATTTAGGTTTGGGTCCCTAATCATCTATATGTACCTTCATATAGTTGGTAAAGTGTCAGACTTGTATCTAGACAAGTCCATTCCTACCATGCCTCAGATATCAAACAAGGCATCCATAGAAAGCACACTTAGAGATTACATTACTTTGGAATTGAAGACCTTCAGAGCAAGGATGCAAATGAGGTACAGGATTCTCGAGAGTATTGTAGAGAAGTATAAGGATACAATATGCTTCATGGTGGAGATTGATACTACATGTATGGAAGCTGTGGAACCTAGAACTAAGTGGATTCATCCACTTGGGTATGAGGTTGAAGAACAAGTTCTTGAAGCTTATGCACAGGTACTACTATCAGCCCCTAAGCATGACAATGAACCTAGGTGGGGAACCTATGAAGAGAAGACTACAGAAGTTGATGCTAAGATGAACAGTGCTACAACAAAAAGAAAGGTTGCAAAGGTCACATTAGAGATCCTAAGAATACATGGTGTATCACAAGTAGACCTTGATAAAGAAATGGATGAGAAGATTTCCCTAGAATTGAAGAGTGTAACAGAAGAATAAGAAGATCCCAAGATGAAAAAGATAAAAATTAAAAAAGATGAGAGTTAGAAGGATAAAGAAGATAATACTCCTTCTGCACCCAAAGATACTCCTCTTGTATACACCTAAAAATGGTCATCTAGACTATTAGTCCCTTTTGCTAAAATCATCAATTGCTTGTTCTTGATCAAATCCTAGTCCTATCATTTATTTGATTATTTTCTATGGGCTAACCATCTTATCCTAAGTCTTTATTTATTAAAAGGAATATTTCCTCCCCTTTTATTAAATAAAAAGCCCCACTTTTCTTCTTATCCTAAGTTGCACAAATAAAGCATTTAATTCTTATTTATAAAGAAAAATAAAATAAAAAATAAAAGAAAAGCACTTTTTGTCTCACATGGACATAAAGTAAATGCTCAACATAAAGTAAATGCTTCTAATTTTCCTATTGGAGGATATTTGTGCACAAGGATCAAGCTTCTTTTTTTCTCCACCGTTGATTAAATCTTTTGCCTCTTAATCTCTATGGTCCATTGATTTTTCACCTCCTATAAAAGAAGAGCTCTCTTCCTCATTTGCACACACAAATTTTTATGCTATTGTTATGCTACAAGTTTTCTAGGTCATCTTGGAGCTTTTGGAGATATTCTTGCATCTAGGGTTTAAAGATTTGGAGCATTGTTGGCATTCATCTTGGATCTTCATCAACACTCTATCTTATTTTCTTCATTCTTGCATCATCATGGATTTCTTGCTTCATAGTTAGATTTTATTTTAATGCATAGTATTTGCATTTTCATAGCTTCATTCTTAGCTTAGATTTTCTTTTATGCAATAGATTAACTTGCATTGTCATATAGATTTTCTTTGCATTACATAAATTTGGCTTCATTGGAGAGATTGGAATTCTTTCTCTTTTCTTCCTTGAATCTCCCATTGCATGGTTTACTAGCAAGGTTATTGGCTTAATAGCTCTAGCTGAGAGCATTCTTAAAAACCCTTGCACTCCATGCCTAGGGAGCTATGGATCGATTTGTGAGGGCTCATTCTTGAGTTTTCTTGCATGTAAGGATTCATAGAAGTGTGACAACATTTTAGCACCCATTTTTTGGCACCCACCGTGGGGCAACCCACTTTTTACATGCTGATTTTTATTATTTTTGAAGCTAACCCTTGTGCAGATTTGTTTGGAGATGGAAAAATCCTAGATTTGAAAGATTTGATCATATCTCCCAAACAGATTGGTATTTTGGTCTGAAAATGTTTTTTCAGGTTGGCGACATATTAGAGAAGATCCAAAAAAAATTTTAGAATTTTTGGAGGTGATTTGTATTTTTTATGATTTTTTCTTGATTTTTCATAAAAAATTGCTTTTTGGTGCAAATCAGCATATTTTTTGGAAATTTTTATATTTTTGGAAAGGTCTTGGAATTCTACAGGGGATCCATTCACTGTGTTTTTAATTTAGAAATCATATCATAGCTCATTTGGTCAATTTATTAAAACTGGTCTATTTTGGTAAAATGGGTCTCTAGGGCACAAATGAAGAAATTTTTTTAAAATTTTCACATTTTTGGAAAGCTCTCTATTTTTTGATAGAGGTCTCTTTTCTATATTTTTGGTTTAGGGTCCAAATTCATGTGGTAAAAATTAGATCTTGTTGACTAGGTCAAATGCAAAAAAAATAAAATTTTGTGATGGGTATGCACTTATTTTTCATTGTTCAATGCATGATATGAGTTATCATTTGGATTATTTTCTAGTTATCATTGCTCCTAACAATTGATTTTCAGATCTAACCCTAGGGTTTGCATAAGTTGGATATACATTGCATATTTTGTTTGCTTGTTTTCTTGTCTTGTTCATTTGAAGGTGCATGACTTGCTTTCATGAAAAATGCTTAAAACAAACAAAAAAAAGGTGAAACCTACTAAGCGCGTTGCGTTGGACTTGAGGTATTTTGTTACAACTCTACAAAATTTGGATCTTGGGATTAAAATTGAATCTCTCATATGTTTGGCTTGAGTGTTTACATGCTTTCATAGAACACATTTCAATTGATGCTCTTAATGGGAAATGAATGAACATAGATTTGCTTTCATACAAGTTTGTGTAAGTGAATGTTTGTGTTTAAACCTTAAGTAATTCTTGGTTTCAATATCAAATATCTCATTGAGTGATTGAGGGCATGGATTCATTCTTTGTTTACATAGGGAGTTAAATGCACCACTTTGTGGACTCACTCTATGTTTGCTTGGAAAGTTAAATATTTCATTGATTCAACCCTTTGTCATTTGTGAGTAGTATTGATAAGCAAATTTAGATTACTTGTGATTGATCTAGATTGCTATCTTGGGTTATTGGACTCACTAATCCACTGGCCCCTCATTTTTGCCCCGTAGTTGCAAGATCAGCGCTACATTAAAGGGGAGGGGTCTACAGGAAAGAAGCGTTAATTGCTCCACTAGGCAACTCTTTTGTGCTTTTTGGAACTCACTTGTTTTCTAAGGTGTGGAATCACTTTGAGTTGATGTGAGGAGTTAAATGTTCCACTTTTGGGCTCACTTTGAGTTGATGTGAGGAGTTAAATGTTCCACTTTTGGACTCACTTTGAGTTGGTGTGAAGAGTTAAATGTTCCACTTTTGGACTCGCTTCACATTCTCTTGAAGGGTTAAATGTTCCACTTTTGGACTCACTTCACATTCACTTGAAGGGTTAAGTGTCCCACTTTTGGACTCACTTTGCATTTACTTGAAGAGTTAAGTGTTCCACCTTTAGTGCTCTAAATACTTTTGATAGTGAATTACTTAGCTTTTATTTTAGAAGGCCTACTTGGGGACACACCACCTCAAGGGATGACCTTAACTCCTATGTTCCGGTGGAGTATAAATAGCAGGTGGTGAATTGAAAGACACCTCTCTTGGGAATTGAGTTTGATATCACTCTTGGCTAAGTCTCAAAGAACTTTATACCTTTGAGAAGTGAAGGAGGAGATTTGGGTTACCGTCTCCCCCTGGCTGTGTGATTTTGGATTCTTCTCATCTATGGATTTGGGCCTCATGTACCTTGCGTATATTGAGGACTCCTTTTAGAAAAGCTATGTATATCCTTGTAGATAGCTTGATAAGGTGTTGTTGTGTTCTAAGTGCCTACTAAAACATTTTCAAGAACATACACAAGTAGAATCTTTAAAGAGTAGAAATACTAAGTCACTATTCTTGTTCATGGGCAAGGTTGCTTTGCCCCTTGCTCATTGTTGGAAGACAACTGCTTCCTTGAACTCCTTGATTGCTGTCTTATGTGCTTGATCCATGATAAAAATCTATTGATATACTTACTTGATCTTTTAAAATGCTTCAAAACTAAGATTTTTATGTTCATTGGTCATAGAGTCGTATGACTCTGCAACAGTGTCACCCAAAACCTTTTTGCTGTCTTGTTGCTGTTGCAATCTGGAGCTGCTAAACTTGCATTTTAACCAGTCGTAGAGTGTCTTTTTCTATTCTTACCTGAAGCTGGTCTATTATCTACATGCTTAGACTTGTTCTAGACTGAAACAAATGAGCTAAAACTATTGTATTTGAGCTTAACAAATGCTACTCTTGATCACTTGTCACATCACGGTTACCTCTCTAGCTACTTGCTTATTGAGCTTCTTGCTCGCTACTCGGCTTTATTCAATTGATTGCTGTAAGTGCTTGAGCACTTTTGACAAGCCATCTCTCTATTGTTCTACTTTGACAAGTGATCTTTATTAGCTTTGCTTATCTCAAATCTGAGAAACTTTGTCTCATTCTATTAGTCAACCAACATCTCTTTTCATGCCGGTTACAACTCGGTCTCAATTTGAGCAGGAGAGTCATCCTTCGTTCAATTATACATAGTTACCTTCTCCAACTAGACACTCATGAGCACCTGCTAGCAATGACAGTTCTAATTCTGACCAATCTAAGGATTCTAAGACTACCTCATGGTACAAAGGAGGTTTCCTCTTTTCCGCATTCAAGATCCCCAAAAACACAGACAGTGTCTCACTCACTTTGACTGAACAAGAAAAGTTTCAACTCTTGCAAGAACACTTTGAGCGTAAGGATAACCAAGCACGCTTAGAAAAAGAACACAATCAACAAAGGATGGATGCTGCTAGGTGCATGGCTTATAGAGGGACATTTCATGAGCAACCTGAAACTAGTAATCATGAGCATAGATCTCTTTTCAATGGCAACAATGGCAACAACACGCCACCAAGATCTCCTCCAAGACCCACTTTTGGTATGCCTTCTTCACCTCCTAGACCTCCTCCCTCTCAACATGAGGTAGAGGCTGATGATGAGATTTATAGTAAGGATCTTATGAGATTTGAACAAGATGTGGTCTCTCAACGAATGATGCATAAGCTTTTAGAGTGTAACAGTGATCAGTACTTTCAATATATGACTTCTAGAGGATACAAGCTTCCTCCTAGCTATGATGTCAGACAAATTGTCCAACAAAGAGTACCAACTAAATTGGAAGTCCTTCAAGAAGAATTACGTCAGACAAATCAATGCCTTACCCAAATGGCATTAGAAAGAGAGCCTCCAAAGGTCTCTTTTGTAGAATCAATTTGTGCTCTTCCTTTTGATAAAGATTTATACATGGTCCCATTTCCTAAGGATATTGAGGTTCCTAAATATGACAAGTATGATGGAAATGGTGACCCTCATGACCATGTGCATCATTTTTATGCTCTTAGTATGGAATTTCTTCATGAAGACACATATCTTCTACGCTTATTCCCTCAAAGCTTAAGAGGCCAAGCTTTAGAATGGTTTGTGAAATTGACACCACCTCTTAAGACTTTTGATGAGTTGGCTCAGTGATTTACCCAGCAGTACTCTTACAACATCCAACAACTTGTCACTATGATAGATCTCGGTAATCTAAGACAACATCAAGGTGAGCCATTTGCAACTTACTTACAACATTGGAGGTCATTGTATTCTCGATATCCTCATCAGCTACCCGAAAGAGAAAATATTGACATTTTCATCAACACACTTGTGCCTAAGCTATTTTATGATCTAAGGAAGCAACTGTTCTCCTCCTTCCATGACATGGTTGAAAGTGCATATCGGATTGAGGATGTAGCTATAAGAAAAGGGGATATTGTTATTAATAAAGATGCTAAAGGCAATGGTAAAGACAAGAACAAACCTTGGAATAAGAACAAGTATGTTGTTAATGATGGGGTTGTTGACGCTCCTAAAGTTAAAGAGCCTGCTTTCAATCTTTCCAATGCTATCTATGTAGCAAAACAACAAGAAGCTGCCAACGCTCACAGTGCTCCTAAACCTCAATATGCAGATAAGCCTAAGAAGTCATTTCGAAAGCGAGTCTATACCAAGTTGGTAGAACCTTATGATGTAATCCTCAAGACTTTGGTTGATAATGGATATCTTACACTTCCTGATAAACTTGGTAACTAGGATCCGATAAATAAGCCTGATTGGTGGAGAGAGGATCATTACTGCCATTATCATAGAAATAAGGGACATCCAACAGACAATTGTTTTAGGCTTAAGGATGATATTCAGGATCTTATTGAGAATGGCACAATCTCCACTGATGGCTTAACTAAAAATTTTGATCACACAGCTTTCAAAGATCCTCTACCTAAGCATGATAAGGGGGAAACCTCTCAAGCACATAAGAAGAATCATGATGCTAAGATCAATTACATGTATCCTTCTAATACACCTGTGATCAACATGGTAGAGCCCATTAAGAGCATTCTAATGATGAGATCTCAAGATGATAATAAAGCCAATCATGGTAAGCCAAAGTTGATCTTGCAAACACGTGATAGTTCATCTTCCCAAAGTGAGACACTGAATGCTGTTACTGGGGGGCAAGCCAAGATTGTCCTTAAAACTACACAAAATCCCAAACAAGCTTTACCTTCCAAACAAGCGGCTCCTTCAGCTACCCCTAGCTATGATCTTGTCCAACATTTGCACAAGACACCGGCTCAGATATCAATCCTTGAGTTGCTTCAGTTATGCCCTTCGCATAGAGAGATTCTTGATAAGGCTCTATGTACAACATGTGTTCCTAATGACATTGATCCAGATCAATTTCAGGCTATGGTTAACCACATTTCATCTCCACTATCTCTCTCCTTTTCTGCAAAAGATGACATATCTATTGCTCACCCGCATAATCTAGCTTTACACATTGACATTCTAGTCTACAATACCCGAGTCCACCGAGTCCTGATAAACAATGGTGCAAGGTTAAATATTGTTTCTTTCAATGTCATACAACAGTTGGGTTTGTTAGAATTTGCTGTGGATTCTAAGAAGAAGATTACTATAAAAGCTTATGATGAAGTGGAAAGATCTTCCAAAGGTCTTGTCACGTTGCCTGTTCGAGTGGGCCCTATCACAAAAGATATTAACTTCCAAGTATTGGACATTCCACTCACATATAACATTCTTTTGGGTCATCCTTGGATCCATGACATGTAGGCTGTTCCTTCCACTTATCATCAGTGCATCAAATTTCCATACAATGGTACTGAAATTGTGATTCTTGGAGACCATACTATTGCTATTAATGCTCTTGCTGCTACTGAAAAATTTGTTCCTCACAATGAACCTACTAATGATCCTAGTACGTCTCTAGTTGCTACTGAGAAATCATTTAAGATGATGAGCCTTGGTATGGGTGAATATAAACTGGATTCCTTTGCTTCTATAC
The DNA here is from genome assembly GCA_027943335.1 of Chamaecyparis obtusa. NCBI lineage: Eukaryota > Viridiplantae > Streptophyta > Pinopsida > Cupressales > Cupressaceae > Chamaecyparis > Chamaecyparis obtusa. The sequence goes on from BSBK01000756.1 coordinate 3,291,927, forward strand.
CTATTTCTCCTAGGTCATATGGGAAACCTTCCACTTCTGCTATGGTGATCCTTGAAGCTGAAAGAGAAGAACAAGCTGTTCACGAGTGGATCCATAAAGAAGATGCCTGAAATACTCGCATACTCAGTAATTCAGACACAGATACATATGAGTCACCAATGCACACTATGGCTCACATGGGAGATGATCTTCCCTCTACTTCACTTCTTTGGGGAGAAAAATGTATATCTACTGATGATATGGATGTTGATATGGTTCATTCTTGTAGTAACCATCCCGACGTGTTTGATGGGTCTTGTGTGGGGTCTGATGAGTTTGTTCCTCGTATTGCCTTAGTGGACCACGCTGGTTCTTCTATGACAAGTCTAGATCTAGCTACTTTTGGAGCTTACCCTATAGGCTCAACCTCTCTTGTTACTAGAGATGACACCCCTCACATAAATGCTATTGAACCGGTCACTTCATTTCATCTTGGATCAACACCTGTTACTTCTTCCACCAGCGAACTAGCCACAAAAAAGATTGAATCAACAATCAAACATCACAGTCATCAAGTCAAAAGAAAAGAGAAATGGTCAGATGGTGAAAACCACATTGTGGTGGTATCCACACCTAAGAAAAGTAAAAATAAAAATCTGCTCAAAAATAATGATTCTCAAATAAAAGATGACAAGTTGATTCTCTACAAAAAAATGGTGCACTACTTCAAGCATGATGTCATATCTGTTATATTTTAGCCTATTCCTAAAGCTGAGAACAAAGTTGCTAATGCCTTGGTTGCTTCAACATCCATCTTACAAATGAAAAAACATAAATTTTGCTTCAAGTTCCTAGTGGATGAATTACGCTATCCTGCTCACAAATCTTACAATCCTACCATCTTTTCATATCTTCCACCTCATATTCCTCTTGCAAATCCACCACGCCATTCCTTTCACCATCCCTTACACTTTGCCTTTGTCTCTGGTGACTTGTATAGGAAGGGTCTAGACGAAACTCTCCTTAAGTGTCTAGAAATAGAGGAGTTAGAAAAAGTGCTAACTAAAATCCACGATGGCATATGTGGATCACATTCTAACGATCCTTCGCTAGCTCAGACATTGCTTAGGGCTGGTTATTATTGGTTGAACTGGTTGAGACCTCCTATCATCATAGTTGTAGCATTTGGGCCTGGGGCCTATCAGTTCTCTACATTAGAGGAAGCAGATTCTTGATGCCCGTTTCTGTCTGGGGCATTCTTTGTACATATTTTATGATCATGAAAAAATACCAAAAAAATTCATATATGATGCTGAAAAAATGCTAAAAATCATAAAAAGTACTAAAAAATGAGCATCCTAGTGAAAACCTAGCAATAGGCACTTTGATGTCTCACCAAAAAAATCAAAAAATTCAAAACATCAAATTTTTTTTTGAAAAAGTGCCTTGGTGAAAACCTGGAAACAGGCTCCTTGGTAGCAAAAATACAAAAAAATTATAAAAAGTCCTTAAAAAATTGCAAAAAAATCTATCAAGTGGTGAAAACCTGGAAACAGGCGCTGCTTGAGACCCTTTGCACCTATGTCTATTAGTCTTGCGTGGTGCTCCTTCACTCCACTTCTCTCTTTGCCTCTCTTAGCTTGGAATTGACTCTTATCTTAGTCTAGGGGGCATCCATTGTTTTTAGCTTATCTTGGGTCTCTTTGTGCATCTGGGTTTCTTAGGCACCTTGTAAATGGTGTTTTTCAACACCACCTCAACTGTGTTTTTCAACACTACCCTAGTGTCAAGTGTTTCTTAACACTTATCAGATATCCTTCCCCCCATCTTGGATGATGCAATATTTCTCACTGGCAGATGTGATACTAAAAATTTGACTCTATGACCTACACACACACGCACTTGACTCCCTGAGATTTGTTTGACTTTATTTCTTTGCATGCTATCTATGATGATTTCTTTGCTAAGTGGTCTCTCCCTGAGAAGTTTTCGATGATGCATAGCTAGAAGACTGAGGGTATGAGAACATGTTTTATTTCTTTATCTGCTTGTGGGTATATTTTGTTGGTCCTCACTATCATGAGCATTTATGCTGGTCTTACTTGACACTATGGACCTACAAGGTATTATCCTTGACTATTTTGCAAGTGCATGCTTATAGTCATCTTGACTTTCTTGTGTCTCGATGTGAGCATAATCTTGCTATATCAAACTTAGGTAATCTCACTGCACTAGTCATCTTGACTTGCATGTCTTTGATGCTTAGGTGGGATTCCCAAATTTCTATCTGATATAGATCATATTCAGATCCACATAGTTATGCTAGTGTGTATTGTATGATCTTGCGATGCTACCAATAATGCTCGATGATGATAATTAGATGTCTATTATCTTTGTAACCTTGCAAGTAAACCACTTTTCATGTAGCTTGCATTCTTAAGTTCATGTCAGTTAGTTTTGCATCTTGCATATGGAGAGAGCTCTCCTTTATCTTTCATGGACTTGTTAATCAACTGCGCTCACCTTTTGCTTCCTCCTGATCATGTCTTTCACTTCTTGTCTTTCATATCACATCATTTTCCTTTCATTTCGGGATCCAAACCGAAATCTGAGTTCACCTTGATCACCCAACTCATCTTTTTCCTTCTTCCATGCAGTTGGTTAACCTTTTGAGGCCTGATCCTTCGATCTTCATTGGGGCATTCTTCACTTCTTCATCCCCATCTCTCTCAACTTCCAGTCTTTCATTCACTTTCAAATCCCAAGTTCAAATCCCCCTCCACGGTGTTTACGGGTTGAGGGACCGATAGGTTCGTGCCCCGTGTCTCATGTGTGGGGCATACCCTCACTGCTTGATGGTTATTCTATTCTCTTTCTTCGATTATGATTTCTAGTGATTTGATCATGTTGCTCTTGCTTTTGCATTCCCTCCACTTGGATTTTGCTTTCGATCCTGAGGGGGTAGACACATCATATATTATTGGTTATCTCTTTCCTAAGTGTTCAGTACTGTCGCTACCAGGCTGACCATGCAGGATTTTCTATCTCTCTGCACTTCATTCTTTGGAGTCAGAATGCTATTGCTTGCCTTCTTGGCTATCTCTTGCTTTCTTGGCTGATCTGAGTTGCTTTATGATCCCAAATCGATCTCACATTTCAACTTCATTCTTTGACTGCATGTGTTCCCAAATTGATCACACATTAGTCAAAGAGGGGCAAATGTATACACCTAAAAATGGTCATCTAGACTATTAGTCCCTTTTGCTAAAATCATCAATTGCTTGTTCTTGATCAAATCCTAGTCCTATCATTTATTTGATTATTTTCTATGGGCTAACCATCTTATCCTAAGTCTTTATTTATTAAAAAGAATATTTCCTCCCCTTTTATTAAATAAAAAGCCCCACTTTTTTTCTTATCCTAAGTTGCACAAATAAAGCATTTAATTCTTATTTATAAAGAAAAATAAAGTAAAAAATAAAAGAAAAGCACTTTTTGTCTCACATGGACATAAAGTAAATGCTTCTAATTTTCCTATTGGAGGATATTTGTGCACAAGGATCAAGCTTCTTTTTTTCTCCACCGTTGATTAAATCTTTTGCCTCTTAATCTCCATGGTCCATTGATTTTTCACCTCCTATAAAAGAAGAGCTCTCTTCCTCATTTGCACACACAAATTTTTATGCTATTGTTATGCTACAAGTTTTCTAGGTCATCTTGGAGCTTTTGGAGATATTCTTGCATCTAGGGTTTAAAGATTTGGAGCATTTTTGGCATTCATCTTGGATCTTCATCAACACTCTATCTTCTTTTCTTCATTCTTGCATCATCATGGCTTTCTTGCTTCATAGTTAGATTTTATTTTAATGCATAGTATTTGCATTTTCATAGCTTCATTCTTAGCTTAGATTTCCTTTTATGCAATAGATTAACTTGCATTGTCATATAGATTTTCTTTTCATTGCATACATTTGGCTTCATTGGAGATATTGGCATTCTTGCCCTTGTCTTCCTTGAATCTCCCATTGCATGGTTTACTAGCAAGGTTATTGGCTTAATAGCTCTAGCTGAGAGCATTCTTAAAATCCCTTGCACTCCATGCCTAGGGAGCTATGGATCAATTTGTGAGGGCTCATTCTTGAGTTTTCTTGCATGTAAGGATTCATAGAAGTGTGACAACATTTTAGCACACACCTCCAGAGTATAAACCAATGGTCAAGAGTAAGAAAGAAGCTAGCACTGATCATCCATCCTCGTGAGCTACAAGGAGCAGAAGAAACATTCAAGCACCTCCTAAGGTAGGATTTAGGCCTAGCCTTAAAGTTTTGAGCTCTAGAATTATTGATGAGGGCAGAATTGATCAAGTAGGGAAACATTATGAATCATATAGTGAGATTGATAAGTCAGAAATTCATGGTATGATTATCAAGAATATGATAAAGGTCAAGAAGATAGTTCTTGAATTGAAAACATAAATTCTAGATAATTTATGGGATATTTTAGAACACCTAAAGAGACAAGCTAATGAGGAAGATCAAATAATAAGAGAAAAAGTATTAGAAGATACATTGCCTATATGTCCTAAAGATAAAGAAGCACTAATATTGAATCTGGTGAAGCCGCACCTAAGAACAAAGATGATAACTCTTCATATCATGAACAAGGACTATGAGATGATAATGAAGGAAATAGAAAAAGCATTTGAGAAGGTGTTGTTGGAACAACATATCAAACCTCCCACTGTGCCCATCACTCATGCACCCATTAAGGAAGATAAAGTGGCAGAGCCCACTAATGTACCAATGACAGGTCCTCAAGACTTAGCGCCCATAACAGAAACTCAAACAAAAGTAGATTAGTCTGTGCCCATGTCAGAATCACCCAAAGACAGCACAATTATCATAGATAATGTGGAAATAGCCATGGTGGCTACTAATAAGGACTTGGACAAGTTTGAGGAATCATTTGTCAGCACTGAGGAAGTAGAAATCCTATGCAGCAATATCCCTCCCACTCAGCAAGAAGAAGTAATCATAGAAGATATATTTGATGAGAAAGAAGAAGAAAAGAAAGAAGGAGTAGAGGTAGAAAAGAAAGATGAATCTTCTATTGATTTGGTCAAGGTAAAGCAAGAGGTGATGGATAGCACTCCCATCACTCCCTCCTCAACATTGTTTTCAAGTTTCACCCTTGACACTAGCAGTTTGGACTCCTGGAAGGAAGAAGACCTGATTAAGTTTAGCGTCCTAGCTATGGAGAAGGCTAAGGAGAAGCAAGTAATGAGAAATCCTCTCCTGGTAGAATCAATAAATATTTTGAATAGTTTTCTTCTAGAGGATAAGCAGATGGTAAATGTACATTCAGTTGATGATGTGAGCATAGTCATCTCTCAGTTCAAAGTCAATTTTTCTAGCCTAGAAGAATCTATAGCCATAGTTGCAAAGGAAAAGTACTTAAAGAAGAGACTCAATGAACTGATGAGTAATTTTGCACTAGACTTGAACTCTCTTAAGTCTGGTCAGGCATCATTGAAGGAGTTTGCATATCAAGGAAGGAAAGTCATTGTAGAATCCATGGATCAGGATAAGTTCACTAATGCCCATCTTAAGAAGATCAAAGATGTAGAGACAATGATTGAGAAGGTGAAGAATTTAGTGTTAGAAAAATCCATTGATGTGAACATGTGTAACAATGTCTATCAAGGTTAGCTAGACATAATCGAAAAGGAAGAGAAAGAAATGGAGAAGATAAGGTCTAGACATACTCAATTAAGGAACGCTCTTGCACCCTCACTAGACATTCTTATTCAGAACATAAAGGAGATTAATGCGACTATGATAACCTATGATCAAGGTCTGAGCATAGAATTGGAGAAGATGGAGAAGCTTCAATATGCATTATGCGCCCATCTATAGATAGTCAATTCTCTGATAACCTTTTAGAAGAAGGAGATCCAGAACCTCAAAATTGCATATCCAGATGTTTTCCCTTAGTAAGTGTATGTAGATAAAGTTTTTGATGCACCTTTGTCATTAATGTCAAAGGGGGAGTTATATAGAATATGGAGTATATAAGATGTATAGGGAGATATAAGAGTATGTATAAATGTATAGAAGTCAAAATTTTTTGTGTAAAGGAACAGTTAGAGACTTGGCCATATTCCTTTGTTGCCATTAATGAAAAAGGGGGAGATTGTTGGAAAGTTTTCTATACTGAAGTATATGACTAGATATAGTTTTTTCATTATGGAAAAAAATTCATATAGCAGTTTGGAGTTAGCGCACTAGGTATAAAGATCATAATTCAGTTAAGTATTGAAGACTGGACAACATACTAGAGACTCAGAGCATTAGCGCATGTGTGTACGGATGAATTATGGTATGCACCCTAGAAGTTAAGGTTTTTACCCTATACTTATGATAATTCTAAGAGTGTATAAGTAGATATGTAAAGATGTGAAAGTTACAGTCAGTTGAAGTTTCACAACCAATGTGTGCTAGCAAAGAACAGAGCATAGAGCCAATAGTGACTATTTTGGTTTGCAATTATAAATTAATGTTGTAAAGGCTATGCTCCCATTGTATTTAGGTTTCCGAAATATGTACATGTATAATTATAAGCACGCTTAAGCCAATTCATTTGGAAGCATTATTTGTAATTAGTTATAGGGCCGACCTATTTATGTATTTTGTATAAGCGCATAAATATAAGGTGCACCCATTGTATTTGGCATGGAAGTAGAAAAAGAGTTATGTTAAGAAGAGTAGAGGTATGCAAAGTCAACATAAGATGTATTAGAGCTTTGCTAGAGGTCAAAGCATCAACGCACCAAAGGAACTGATCTGACAAGCAGTGTCACTATGAACAGTTCACCTGCAAATATAGTGTGTATCTAATTCAGAAGGTTGTAGCCTTCATCATTTGAGAAGTGAGCTCTAGGATAATGAGTCCACTCCCATAACAGGGATCATTGTAAAAGACTCCTAATAGGGTCTGACCCTTAACAAGGTCTACTGTACTTAAAGCATTGTAAAGCTACTCCTAATAGGGTAAATGATCTTCTAACAAGGATCACAAAACACTAGTGCAGATTATTAGTGGGTATCAAGTCCCACTGGGGTTTTTGCCTATTTGGGTTTCCCCGTAACCATATTGGTGTCATGTGTTAATTTCATGTTTCATGTTTATATTAATATTTAATTCAATACTTAAGCATTTATAATTCAGTATTTAGATTTAAGTGAAAAGTTAAAATATAGTGAACACTGATTCACCCCCCCTCTTAGTGTTCCCATTCCTAACAGTTCAAACTTATCATTACATCATTATATTTTCATACATGTATTCCAAATCCTCTTATAGGAATGACCAAATAATTACAATAATTTCTAATTCAAAAACCCAACCAGAACCACCAAAACTAGCAAAACTACTCTTTAGGCTTAACTAACCGTTAGGATTTAAATTCAAATTTGCTAACTTATGAATTTTTATCCTTTAACCTATCCTACCAACCCAAAAGGATTTATTTTGGCCTTATTATATAAAAAATAACTAAAAAAACTAAATATTACTCCCTAGTGCCTCATTAATGCATTTATTACATAATTGGTCTTATGACCCTCATTAGGCCAATTAGGATTTGTTGTCACATGACCCTATCTATTACATCCATGAGCCTTAAATAGATTTATTACGTCATTCTAGGCCACATTTGACCTTGATTATATCCTTCATGCCTTGATGGCATCATAGGCCTTGTTGGGCCCTTAGGTGCTCCTACAACATACTCCCCCCTTGTAAAAAATCTCTTTTCCTAAGAGAAAGTACTCATTATGAATGTTGTCTCCATCCCATTTACTCTTCTTGAAGTTGCCTTGCAACTTTGTCCTCTCCTAGGCATATTTTGCAATAAAAAACCATTATGAGTTACATTCTCCTTCATCTTGCAACTTGCAACAAGATTATTCAAAGCATTAGCTTTCAAAAACACATTATCAATTCTCTGTCGTTTATAGTCATACATTGACTGTTGTTATTTCCTTTCAACTCATTTCTTAAGGCCCAACTAACTTCTCAACCTTTCAATCATTAGAGGACCTTTACTATCCTCAACCTACATACTTAAAGGAAACATTATGTCCCCAACAACTACATCACCTTGCACACTTTTAGAGATCTTTTGTCTCAAACATGTTACTACCCTTGGTCCACTATCAAAACCAGTGTTCTGTAACATTAATGATTTCTTCATTCCCTTCTAACCCCTATCCTTATTTCCCTCTTCTTTAGGAACTTTCACATTCAATACTCTTTCTTCCCTATGCATATGATCCTTGACTCAAAAGCTTGATCATCCTACAAAGGTGTTAAAGTGAAAGGTTTTCCATCCTTGTTAACACCATAAGTGTTGTGAAACCCATCATGAAAATTTCTTCTCATGTAATCCCAAGGCCTCCCTAATAGGATTTGACAACAATTAACAGTGACAATATCACACATGACCTTATCATTATAATCACAAATAGAAAATTCCACATATGCTTTCTCTTGAATCAAAATAGTTTCAATATCATTCACCCAAGATTCTCTATAATGCCTACTATGTGGTAACCTTTCTAGATGCAATTTGTCTACTATTTCTCATAAAACTAAATTATCATGTGAATCTAAATCAATGACCATTTTGCATATTTTAAATTGGCTCTTGCCTTGGGTTCTAAAAATGAATACATTTGGTTGTACTTGTTGCTGTGGTGGATGTTGGAATTAGGAGAGATAGGTACTGAGAGGGGAGGGGTGAATCATTGCCTTCAAAAACTTTACTTGTAAACCTTTCAGATCTTATAACCATAAATAGTGATAACCGACCAAAACAACTTGAATCTAATTGCATGAATCATTCATCCACTTAAGTAAGTAAACAACATGAAATCCATATCACAATCACATGACAAAAGTATTTTGGTAATGTAGAAACCCTTGTAAGAAGGTAAAAATTGCGGTGGGGATGACACCCACAAATTCTTCACTACTACAAATAGAAAAGGTTTGCTTGTTAGGGCTACAAGTTTTGATCACTTCTGGTGATCTCACCCTATTACGAGTGACATGTTAGATCGACTAGATCTACCTAGTTATAGGATTTTAAAAATACTAATGAAGTGTGCGTTGGGTTAAGAGATTTACATAAGACTATTAAGTCTACTCTGTTAAGAGATTTTATCCAAAAAACTCTATTACAATTGTCAGAAAGCAATAGGTAATTATCTGCTATTTGACACTCAATTTTCTGATATAGATCTATAAGATCTGATAAAATATCACCTTACTTGTGATGAATCTCTACTCTGAATCTTCTTGGTAGCCTCTGCTGATTCTGCTCAATCTAAATACCTCTGTTCTCAGTTCAGCTCTATTAACTAATAGACTTGAAGATAGGCAATTGCTTCAAGTGCTCCATGATTCATATATCAGCTTACATAAAAAATGATGTGAACACACCAATATATAGTGTTCTATTTTTGCCTCTTTAACAAAATTAGGTAACACAAAATAATCATAACCCTAAGATCTACGGTGTACAATAATAACCTAGATCATCTATTACAAGAGATATACATTGTATTTAATGTTTATCATCACATTAAATGTTCCTAGATCTTGGTAAAACATTTTATAAACCATTGTAACCATTTGCATAGAAGAATGTGACATTCCTAATTACTATGCCATTTCCTATGATCCTCGATAAACACTGTGTAAACTGATCGGTGTATACTGTGATGCTCGGTGTTTACTGTCTATCAGTGTCGGTGTTTGCTAGTGCTCAGTAAATTGTTTGCTACTCAATATACTGCTTTATCAACTAGTCTATTCTAATTTATGTTATTGATTAGCTCAATATAAGTAACTGACTAATATCTTTACAAATCTTTGGTACTAATGACAACCTTAAAAGCTCAATAGAGATAACAATCTCCCCCTTTGGCATTAGTATCAAAACTTTGAATGTATATAGACAAAATTTTCTATGTAACTTATATCTCCACCATATACATATACACATCAAAAAATTTCTAAGTACTCCCCATCGGTGCATGTTCCCGGTAATATATAGTATACTAGCAACTATGTACATATTTGGCATAACAACTGATACATTGTTTTCCCCCTTTTTGATAATAATGCCAAATACAAAAAAAATTTAAGTAGTATACTCACAGCTTGTCAAAAATTGACTGATGGGTTTTCTTCACTGACTCCAAGAGGTTATCCCATTCCTCTTTCAAGTTGGTGAGAGCAATGTGCTCAAGACTGACTTATGCATGCATGTCAAAGATGTTATCTAACACCAAAATTTCTAGTGTTGCAACTAATAGCTCGGCTTTGACAATATGTGCTTCAAAAATTTTCAGGTATGGAATGAGTTCAGTTTGCAACTCAGTAACCTGATCTGTTATGTGCTCTTCTTGTTTCTTCAAATCTGCTATCAACCACCGGAGTTCCTAAACTCGGTGAATATGCTTTAAGAAAGCATGGGGCTTGGTTATAGCTGCATTTGTACTCAACTATATTTCTACTTCCAATCCTTTGATCTTTTCATTGACTTCAATAGTGAAGGTGTCTGTAGTACAAAGCTTCAATAGATATTGACAAATTAACTGAGTGATGGATTTTATTTCAGTAATTACCTCAGATAATTTGACCTTCTTTAATGCCACTTCTAGGCTGATTTTCTCTACTAGTTTGTGGTGTATTATGGATTCTATCCTTTCTTTAATTTTTTTATCAGTATCAGTGTCTGGGGCATTGATCTTCTTAGCAAGGGTAGTGAGTTGATCTATAATAGGCATATCCTCATCAATATGTATCTTAGGTACTACCTATTGGAGGATATCTTGCACATTGGTTAATAGTTCTTTTTGTTTGTGCTCTTGCTTCAAATTCTCTTGTGCTGCCTTCCTTGAACATAATTCCCCATATTTACTCAAGTCTATGGGGCTTAGGGTTCTCTGGTCCCATTCAGGGATAATATTTACTTCATCTAGGGTGACCGGCCCTTTTCCTTTCTTCTTCTTCTTTAGTGCTGGAGGTGATTTCTTCTCAATAATGGCAATAGTTTTATCTCCCATCTTTGGAGTATCCTTCCTAGTTAACACCTATTCTTCCTTCTTTGGCTCCTCGGTAGTGCTAGTCTTGATTGATATAGTAGGAGTCTCAGTTGTGGTTTTAGGTGGGATCACCTCTATTTTCTTTGCTTCGGTGGAAGGTGCCTCTGTATGTGTAGGCTCATCTATCTCTGCAGGTTTCTCTGTATTTTGATCCCCTCTGATATCTTTGTCTTGCTCAGGATCTGAGCCATTGGGTTGTACTTGGGAAAGAATTTTAGCTTCTTCTGCAAGTACAAGAAGTTCACCTGGTAGTGATGTAAATAGACATTTAGTGTCTAATGCTTCATCTTTATTTGGTGCAATTTTTACATCTTCATCATCTTGGTCATCAGGATCACCATTTGTGATGTCTTCAATGAGTACATCGTCATTGGTTTTCTTCTCCAGTTGAATTTCAACTTTATCTGGTGCATCTTGTGAAACATTTATTTCTTCCTTGTCCTCGGTGATATCAATTGGCTTGGTAATTAATATATCAATATTCTTTTCTTTCTTTGTTGTTCCTTCATCAATACAAATACCTTTACCTTTAGAATTTTGTCTCTTCTTGGATAGGTTCAAGAATGCTTGTTGCTCAGCTTTTTCTTTGGCCTTCAAAATTAATGTCCATATAGAATCAGTAGTGATATCCATATCTGCTACATTGTCATCCATGATCATTAAGGCTCTATTCTTGATCATAAAGTTTGGTTGGTATTTGGTCAAGTATTCACTAACTTCTCGAAAGCTTAAATGTGTGGCTACAAGAACTAGAGAGCGTTCTCTCTTTCTCTTCTCAGTGTCTAGTGCAATAGCCCATTTTTCAGTAATTGTATCATCTAATTTCTTTGGTAATGCACAAGAGAACTCCATTAGAACTTTCTTGAATTTTATCATCATTTGGATGACAACTTCTTCAATCTTGGTTTGATCTTCTTTTGATAGTTTGTCAAATCTGTCTAATAAGGGATCAGTGAGGTCTCCATGTTCAATTATGTCCTCAATGACTTCATTTGTTGTTTTTGCCTTGTTACTGACCACTTTGAATTGATTTACATCATCTTCAGTATCTTCAAGATCTTCCTTATTTCTTATGAGTTTCCTCCTTTTCTTTAGTGCCTCAGCTACGACCTTGTTCTTTCTCTTAATGTATTTATTTGTTGGTGTAGCTACTCTTCTTTTTGTTACTTTCACTACTTCTTCCTTATCGGTAGGTGGTGCTGCAGTTGACCATTGTGTCTTCATACCTTCATGTATAGGTGACTGCATCTTTGTAGGAATTTCAGGTGGAGGAACTAGTGTAGGATCTACTTCTTTGTCAGACTCGGTTTCCTCACTATCATATGGTTTGTCAGCTAACTATAACTGACCTTTGGTTGCCTGTTCAACCGGTGTCTCTTCAGATGCCTCAGATGCATCACCATATTTCACAGTAAGGTTTTTCTTCATTTTCTTTACCTTTCTAGTTATCTTAATGATCTCAATATCTGTTGAAATTATAGACTTTGCCTCTTCATACACTCTGAACCTAGTGGCTATGGGATCCTTCGGTAATGCAAGCAATGCATTAATAGATTTTAGAGTGAAATCTCAATTTATTTCATATCCCATCAGTGCCAACCATTTTATCCTAGGCTCAACTACTTTTATCAAAGTGTAATTGGTGTTGACCACAAAACATATGTCATTCTCAAATTTCTAAACTAATTCCCTCAAAATTTTGCTTCTTTTATGCATTTTAGATTGAAATTCTATGAAGTATGCATTAAACTCTACATTCAACTTATCTCCTAACTTATTCATCATTTCACCAATCTATTTTGTTATTGGTACATCCAATAGCCAATTTACTTTACTGATGCCAGACACATACTTTTGTAAATAGAGAAATATGCATGCAAGTAGAGATTCGAAGTTACATGTGTTATACTTCTTTTTCTTTATGGTCTTCATATTCTCTTGAAGTTGCTGAAATAGTACCTTGGCAAGATCAACTTGGTGACCTTTCACTACAATTTTGTGCACCATGTCTACTGCACTATAGGGTATGCTGTTGAGTCTGCTCGATTCAAATAGCTTGTACTCGATCACATGTCCTGTGAATTTGACTGTTGGGTCCTTAATTGTCAAAATCTTCAATGCCCGACCATCTCATTGTGCTCCAGTGTATTTCTCAACATCCAGTTGTGATGAACTATGAAAAGCCTTAGCTTTGTTGGTTGTAGGGAGCCCAGTAACCCTATTGATCAATTTCTTGTTGACCTCAATAGGTTTATCTAGCTAGAATTTATCATCGTGATATTTGCTCAAAATGATTCTAATCCAATTTGATTTAAATGATTGTGAAAAGTGTATAAAACATGATAACCCTGATTCCTCAATCTTCTTGTACTCTGATTTCATTCTTCCATCAGGGCCATAGAGTAGTTGATATGTTGCAATAGTTTCAGAGTCTTCAACTTCTCTGATTTTGCAATGAATATAAGACCTTACGTCTTCTATCAATAAAACCCTTTCTGGTATGCTTGAAAAAGTGCCCATTGTATCTATTTGTGCTGTGACCTTGGGATGTGGCTTAAAATTTGGTTCGTTGAAATTTTCCCTAACGATTAGATTAACTTCCTCTTCAACACTATGATTTTTTCTTGCAGACGATGTAGATGCCATAAATTAATTCTAGGGTTTCGGCAAGCAGTAGGATAGAAAGTGTTTGATTGCAAATGAACTTACTCAGTATCATGAAGAGTGATGTCAGTTCGATCTAGTGTAGCCTTGAATCCTTCTAAAAATCTTTTAGCTCGAACTCTACTCTTTGAATTCTCTATTCTTTGAAATCACATTGTAAAAATGAACTCTGTTCCCATGTATTTATAGACTTTCGATGTTCCCGCACAAAATTTTATGCAATAAATGCTCCATCTAACTTTCAATATGAAACAACTGTCACCTTGGTGACAACTAAAATTTTCATCTGCTCCGTTAACATAGAGTTTCTTCATCAGTTGGTACATATGCTTAGTTGACCTTAGATAGTGATTACCGATGGATAACCAACTCTCGGTCTCTCTTTTACCAACTGTATAACATTGTTAGCTCATAACACCTAAACCATAGTGCATCTTTACTCATGCTGATTTGGTATTAGAACATCATGTATAAGGAACTATATGTAAAATGTGATCTTTTGAAATGTTAGTCCCACACATACCTATTTCACCTTAAGTGGAAGTACCGATGTCACCCAATCTAGTGGATGAGGTTTCAATGACAACATTACTTGACTCAGCATTCTCATTAGATGCCTTCTTCCACATAGTGTTCCTTAACTTCGTGATATCCACGATAGTATATCCACTTTCAAATATATGATTTTCATCTGGTGCTCGGTCTCTACAATTCTTTCTTAAATGACAGACCCTATGACAGTGCATACATGCCATTCCAGTGCTAGTCCAGCTTCTCGATTGTCCAATTTGACTCTTCCTATAACAATTTTCTGCAATGTGTCCATATCTTCCATAAGCAGTACAGTTAGCCCATGTATTGTAATCCCAAACATAAGAATTACCTTGTCTCTTCAGTTGATAGGGCTTTTGCTATGTTTTCTATTTAGGAGTCCATACTGGCTTCATCTTAGCCTTACACTCTCATGCAGTGTGTCCATGTTTATTACAAGTATAGCATATCTTCTCCTCAGTAGTATTGTTAGCAATATCATTCTTTTTAGCTCTACACTCATATGTTGGATGTCCAAACTTACCACAATAATAGAAATATCCATTAGACTTAGGAGTGACAAGAGGTTTACCTTGTGCTTTGCTTCTACACACATTAGATGTATGTCCTGGTTTGCCATAGTGATAACATGTCAACACTTTAGGTTTTTGATTTGGATTGTTGTTGACTTGTTCAGCTTGTTGTGATGATTCTCCTTCACCAGTGTAGCCTATTCCAGCTCTACTTTCAAATCTTCTTTGATTAGTCAGAAAGTCATCAATCTTCTTAGAACTTTCCTTAGTAAGTTTCTTCATTTCATTTTTCTGCTATTGATTTTTCACTTCATTTCTCAGCTTCTCATTCTCTTCTCTGAGTTTTGCAATATCTTCTAGTTTTCTTGACAATTCTGCATTCACTTGGTTTACCTCTTGATTCACAGTCATCGCTTGATTAGTTACTTGGAAATGTTGGTTAGTGAGTCTCTGTATCTCACTCTCTTTAGTTTGAAGTTGTTCACTCATCTATCTTCGATCATCGATTGCCAGATTTATCTCTTGCTTGGCTTGTTTTGCTTTGTTCATTGTTTCCACCATTCTCACCATCTGAGATTCTTTACCGATTTGTAGTGATTTCACTTGATCAGTTAAATATTGATTCTTTTCAGATAGATCAATGATTATGCTTTTAGATCCATCGGAGATGCTTCTAGAACTCGATCCAATATGCTTGAATATATCATCAATAGATTCTTCATGGTAACTGATCTCATTCTGTAGAATAGCTAGGTTCTTCCTTTCAACCAGTAATTTCTTCAGTCCTTCCTTGGCTTGTTTATACTATTCCACAAACATTTGCATTTGTATCTTCTGATTCTCAATAGTCTTGTCAAGCTTGTATCTCTCCATGACTTAGATCTTTACCCTTCAGTGGTTAAACTATTCAATAAGAGAACTGTGCTCTGATACCAATTGTTGGAATTAGGAGAGATAGGTACTAAGAGGGGAGGGGTGAATTAGTGCCTTCAAAAACTTTACTTGTAAACCTTTTAGATCTTATAACCATAAACAATGATAACCGACCAAAACAACTTGAATCTAATTGCATGAATCATTCATCCACTTAACTTAAGTAATTAAAAAACATGAAATCCATATCACAATCACATGACACAAGTATTTTGGTAATGCAGAAACCCTTTTAAGAAGGTAAAAACTACGATGGGGATGACACCCATAAATTCTTCACTACTGTAGATAGAAAAGGTTTGCTTGTTAGGGCTACAAGTTTTGATCACTTCTGGTGATCTCACCCTATTAGGAGTGACATGTTAGATCAACTAGATCTACCTAGTTATAGTATTTTAACAACACTAATGAAGTGTGCACTCGCTTAAGAGATTTACATAAGACTGTTAAGTCTACTCTGTTAAGAAATTTTATCCAAAAAACTCTATTACAATTGTCAAAAAGCAATAGGTAATTATTTGCTATTTGACACTCAATTATCTGATATAGATCTATAAGATCTGATAAAATATCACCTTACTTGTGATGAATCTCTACTCTAAATCTGCTCGGTAGCCTCTACTGATTCTGCTCAATCTGAATACCTCTATTCTCAGTTCAGCTCTGTTAACTGATAGACTTGAAGATAGGCAATGGCTTCAAGTGCTCCGTGATTTGTATATTAGCTTACATAAAAAATGATGTGAACACACCAATATATAGTGTTCTATTTTTGCTGCTTTAACAAAATTAGGTTACACAAAATAATCACAACCCTAAGATCTATGATGTACAATAATAACATAGATCATCTATTACAAGAGATATACATTGTATTTAATGTTTATCATCACATTAAATGTTCCTCGATCTTGGTAAAACATTTTATAAATCGTTGTAACCATTTTCATAGAAGAATGTGCCATTCCTGATTACTATGTTGTTTCCTATGATCCTAGGTAAACACTGTGTAAACTGATCGATGTATACTGTGATGCTCGGTGTTTACTGTCTGTCGGTGTTGGTGTTTGTTGTTGCTTGGTAAACTATCTACTGCTCGGTATAGTGCTTTACCGACTAGTCTGTTATGCTTTATGTTACCGATTAGCTCAATATAAGTAACCAACTGATATCTTTACAAATCTTTGGTAGTAATGACAACCTTAAAAGCTCAATAGAGATAACAGTGGTTCTCCTCTAAACATCAATGCTTCTCCCTCAATATTTGGGTCTATATATCCTTGGAATTTGACCTCTTGAGTCTCTTCTTCTTGTACTAACTAAATTCTTTTCTCATCCCTCTTTCCACTTTTTTCATTCATTGGAAACTTGAATGAAGTGTTTCCAACCTCATTCCATATGTAACACCTACTTGTAAACACCCCTACTCCTTTGCTTCAACCAAACCTTCCTCCACCTTTGTATCCTCCTCTCAAATAAAAAATGGGTTCTTTTCCATTATCACTGCCACCTTTCTCTTAGCCTTCATTGTTAGTTCTACCTCCTCTTCCTCTACTTGCATTGCCTCTTCCACTTCCTCCATGTCTTTATTTCTTCCTCTTTACCTTTTCCTCTACTCTTATAGCCAACTGAAAACATTCACCTAGTGTTTTAGGAACACTCAACCCAATCTCATCTTATAAGTTGTATCTAAGACAATTTAGATACCTTGCTAACTTTTCATCCTCATCTTCCAATCCACCCCTTATAGTTAATTTGTGAAATTTCTGTGTATAAGTCATGACATCGATATCCTTCTGCTTCAAGTTTTGTCTCAACCTCTTTGTTTAAATGACATAATCAAATGGAAGGAATTGATCCTTCATCATAATCACCATCCTGCTCCAAGAGGTAATTTTGGATTCTCCCCTAGCCACTCTCTCTATTTTCACACTACTCCACCATGTTAGGGAAGTCCCTCTCAACTTTGTCTTAGAAAACTTTACCTTTTCATCCTTATTCATGTCTTCATATTCAAAGTAGTTTTTTAGGGCTTCAATCCACCCTAAGACTTCCTCACTATCCATCTTGCCACTATAAGTAGGTAGGTATACATGTTCCCTACTACCCCACCTTGTATTTCCTTAAATATTTTGATTTTCCTTCTCTCTTCTGGATCTAAGTCCTCATCATCCTCTCCTCGAAAAGGATTCTCATCTGTTGCAACATCTTCTTCTTCCCCATGTTCACTTATGGTCCTCTTCTAGAACCTCTCTCCAAGGCTTCCAACCTTTCTTAAAATTTCACATTCTCCCTTCTCATTTGTCTCATGTACCTATCTCATGTTGCCTCTTTATCTCTCCTTTCCTTCAACTCCCTTTCTCTATTTTCCAATATCTCCTTCAACTCTTGGTTCTCCCTTTCCATTTTACTCTTTGGAGGCATCCTTGTAAACACTACTCTACACAAGTTCCACTCATTATTCCCTCAAGAACCTACTAGTGGCTCTAATGCCACTATGATGCAGAGGTATTTGATCCCAAATACTATCAAGAAATAAGCCAATTGATTTTCACAACTCTGGCTTCAATCCCCAAGGTTTACACATCTTTTCTTTTTCACAAGGTTACAACAAACCCTCAAATAAGGTTTCCACTTTCAATGAATTGTTCCAACACTTCTAGGGAACTCAACATACTCCAATCAACTTGACTCAAAGGTTTTCACTTTCTTCTACAACTGATCATTCACTAACTTACCCGATTAGCATTATAGGCTTTTTCATAATAGCCCTTCAAATTGGGTATTTCCCACTTTTCATCAAACTTATCCAAAACACTTTCCAAAAAACTTACACTTCATGATACCCTTTTGAGATTACTACAATATATCTCAAAACCAATTATGACTCCTTTGGACCAACTGTATGGACCAGAACCCTGTAACTTCTCAATTAGGCCTAATTAGCCCTATTTTCCAAAGAAGATATGAGAAATACTTCTTCCCAAGTTCCCAAACCATGAAATAATATTTTATCTTAATTCCAAATAAAGGATTTTCATACTCACTTAAAGAGTCATTCTCATTTGACCAACCAAATACTAAACCCTCTTTTTTAGGAACAAAAACTAGGGCTTTCTCAAAATGGATCTACATTAACTTTCCAACTCAAAAAAAAGTTTCTTCACCTTTATTAAACCTATCTTGACACATATCAATAGAAAACCATACCCTTGTTAAGAGGAATCCTCAAACCAATACCTATATCGTGTACACCCACCATCCAACGTACATTTTTACCCCAAATTGGTGATCGCCATTCTCAAAACTTCTTCCTTGTAAAAGATGTCAGTATAATATGATATGATACATGTTTTTAGGCTCTTCCCATGAGGAACAATATTGACATAAAGTGGGAGATCCTATTTATTCATTGAAACCTTCAAATCAAGACAAAAATTATCCTCAAAATAACTGTCTATAGGATCATTCAATAAGATATGTGTAGCTGACTTAAAGGGACTTGAAAAAATAGAAAGGAGATTTAGAAAAAATTTAGAACATTAATACCCTTCATCCAATCCCTCAAAGGGATGATCAAGGTCTGTAAATAAGGAAAAGTTATGATTTTTAACCAAATGTGTAGGAAAACCATTTATCTTTTATTGTTCAAATTGATCATACAATCATTCTCTATCCATACATGTATTCCAAATCATCTTATAGGAGGGACAAAATAATTTCAATCATTTCTAATTAAAAAACCTGACCATAACCACCAAAACTACCCTTTAGGCTTAACTAGTTAGGATTTAAATTCAAATTTGCTAACTTATGAATTTTTATCCTTTAACCTATCCTACTAACTTGAAAGGCTTGTATTTGGCCTTATTATATCAAACATGATTAAAAAAACTAAATCTAACTCCCTAGTGCCTCATTAGTGCATTTATTACATAATTGGTCTTATGACCCTCATTATGCCAATTAGGACTTATTGCCACATGATCCTATCTATTACATCCATGAGCCTTATATGAATTTATTACATCATTCTAAGCCACATTTGACCTTGGTTACATCCTTCATTCCTTAATTA
The DNA here is from genome assembly GCA_027943335.1 of Chamaecyparis obtusa. NCBI lineage: Eukaryota > Viridiplantae > Streptophyta > Pinopsida > Cupressales > Cupressaceae > Chamaecyparis > Chamaecyparis obtusa. The sequence continues at coordinate 3,311,819 of BSBK01000756.1, forward strand.
CATCATAGGCCTTCTTGGGCCCTTAGGTTCTCCTGCACCAACTTTCCATCTACTAGTAACTCAAGTAGTGACAAAAGCTCTTAAGTGCACATGTATACTAATAAAAAAACCAGACAAAGAAGTATCAAGTGTCATGGAATTATCCACTAAGAAATGTGAAATAAAACCTCAAATTGGCTCATTAGAGGGAAAATAATATGGTCATGCACTTCATTCTAGCACCACAAGTATTTCAACTAGAAATGCCTATTCATCAATGCCCTTGCATTTACAAGACCTGGGAAGCCAGGTTACTCATGTTTGGCATGATCCATCAAAATTCATATTGAATTATGTTTCCCTTTGTCTCAAGGATAGTTGTGAATTTTTTGAAGGAAGGCTCGTCGGATATATTTTTAGACTATAGTGTGCTTGATGAATAGAATGGGGAAAGAGTACAACACTTAATAGTGGAGTCACTATGGGTAGTATGATTATTCTAGGGAATGGAAAATTATAGGCTAGGTAAAATTAAACTGGGTGTAATTCTACCATTGTCTACATAAAGAGAAGTGGGCTTCAACATGCAAACATCTTATCACAACTCTTCATTCCATTCATCAGTGCCTTAATGTAATTGGTCACTATCATATCTTCATTGTGATAATCATTGATGAGATGTTTCTTCTTAATAATTTCACTTCTCCTTCCTCTTGGCTTTGAAGAAGCTTCTAGAAGAGACTATCTACCTATTTTCTTTACTAAGCTCATAATGGCCTTCATAAATCAAACCGTACAAATTAGAAAAATGGAAGAAAATAAAAAGAAATCATGACAAGTTCCAAAGAGGGGTTGACCACTTTTAAATTTAAATCTAAATATCCCATAATTATATCCTCCAAAAATCCTAGTCCCTTGAAGGGACAACCTCCTTCTTTATGCATTTCACATTCAATGTAACTATCCAATGGATTTCTTAATCTACTAACTAAAATTTGAAGGTACATGGCAGATGCCTTAGGACAATTTTGAAGTGGAAAAATGATTATTTTTTTATGTTTGTGATTGTATTTCTCAATTGAAATGAAAAATTGAGAGGTTTGATAGTCAATTATTGGCCCTTCTAATTTAAAACAACATATGGCATTTGATTCCAAAGATATGAGTCAAAAAGTAACAAATGAGGGTTATTAGCCATGAATGTGAAGAGGTGTTATTGGTTAATGTCTAAGGTTGGTGTCAAGTGTTCTAATGTGTTCTTTGGTGTCCCTAAATAGTCTAATATGTATGAAGATCAATGGAGTCATTAGAGTGATCTCCTTTGTATCACTAAGACAAATTTACTACATCTTTACAACATAATGACAAATTTGCTACACAATGTCAACTTTTGTCCTATTGAATCTCTTAACCACCATGACACCTTATGTTGAATTTAAAACATCAAAAAATGGTATGAAGACCTTATTTTGAGCATTAACAGGACTTCAAAAGAATCATAATTACCACATGGAGGTGTTAAAGTTTTGATCATATTGTAGTATTATTTTAATTTTAATCTCAGATCCATGTATGATTCTTCAATGCTGATAAATCTAAGTGGTTTAATCTCATTATTGATTTCCTATAAATCAATAAATGGGCTGATATAATATGATATTAATAAGTAGCAATGTCTGATGTAATCTTACTCAATAAGATTAATATCAACTTGAGTAGGATTTGATAACTTATATCAATTTGGTAGTATCAACCTTATGAATATCGATCTTCTTTATAATATCGGTTTACTTATATTATCAATCTTATTGTCTCCTTGCAAGATCAATCAACTTGTTGCACTAATCTCCTTATATGTTGTATCTATGATGGTATGAATGTGATCATCTTATCAATATTTTTTTTTGATCTATAACAAGTCATTTTATTAGAATAAAGTAGAATTTACATAAGATTAACATATTCATCATAACCCAACTGGGTAATCCCCCCATTACATCAGAATTTGACTGGTAAACTAGTTAAAAACCACCTAGCAAACAAGAAACTAGGGCACATAACCACCAACCCACTATCAAAAAAAATAGTCTACCACTGCCACCGAAGTAGGCCACCGAGCATGCCATCCCCCAGAGCCAAAAAATCACTTTCATCATCACAAGGGATGCCAACAAAAAACACAACATGGACCAAAAGAAAGTCTGGACCACTAGGAAAACCCCAAAAAACCACCATCATCAGGCCAACACCACAACAAAAAACCACACCAGCCACAACCACTAGTTCAGAGTACTCACCCGCCCCCTCTGGCACCCAAGTTTCCTACGAGGCACATCCACATATACAACCTGGTCGTAGAGTAAAGCATTTTCCTCTACACATTTCGGGGCTACCTTCAAATTTACCAACTTCCACTTTATGTCTTCATAGTAGGCCTCTTTATCAACTTTGCCCCACCATCTTAAAAATGGGACCTTGCCAAATTTTACATCATCGGCCTCATCCTCAAAGCATTCTACATAATTGAAGCTAATGCCCAGATAGGCCCACTCCAAAATGGAATCCAACCATTTTAACAGGTCTTTTCCAAAAAGCCACGTTGCCAAACTCTCCACCTCTACCTCAGAATCACCAGTCTATAGTGCCCAAGCAATGATCATTGACACCACATCCAAATTCGAACACCATTTCCTTCTTCATTCTTGGAATTGAGACCCAAGCACCTGTAAAGCAGTCAAAGCCACCTCCACATCTTTATGAACCAGCAGGCCCATCATGCTTTCCCTACTCACAGGGCCCTCGAAAGACTTCTGCTGCTTAACCATCCCCACAGAAAAGGAAGCCTCCATTTTGATGAGAGCACACCAACTACAAAGAATAGTGAAGAGTCAAACACAAGAACTTAATAAACATAAGCAACCCCAATTTAAAACCCCAAAATCCATCGCACACTCCAATCTCCCACTCATGCCAGCCATCACATAGACCATCAAACTTCTGAAAGGGAGAACACATCATTAAAAGAAATGTGCTAAGCAGTCATAAAGAGTGCCACCAAAAATAAGGGGAAAAAAGGAGGACAAAGATAGAGGTGCCACGAATGTCACCACACCTACATTAGACAACACACCATCCAAATTAAAAAAACTCTGCCCAGTCAGCACACACCTCAAAATAAATGCCATCAACTTGATCCAGACTAACTGCCCACTTGGAGACAACATCAGTATCTTGGTTACCTTCCCATTTGATGTGAGAAAATTTAAAATCTTCAAACGAAGAAAGCTTATCATGAATGAGCCTAACAAAATTAGTAAGGTGCCATGCATTCAACACCCGATTGCTCAAGGCATTAATAATTACCTATGAATCCCCCTCCAAATGCAACTTAAAAACATTCAACTTAACCCCTAAAAGAACAACAAGCATAGCTGCTCTAATTCTAGCCATATTATTTGTGCCATTACTCAATCTCTGAGCAGTAAAGGTAATTAGATTTCCATTCTGATCTCTAGCAACAACCCCTATGCCAGAAGGACCCGGATTGCCATGCGAGGCCCCATCAAAATTGATCTTCACCCACCCATCATCTGGAGGTGACCACTTAATATCCTTAATATTCAAAGAAACATTACCAACCTTTAACACATTACCACTTTGTATCTTCAAATTGGCCCATTCAGGATGCACTCTTCTATCCTCTACATTATAAACCAAAGAGCTCTGTTGAGAGAATAAAGAAGATTTCATAACCTCCTTAATTGACACAAAGATTCTTAGTTTCACCCTCTCCACAGGTTCAAATTTATCCTGGAAATTCCTATGATTTCTCTCCTTCCACAATTCCCATAAAATAATGGAAGGGAAAACAAACCAGATTGAGGCTAAAGCAGACTTGGTCCTGGGCAATGGCCAACATTGAAAGGTCACCCTAACAGACTTAGGAAGGGGGCCAATCCATCCTAATTTAGATCTAATGTAATTCCAACACTCATAAGCATAAGGACAATGAATCAACAAGTGATCCACATCCTCATAGGCCTTATTGCATAAAGTACACATAGTGGGACCTTGCAAACCAAATCTTCACCTCCTTTCACCTGTTAAAATCCTACCACTTACAACCAACCAAGCAAAGGATCCCACCTTGGGAAAGAAAGCCTTATTCCAACATAGACTAGCTGGCCACCCCAATATATCCTCTTGCAAACCCAAGGCCTTATAACCAATTTTCACTGAGTAAGACCTCAAGGAAGAGGCTCTCCACACAACTTTGTCAGGCACTGAGGATAAAAAAACCTCCCTAGTTTGAAAAACCTCCACCATCAAGGATCTCTTATCAATATTGATCGCTATTGATACTTTCTATTTACGCTTAATGTTTTCTATATACAGTTCAATATTATAAGCAATTTTGTATCACAAGAATATCACTGAATTCTTTTATATCAATATTGATCTACAATTGATATCTAATATGGACTATCACTTCAATATTGATATCAATATCAATATGATTATATTGTTGTTTAATATGAACTCCACCGATATGTAAAGTAGACTGTATGGACTTCATGTGTTACTGATTATATCACAAATATTGTTGAGTCGTGAGAATGAGATCAATCTCCAAATGGATTTCACTAATAGATTGTTGTACTTACCTTAGATGGATCTATTTCAGATTATATATATGATGTTTACAAAGCATGTCAATGAATAGACATGTCTCCATGTATGTGGAGACATGTCTATTTATAGACATTTTTCCTCTTAATCATTGGTTTGTATAATCAACCACATACCAATCCGGTTTTAGTTAAGTGTTTAACATAAATAATATTGTTACCAATGAAAGCTAATTGATTCACACAATTGATTGGGTTTAGATTATAAATGATACTCATACAGATTTATATGCAGATCAATAAACACAAAAATTATACTTGAATGAAGTAATGATGATAATCAATTTATGAGCAATCCATTTGATCATTAATCAATTCTTATCAAATTGGTGTTTATTCATTAAACATAAAATGATTATTTATTCAACATAGAATAGATCAATATACTAATTTATGATTTGATATACATTTATAATTATGTATGTATGGATATCAATATATGTAATAATAATAAACTCAATTATTATTATTATGTAATTGGTATGTATACATACATATAACAGAATCATTAATCATTCTATTGATATAATCATCATTCATGATTATGTTTATCTGATCAAAGCTACCTTCATTAACACTCCCTCTTAGCAAGGGAGGATAAAATCTATCCAAGAGTATAGCACAATAAATCTATTAATTTGTGTGGAGAAGAGATATAATCTCACTGTGATATCAGGAGATATGGTATGAACAAGAATATCAAGTCACATGCTATTAACCATAACTTACCAATATCTATATTATGGTATGTACATTGGAATAATGTCTCATGATGCCTACCATATAGATATCAGATCATGGCATATCCACAGATATTGTGTCACATAATATCCACCATGAAATATCTCAGTAATATAACTCTTTGTGGCTATCCATAAATATCAATTCTCGTGATATCCACCACTCAGTTAATATCACTTAAGAGATATTAATCATGAAAATATCTTCTTCCAAGAGACTCTCATCATCTACTACATGATCATTTACACCATGTTTAAAATTTTGATCACAATGTATTATTCATAGGACTAGTTTCAAGTACACAAATGAAGTTGTTTGATTCCATAGTAACATGAATGAATGTAATAAAATATGGATTTGTCCCCAGGCTTGGAAACACCAAACATTCATGATAATGTGGCTTCCATATGAAGCTCTAGGTACATGCATCAACCTCTTGACCTTATTTTTCAAGGTTGCCTTAAATTAAATGTTAGACTTATTCTGAATGTTATATCAACCTTCTGACCTTTTCATCCAAGTAAGCCTCTGATAGATTGTTAGACTCCTTCTAAATATGATGTCCATCTTCAATCCAGTTCCATAACTGCAAGTATCAAGTTTTATTTCCCTTGAATGCAATTTCTTATTCTTCGTGATCCATCCTGAAGGAGCAAGTTCCAAAGAGAGATTACAAATAGTTGAATATAAGACTAAACTATCTCAAAGGGAAATACCAATCATAGAAGCATACACGATTTGTCATCCCAATGTTATAACATGAACTAATAAACATTATTCAAGGGTATGATATACTTATCTCTTATCTCGATACATCATAGAGCTAGTCCAAAGCTAGGTCACAAGTTTATAGTAAGGATCTTTCTTTGCTAGCTTGTTGGTTCCAAGAAAAGCACCAAGAACGTCACAACCATGTATTGCATATCTACTATATGATCCTTCTAGACTGCTACAGTTTCCTAGTCACTAGAGAATTCATCTTGACATGATCTTCTCCCTCTGAACTAATATAATCCTCAATAGTCAATTTAAACAAATCCTCTAGTTGCTTCATCTATCACAGAAGGATACCCTTCTTACATGATCCTAGTCATAGAAATCTTTCTCCAAAAAACTCACATCATCTAGCATGATCCATATATGACATGAAAGTAATAGATCCAAGATCATTTTGGAGCTACTTTCATAAGATCGAGTCTTGCATAATGCCTTGGTAGAATACCTAATGCAACATTCTTCTTTTCCTTCTATAAAATCTCCAAAAACAAGGGAATAGATCAAGGAAAATAGCTCTTATGAATACATATAAGTGAGTGACTATGATAAACATAAAATTCAAAATATAATAAAAGTACTTATCTCCTTATTCACGAGCATATGCAAGTCATCATCCTTCCTGATTCAAGTTGCTCCAATGAAGGTCATATATGTTGGTGGTTTCCTCTATCATGAGGATGTTCCAAAGGGTTCATGGACACACCATGTACCTTGGGCCAGTAGAACATAAACATTTTCTATGTATTTCCATTACCATTGCAACCTTTGTTCCATCACATTGAACATCCTTTACAAACACACGACATCATTTGATCATCATACACAACTCGTTATGTAGTGCATATCACATATTGGAAACCGCATATTTCCTTCATGTATCATACTTCTAGATTTCTATATATAGAGTTCATATTCACAGGAATTTGGAGGTCATACACAATTAAAATTGAGTATACATTCCAATTTTCAATTCATTACTTCCTTGAAGAATGAACTCAAACCATTCTTCAACATGAGAAGATATGTTGCAGTATCCCTTCTGAGCCGCTACATACTCTGTGATCATACCACTAGGTATCTGATCCATATTGGCACTTATGAATACAACTACAATTGAAAATTGAAACAAAATCCACTTCTTTCAATATATATTCATGGTGACAAGTGATAATTATAGATATTGTTCCTTCATATGTGATTCATATCTACTTATATAATCTGATTGGATCTTCCTTAGACTGACTCTAAAGATCTACCTTCAAGTTGTTAGGCTTTATAGAAGGAACTTGGCTCTAATACCATGTTAAAGTTTTGATTAGATTGTAATATTATTTTAATTTTAATCTCAAATCCATGTGTGATTCTTCAATGCTAATAAATCTGAGTGGTTTAATCTCTTTATTGATTTCCTATAAATCAATATATGGGCTGATATAATATGATATTAATAAGTAGAAATGTCTAATATAATATTACTCAATAAGATTAATATCAACTTGAATATGCTTTTATAACTTATATCAATCTACTAGTATCAACCTTATGAATATCAATCTTCTTTATAATATCAAATTACTTATATTATCAATCTTCTTATCTCCTTGCAAGATCAATCAACTTGTTGTACTGATCTCCTTATATGTTGTATCTATGACGGTATGAATGTGATCATCTTATCAACATTGATCGCTACTAATACTTTCTATTTACCCTTAATGTTTTCTGTGTACAGTTCAATATTATAAGCAATTTTGTCTCACAAGAATATCAATGAATTCTTTTATATCAATATTGATCTACAATTGATATCTAATATGAAATCTCACTATTCAAAATTGATATCAATATCAATATGATTATATTTATATTTAATATGAAAGCCATCGATATGTAAAGTAGACTGTATGTACTTCAAGTGTTACTAATTATATCACAAAAATTGTTGAGTATTGAGACTAGGATCAATCTCCAAATGGCTTGCACTAATAGATTGTTGTACTTACCTTAGATGGGTCTATTTTAGATTATATATATGATGTTTACAAAGCATGTCGATGAATAGACATGTCTCCATGTATGTGGAGACATGTCTCTTTATCGACATGTTTCCTCTTAATATAGCTAAGTGTTTAACATAAATAATATTATGACCAATGAAAGATAATCTATTCACATAATCGATTGGGTTTAGATTATAAATGATACTCATATTGATTTATATGTAGATCGACATACAAAAAAATTATACTTGAATGAAGTAATGATGATAGTCGATTTATGATCAATCCATTTGATCATTAATCGATCCTTATCAAATTGGTGTTTATTCATTAAATATAAAATGATTATTTATTCAACAAAGAATATATCAATATATTGATTTATGATTTGATATACATTTATAATTATGTATATATGGATATCAATATATGTAATAATAATAAATTGAGTTTATTATTATTACATATATTGGTATGTATACATACATATAACAAAATCATTAATTATTCTATTGATATGAACATGATTATGTTTATCTGACCAAAGCTACCATCATTAAGAGGAGGCATGAAGACAACATTTTGTGTACTTTGCATAAGGAAAATATTTTTTGTAGTTTATTACATCATGAATGATATGATACAAAATTCATTTATGTATTTATAATCAAATGGTACACATTAGGATATACAAATTTAATAATACAAAATTCAATATGTATTTATGATCAAATGGTACACATTAGGATAGACAAAATTTGGCCTCTCAATATTTGCAAATAAGCCCCATGGCCACTTTTACATATAAAATTTGACATCTAATATGCACATGGCAACTCATTATCATTTATATATACAAAATTTGGCATCTAAATATGCACATTATAGCTCATTACCATTTATATATACAAACTATGGCCTCCAAATATGCACATAGAGCACCTCATGGCCATTTATATATACAAAAAAAGTGAAGTTACAACATTTCGCAAAAAATCTACGCAAAATTATCAAAATAATTCTACCATTCTCTAGAATCATTCTTATAGATGGACCAAAATCAATTAGGTGAACCTTTTGGATCAGTTCTAACCCTTTTTGTGTCAAGTATTGCCTCATGGTCAGATTTGCAAACTTTTCATAACTTATTGTTAAGATGTCTACCACGATACTTAATCAATTGAATATTTGTTAAAAAAAAAAGGTTAAAGTAATGAATAATATGTCTATGTGTCTCAAAGTCCTCAAAAAACCACATGATATAATTTTTTATAGGGTACCTTCATTTTATAGAATGATAAGTTAATACCAAAATCAACATAAAGTGTGATAAAATGAGTTTCAGAGGTCTCAATATCCTCAAACAACTACGTATTAAATTTTTTGATAGGGTAACTTATAAGCCATGTCATTGTCACAACAATGGATCCTATTGGGTACTCAATACCCTCTCCATCAATGATTGGAGTTGTCAATTTCTTTTTGGCCTCAATACAATGACACAAAATGTAATGTATTCCTTCTTTATTGTTCTCATCTACAACAATTGCATACACATGACCTGTATTTTATAGAAGAATAAGTTAATACCAAAATCAACGTAAATTATAATAAAATGGTTTAAGATTTGTTTTACTTAAGTAATTAATTAAGAAATTACCTAGTTCAACTAGGTCAGAAACATGGTCAAAATTCACTGATGCTTCAATCTAGTTCAATTGTAGTGATCTAGTAAGTTGATATGTATCAAGGGGTTTCAAAGGTCTACAAGAACATTGGTCAACCCACTCTTTTGATTCACATCCCTCCTACACAAGACTCATACACAAAAAGAAAAAAACATGCAATCTTTCTAGTTATATAAATAGCTAATGATGTTGCATTTAAACTTCTAAATGAATGCATGTCACTTGACCCTATAAGTGTATAGCAATATAGATTTTTTCTAATGATATATTCACATATCAACCAAAAATATCTACAAACCATAGAATTACCTGTATTACTTGGTCCCATCGTAGAGTTACATCATTGCATTATCATTTTTGCACCTATTAACACTACACCACCTATGTACTTCAATTTCTATTTGGAAAGATCTCTTTTTACACATGCTCCTTCACCATCATGCTCTACCTTAGTGAAATTCCAAAAATGTTGCACACCATTTGTTACATGCATCCTAGTCAATGAGTAGAATATCCTTGCATTATTGAATTATGAGGTGCAATTGTCTGACCATATTATGTTTGGTTGTATCTTATATCTCTTTCCCTTAAACTACCATAGAAAACTTAAAAGCATCCTTGCACAAACTCTAATGAATGAGTATGATCGTCACTGATATAGAAGTGATAATCTCTTGGAACCATTATGTCCTCCCTTATGTTATCATGTGCATGGATGAATGTTGTGTACAAAAGTTATAACTTGTGTAGAATAATAATACATAGGTTGCACTTCATTTTGAGGTTTTAGTGTATAATTCTTAGTAAAATCAAATAAAGACAATAGCAATGAGGGGAAAAGTTTCATTACATAACTTGAATTTCTCATCTAACCACCTAGCTCTATGTATATGACCTGTGTACTCATAAACTTGTTTCTCTTGAAAAAATCTTCATAAAATCAGCTACACATATATCCTTTTTCACTAACTCACACCTCTTCAATTCTTTTCCATCTTTGACACCATATGTGACTGACTTGCATTTTCCAAAAGAAAATAGTTTCTTACCAATTTCATGTGTACTACCTAGATGTAGGCATCTATGAAAATGTTGCAAAACACCACACGTAGGACAAAAACCTTTCAAATAAATCATCTTATAATAAAAGTAGCCATCATCTCATTTACATAGTACACTTGAAATAAATTCTCTTGGTGACTTAGGAGGTTCTTGTAGACCACATTCTTGTAAAACATCATTAGTGTGCAAATTACAACATACATGACTATAAATATCATAATGTATAAAAAATTCAATATGGACCCTACAACAACATGTAGAATGTGCATTATTACTCTTAACGTAAAATGGTTTTTTCATCTCAAAAAATCTTTGACTAATTTTAATTTGAGAAAAGATTTGAATTAACCATTCATAAAATTGTGTTTGAGTCATATCTAAAAAGTGTTTTGGATGTGGGTCACAATTTCTAGATCCAATTCGCCTTCTAACAATTTCTCTTTGGTTGGGTGAAACCCTTGTGTTGTCATGTCAAAAAATTTCAATTAATGTTCTTAGTGTATCAACAACAAACTTGTCCTTGCGTGGGATTCTACCCTAGAATGCCCAAAGAGAATTATTGTTAGGATCCTAAATTTTATCCTACCTCCCTAAGGCATTACGTAGTGTTGTTCTACTTATCCTTAATGACTTTCTTGTTTTTCTTATTAAACAAGAATTTTCCATTTCCTTTCTCATTATGGTTGATGTGAGGACACGTCGAGTAACATTATATTCTTTAGTACATAATTTCAAACCAATGGCTTGGTATGCATCAAATAGATTTCTCACAATGGTTCTTTCACTATTATTTTCGGATGTTCTTAACCCCAAAATTTTCATTGTCTCTCTAAATTTTAGATTTTAACCATTTCAACAACTAAATGACATCTTCTAGTTTGATTTTAAGTTTTCAAAAATAGTTATTCCACATTCTTCTACAATTTATTCAGGCATTGGCTTCAAAATATTTTCATTAATGTCAATTAGAAACTATGGTTTTCTATGAATAATTCTAGGAGGTGTTAAGGTTGGTGTATGTTATTCATTTTCATTAGGTACATTAATCAAGTAAAATTTAAATGGTGCATGTTCTTCATTTTAATTAGGTACATTAGGTGCATTCATAACATCAATTTGAAATGGTATATGTTCATCACGTTCATTAGATGCATTTGTCACATGCATTTGAATTGGTGTATGTTGATAATTTTCATTAGGTGCATTCATCACATCAATTTGAATTGTTGCATGTTCATTATAATGTTCTTCATTTTCATTAGGTGCTTTCATCACATCAATTTGAAATGGTATATGTTCATAATGTTCATTAGGTGCATTTGTCACATCCATTTAAATTGGTGTCTATTGATCATTTTCATTAGGTGAATTCATCACATCAATTTTTATTTCATGTTTATTATTTTCATTAGGTGCATTAGATGGTGTACCTTTGCATAATATCCTCATATGATCCCTTTGTCTTTTCTTTGTTGCCTCTCATTATTTGATTGTTCCTTTCTTGTTCTTTCCCATCACTGATATCGAGTTTCCTACATAATATCATTAACAATAAAAATAATTTCAAGAACAAATAAAACATAATATAATGATGAAAATACACAATCAATTACCAAAAAAACTATAAATTATCATCATTTTGTTATAATCAAAAGTATTAACACTAAAATAACTTCAAGAAAAAACCAAAAAATAAGAGAAATCAATCATTTTAAATCATGTGACAAAAAAACATGAAAACATGTCTGATACTATTGTAGAAAGACATAAAAACCTGTAGTGGGCCCCTGGAACAAGTTGCAATATTTTGTTTTAGGCCATTGGAAATGATATTTAGCTCAATAGAATGTGCATGGGTTATGTTTAGTCAAAAATTGATTGGGTTCTATTGAGCTAAATGTGCAACATTCATATTGGTGTTAAATGCACCATGTCCATAGTTTTATAGAACTTGTAGACATTTTTCTTGTCTAAAAATGTTGCTTCTCCCTAAGACATATCATAAATAACATTTATGATTTAAGTGAGAATAGATTAGGAAGATAGAAGAGAGGGGACAGAGATGAGGTAGTCAAAGAGACCAAGTTGAGAGAGAGGGAGAGACCATTTTATATTAGACCTTTATTAACAATTCATCATATCAGATAAAGTATGTTTAAGAATTTTTGGGACTAGTCCTTTGGCATACTAGATTTAATTCATAAATGGATTTAATTTTATTTTGTATGTGAAATTTTGGGACTTGCATGAAAAGTTTTAGTGTCTAAACACTCAACTAATCCCTCTAATCGATTAGGAGTGGTTGGGGAAGTTGAGAGGATAAAGTACGAGCTAGGGCATGACACCAGTAGAATGTGGTCATTTCAGTGAGAATTCATGATCAAATAAAAAGAAATGCATTTGAAATTTTTGGTTGAATATGATGCCAGAGGCTCAAAAGATGTTGCCTGTCAAAGATACCAATCAAAGATGAAGAAATAACATACCTTCTCTTGCACTCAGCTTTCACAAAGGAAGATTTGATAGCCAAATCTTCCTTGTATCACATGAAGAACATGCCATTGGTTTAGTTTAGCATGTTATTATCATATTAGATAAAGTATGTTTAAGAATTGTTGGTAAGGATAGGAATAGTGGAGATTCTAGAAATATCATAGAGGAAACAAAGCATAATACAACAAACTCGATTGTGAACACATTTACTCCACAAGCTTAAGTTAAAAAAGGAATAGATATATTAGTAATATAAGTGAGTGTGGAAGAGAGGGATGAAAGACTAGAGAATGGGGATGATTCATCCGCTTTAGCCAAGAAGATCAAGAAGATGGAGTAGGAGGACCATAATTTTAAGGGTGACATTGTGGTAGAAGAAGTATTTAAAGATATTTACATGTCCCCTATCCGTGAAATCGAGACTATAGGTGATGAAGACCATGCTGAGGATGAGGGGGGTCTTAATCAGGGAGGGGCATAAGATGAATTTGTCTTGAGAGATGGGGAAGGAATTTTGGAAAATAGAACAATCAATCAAAATAAAATCTAAGTCCAAAAAGATAAATACGGGAGGAAAGAGGACGAGAGGGAGAATAGAAAAGACTAGAGAAAGTTAAGATCTGGGAGAGACTTGTTCTCTCTTAGAAATAAATAAAGCTCATAACATGGAATTTTAGGGGTTGCAATGCCCCTAATTAGAGACGTTTAATCAAAAAGTATTTTGAGACAAAACTTGATGTAGTATGTTTAATAGAAACTAAACTAGAACAAGAAGCAAAAATTTTTTTTTAGGAGTTTGGAACAACATTTCAAAATCTGTAATGACCCTTGTTAGTTTGTAACCTTGGATCTTTCATTTTTAGTTATCATAGTTGTAATTCATATAGATCTATTTAGTATTTCAACTTAATTAAATGAAATGATAATTTAAATAGAATTTATATTTCCTCTTATGACTATATTGAGGGTCCCATGTCCAACTTATTACCCTATCCAACTTATTATTCTGTATACAATTATAAATGTTTAATTCATATATCCCATTTAATTATTGTTGTTCTACCATTATGAATTTGTGATTCTGATCTCATCTATTTTAATATGTATTGTATATTCACATTTGAAATAAATATATGTATAATTCTTATTTCAATATTATTATCAAATATATATAATTTCTATTTCAATATTATTATAAAATATATATATATTTATTTATTTATATGATATATAATAGTTCCCTATTTTTAATAAGATTCAATATATAATAGCATGTGAATCATTATTTAACTCAGAGATACATTACATCATAATTTGCTGTCACACAATGCTTACCAGCATTGTAATAATTCATTTCCTTTATTATCTCTTCCTTGAAGAGTTATAATTATATTGTATTTTTTCTCTTTTTTTCATAATCCAATCATATACTATTGATATATGATTCAGATATATAATATATGCAATTCTAATTATTAATACTGAATATAAGTTTACTACATATATTTCACTATATATATTATTATTTATAGCCATATGTATATATATAACTTCATGCTCACACGATGGCTTTTGCAATTCAATTTATTATTGAATAGAAATTTAGTTTGAAACACCCTTGATATGGGTTCCAACTATTTGTGTTGATTTCAACAACCTCCCATGTACTGATAAATGTCTTGCTTAATTTATATTATCCAATCTGTTAGAAATAGGGAATACTAAGAGGGGGGGGTGAATCAGTATTCTACAAACTTTATCTTTTGCCCAAATATGGATATAACAGATTATCTTCACACATGCATAACATAAGAAACTAAATAACATGCATAGCAATAACATCAAAGAACTCATAACACATTGTTTGTTCTCGAGGAAACCCTGGCCAAGGGAAAACCTCGGTGGGGATGGTACCCACAAAGATTCACTAATCAAAAGTATCCTGTTAAGGATATTGACCCTGTTAGGAGTCTATTACAAGCATATAGTGTATCAGTCCTGATTAAGGGACTATAGGCCTTGTTAGAAGCCTCAACCCGGTTAGGAGTTATCAATACAAAATCTGATTACTAGATGAGCCCACTGCCCAAACAAGTAATATATAATGTATACAAAATAGGTCAAGGTACATAACCTTTTTATACTTGTATCAATATTCCTTTTCTGCTCTTATCTTTGCATCATCACTATTACATTTACTTCACAATTACATTTATTACATCACTTTTTCTTCGCTTCTTCTATTTCTTTTCAATTACAATTGCATATATATACAAGTTATTAAGGCTAATAACTTTACATGGTCGGCTTCCATATATCATTATCTAAGAGTTAACATCTAGGATGTCATCCCTTTATATTGTTAAGTCATTATTTTGATAAACAAAATAATCCCTTAACTCTTTACCAATTCTGCCTTCATATTCTGTCCTGTCGGCTTCACACTGTCTTCAGTAAAATTGTCATAACTAATTCCGTACATGTCGTACTAACTTGCGCTCTAAGATGGGTCATCATTAGCCATCATAGAGTCTATGTTCAAGTGCACAAGCACTGAACTCACTCCAGTCAATGTTACAAACAAAAATTATGTCCTGGTACACTATGAAAACACTGTCTCACACTTAGACAAATTTGTGATGCACTCTGCTATACTTGCTCTCTGACTTGTGTAATCTTCATGAGGATCATATGTTGCAATAATGACAACATCTATGTACTCACTTCAGCCAAATTGCCAACAATCTCCCCCTTTGTCATTGGTGGCAACATATGAGAAAATTGGCTAAGTGTACAATAGCAAAATTTCAAAATTGTCTCAAAATTGGCCATACACTAGTAGAATTTGGGCAATAAATGACCAAGTGACTAAAATTTTTAGTCATGTGACTAAAAATTTTAGTCACATGACTAAAATTGATCATGTTCTACCCATTTTTTGCAATTCACAAATATAAATGACCAATTTGGTCATCAGGTAAAATCACAACTAAAATGATTAAATAAATGACCAATTTGGTCATCGAGTAAAATGACTAAATAAATGACCAATTTGGTCATCGAGTAAAATGGCCAAATAAATGACTAAATAAATGACCAAATAAATGACTAAATAATTAGTCACCCAAATAAAAATGACTAGATTAATGAATGATTATAACTCCTTTATAATAACATTTGATAATATCGTAGAATTACATACTTATAGGTTTCATTTCATGACCAGTATTGCTTGTTTGCCAATAGGCTAACACTATAAAGGACTAAAAACATTCAAACAACAAATTATTGACTCCATGATTAATGGTGTGATGAGAGGACAAGCAAGAAATTATTAGCGACTTCATAAAATAAAGCTACAAAATAGAACCTGAATTCAGGCTTAAATCATTAGAAAACTTGCCCTGAGTGATCAGATACATTAATTATAAATAACACTAGCTAGACTTAGAATAGTTTCCTCTTGAACCTATATAAACTCCTAGCCAAAACTATTTTAATTATCTTTATAAATTAAAAAATAATTAAGATAAAATAAATATAGCACCAATTATGTCTATATAATATAGACCACTTAAAATATATTATTTATCATAATTACTAATTATATAAAAGCAAAAATTAATCAATTAAAAGTTAAAATAAATCTTATTAATTTAATTAATTATTAGTCATACAATAAGGAAAAATTAAAATGTCTATTTGAATTTTTTGCATGCCATGCATTAGCATAACTTATTCATTAATTAATCACTATCACCATACAAATATAATACTAACATTCTAAAATTTTCCTACTCTAAAATTTTCCCAATCCTAATATTAACCAGAATGAAGAAGATAATTGCCTACAAATGAAAACCAAATAGTAACATGTGAATAGGCGGCAAGGATTGAGCATAGTTTTTTTGGCTTCTGTGTTTGCTAATATTTTTCTTTCCTGCGGAAAGGATTGAGTGGTATTTTTCTTTTTTGGCTTCTCACACTCTCTATTCCAGCCCCCGAGCAACTCAACCATCTTTCCCTTTTTTGCAAAACTCTCCATTCTTTCATTTTCAGAATCCCCATAGCCCATAGTAGTTTGTTTCGAAACATCCTACTGAGGGATGCCTATTATGGCTTCCTTAGGTAGAAAGTGTCAGCTGTCCCAAATGAGAGCTAAGATTGGATCCGAGAGAGGGCCGAATGTGCCACTTAAGTAGCATTCATTGATGAGAATCCTTCTGTCCACCAGGGTTTCATATATTACCAATTTTCTAAACAACATTTTGCATTTTCTCCATGGAGGACAGAAGAAATCATGATAAAATAGAAGGATTTGCAGCAGAGATTTCCTTCATCTCCATTGTTCTTCGATTCAATCTTCAAGGTATTGGTCTTTTGTTCCCCTTTCTTTCTTAAAGATGGGATTGATTTTATTTTAAATGGTTTTGTGTATAAGAAGAAAATTGATGCCCTAGGTGATTTATTTTCTTCTTGTTTGTGTATTTTACTATCCTATAATTTGGTACCCAATTCATTGTTAAAGATAAATGAGCAATACCAAATGATGTAGAGGCATATTAGAAATAGTTCAATGTCATTAGAAATAGTTTCATATTTCTTACAAATTGGCCCGACCCCATTACAAACACAAACTAGTATTTCATTCAACTAATAGTATGTACAACAAATTATATCTCAATAATCCCTATTCTGGCCCAAGCAGATGACATTGAAAACATAAAATTTAGTTCTATTTTCTTACTCAGAATTACTTTTATTCTTCTTCCCACTGTAAGAATGTTCATTTAACCATTCTTTATGCAGTATCTTTATTTCAATAATAATCTCTTCTCCCAATCAATGGTGTAACTTTTAGATCATATTAAATTGCATTCCTTCTCCCTTGGCATATATTTCCTTAGGATTTTGACCTGCAGTTTGGGGGGGGGTGGTTGATAGGATTTTGACATGCAGTTTGGGGGGGTTGCAAGATTTTTCAAAAAAAGAGAGATTCACTTACCTCTCTCACATCCCTTGCAACCTCATTCCTCTCTTCTCACTAATGCTGGTCTTTCCAGTTGCACCAAAAAGCCCTGCTCAAAATATGTTTTTTTTATTCCAACTTGTTTGCAACTGTTTTGGCATGTAGGGATTTCCATCCTTCATCTTTGTTCACCCTAATTATACACCCCTTCTTTCTCGGGGCTTTACCAAATTGCAACTTCCAAACACACTTTATTTGTGTTGGGACAATAACCATACATGTAGAGACATATTCTCCTGTTAGAGATTACATGCCACTCATATGGCCCATGGGTTAAGAAGCTGGAATCACAAGACATATGATCCCTACACTCAACGACTATGTTTCTAATGATACCACTACTTTCTTGAAAGAATTCTCAGTAATATCAACCTCTGCATTGTTACTAGTCACGTCTGATAATAGATTTGCATTAAAGTTTTTCTCTGTTCCTTCAGCTGTTATCCCATTCACTATTAGATTCTCTGGGGCTCTCTGTAATTCAAAAAAATAACTCTGTTAACTAATTAACAACAATAGTGCATTACCTATAAGAAAACAAAATAATTATCTAGGCGAGTTAGACCTCTCAATGTACTACTAACTTGAAGTGAATCCTCTTATCTTTCGACTATGAGGAGTTCAAGGTAAGAGGATAGTGAAAGTAGTTGTAAGCTATTCAACATTCAAATTTTGAGGTGAGGTGTGACTGAATATTGTATTATATTCTTTATACTAATATAAAATTCATGAATAGGACTTATTCATTAAAAAAATGGAGGTGAGGGTTTACACAATTCAATAGGTCCTATAGATAGATTAATAGGACACTAAAAACCAACATCATTTACTAATTATGGTTGATCTTGCAAGCTTTTGAGACAAAGTTTCTCAAAATTAAAAGCAATCTGTCTGTCAGGAAGATATAGCATAATTTGATTGAGAAATTGAGTTATTTGGAAGCAAATTCTTTTTAAGTTAACACAATGCTCCTAATTTTTGTCCTCTTTCCTGTAATGCGTGAGATTGACATAATCTGTCAATAGTAGATTGCAGAATATTAGGAATCTATTGTGGCTTGACACACAATAGCTAAAAGGCATCATTCAATTTCTTTGCAAGTGGATGTTAGAATTTAGTACTAGATTAATGGGATGCTTACATGTTCTAAGGAATAGTATAAGACTTTGTGGAAGAGTTAGTTACAGTTAAATCTTCTGAAATTGGTAAGATAGCTTTATGTGAAAATGAAACAGACAAAGATAGTGTGTTTTATAGATGGGGTATTTAACATGCCTGTATAATTATACATTATTTATTTATTTACTTAGCTTGAATGCATCTAATATATGTCACTAATTTAATTATTTTCAACATACAGTATTGAATTTTTTAATTCATGAAACTGTTTCACCATATATTTTAAGTTGGGGCATCGCAGGCTCTTGTTCGGCTGGTATAAGAGTTGTGGTGTTTATTGTTACTACAAAATTTTAGCCACTTAGCATCAATAATCCAATTTTAATATGATTCCAATAGAAACACCCATCAATTACATTTTATATGCTTGTGCCCTCATGGAAGCAGATTTAGTGTCTAAAATTGATACATCACAATTTTTGCTCATACAGAATCCTGATTGTGAAATTATTGACTATAGCAGGACATCTGAAAATATCTCAACATGACCCAGTATGTATGTCAAAACAATTAGAAAATAGTACACTTAACAGAATGTAAAACGAATTTCCCTTATACCAAATTTCATGTCAAACCATAAAGCAATGCATGCGACAGTAAATTCAAGCATGAAGGGGAGGCCTGACAATGATTGCTATCTATAATTGACAAGGCAGAAAATAATGATTGCTACAACATCAATGATGATGTCTTTAGCAACTCCTAATTATGCCACACAAAACAAGATCTCTCTATATTCTTTAGGGAATGCAACAATGAATGAATGTGGGTTCATCTGGATAGTGATGATGTCAAGTTGAATAAATCTTCCACCTACAAGGGAGTACAAGTTAATTGAAATGCTCATTCAGGTGTGAATATTAATGGCACCAAGGTTAATGGCATTGCTCTAGGTAGCTTAAATATGAATAATAATGTCAGGTTGAAGGATTTTGTAGAATTTCTTGTTGAGTTATGTGATATAATATGTATGAGCGAGCCTTTTGTACTAGGTTTTTATTTCATACCATTTGTATCAAGCTACCCACAAAGTTTTATTTTCTCTTGATAGTGTAAGGAAATGGAGCTAGTGTACCAGAAGCAGGGGAGTTGTTGTAGCAATATAAAGTTTCAAGATCAAGAGGTTTTCAACTAGTTAAAATGGTAAGATTTCTATTTGCAATACATTCCAGTTTTCCTCTCTGTTCTCTCAAAGGATAATATGTTTTTCATTGATGATATTCTTCTTATATTTCATGAAAATAAAAATGACTTTATTGTCCACTAAAATGAAAATATGGATAAAGAGGGTTTTGATTGTATAGGCCTAAGATTTTGGGGTGTTTGTATTAGCTGTTACGTCATATCCCATTTTATTAGAGGAAGTTTAGTTGAATGAATTGATTGTATTTAGTTAGTTTATTATTGTTTACCTTCTATATCCAAATCACCATGTTGGGGACTAGTTTTCCATGTTCTTTCAGCCATACCCATCCATTTACAACATCTCCCAAATATTTGCTAACCTGTGGCAAAACTAGGACTATTGGTCTTTGTGCATAAATCTTTCTCTTATCTTGAAGCTTGGACATTTACATTTGTCATCTCAACATCTACTTTTTTGTGTGGCAGATTGATGCATTTCTCCTTATCCTCTCTTAAGATTGACCAACTAAACTTGATCAATCTTAGAATTTTATCTATAATTGTGTTTTAGACTTTAAAAATCCACTACAAATTTAATTTTAGCTATTGGAAGATTTGAGATTTTTCAAAATTGTAAATTTGAGAATTTGTCCCATCAGCTTAAGTTTGTCAATCATTTCAAGTTTTCTAATTTTTACCTATTAATTATTTTATTATTTTATATTTATTTGTTCAGATGCATTGTAGAAAGTTTATGAGACCAACAACTTCCAAAAAATATCAAAATTTATAAGGCTACCAGCTTTTATAAAATTTAGGACTTAAACTATTGTTTGGACCACTCAAAAAATAATCATAAAAAATCTCAGCAAGACCTACTAAATTTTTTTTGGAAACCGCTCCCCATAAAACCTAGCCTAATTTTCAAATGTCAAAATGATAATCTTAATTTCAAGATATTTTCTATTCTAGTAAAAATGAAGTTGCTAAGAATTGTTGCTGGTCCTAGAGAAGATTTGCAAACTAGAAGAGGCATATGGTTGTACGATTCCAATACAAAAAGTGTCCAACATTTAGAAGACTGGGTGACCTCCCAGGAAGTCCTAGTGTTGCACCTCTCTGAGCATCACCGAGATGCAATGAGTGCTTAGTGTTCCATTCATTCTCATGAGATATGGGCTCTTGTGAACCACTACTCATGAAACATGGGTTAATGAGTTTGACTAAAAAACTACAAAGTTGAATCTTGATCGAAATATCACAATTTGCCTGGCTGTGGAAAATATCTCCTACTTATCAATTGATGAGCATTAATCAAATGAAAAAGAAAAAAAAATGACTAAAGAAGTTAAAAAATACTTAGGTCAATCACAAATTTTCCAAAAAATACACAATGGAAATAAGAACAAACAACCTTGAAACAATTCTGATGTAACTGGGTTTGTACAACACCTAAGAATGGTGCTCAAGATGCTGAGAAATTCTTTAAAAATGAAATCAATAGGGGTATAAGATCTTGAAATTGTATTTATTTAAGTTTTATAGATCTTTCTCCCATGTTCCAGGAAGTTCCCTTGCTAACTTTGAAATATTTTAAATTTGATTGAAATAGGACAAGGATAGAAACATGAGAAATGCTTATCCCACGTCACTCATTTTAATCTAACATATTTATAATTTTTGTTGCATCTGGGAATGGGACTATCTATTGAAATTACTTCCCTAGGAAACAATGCTTATAATATTTCAATTTTTTTTCCTATTTCCAGTTTATACAGATGCTGATTGGGTAGGAAATGTATATGACAGAAAGAGTACAAGTGTTGGAGCTTTCTTTCTTGGATAGAGATTAGTCTCCTGGACAAGCAAGAAACAAAATTGCATTTCCCAATCTACTACCGAGGCTGAGTATGTTGCTGCTGCAATAAACTGTTCAAACTTGGTATGGATAAAACAATTGTTGATAGGCATGAAAGAAGAAATCACTGAACCTGTTGTTATTTTCTGTGACAACACAAGTCCTATCAATATTTCTAAGAATCCAGTGATGCATACTAAGACCAAACACTACAATCAAGTATCACTACTTGAGAGAATTAGTACAAGACAAAGAAGTCCAAATGGAATATGTGAATACAAAAGAACAATTAGTAGACATATTCACTAAAGCTTTACCCAGAGAAGCTCATGAGTATTTGAGAAGTCAATTAGGGGTTCTTCCCCTAACTGAGGCTGCCTAGACAAGCTAGGAGCACTACATCAAATGTGCTACAATAGAACATTTGACAAATTGATGCAGAATATTGTCACACTTTAGGGCTGGCCTAGAGTTGTGAAGAGAAGCAAAGACAAGGAATCAGTCATAAGCAAGATGATAGAGGAAGAAACACTGAGCTGCATAGATATTATCTGCATCTGATGGATGTATGTTTTAGTTGTTTCTTTGGCATTTTTGTCAAAGAGGGAGAATGTACTGATATGATAACACATGTATTGATACAGTAAGAGGGAGATGAACTGATGATGAATTGATGAAACTAAAGGTAAGGCTGATGAAATAAAATGAAGAATCAGGATAGAGGGAGATCTGAATACTTCTGATGGTCACAGAAGTGAGGCTTACAGGATTCTGAATTAGAATGAAGCTAAGGATATTACAAATAAGTTTTTGGATTGGTTGGTAATCCATGTGTTATTCTAGTGATATCATATGGTGTTACCATCAATGCCAAAGAGGGAGATTGTTGGAAACTGAATTGAAACAATTATTGTATTGTCATTGATGTCAAACCTTAATTGGTAAGACTATTGCTACTTAGGAAAGTACTATATCTATTTGAGTGTTGCTAAGAGGCTAAGCAAGGTTGGTAACAATAGCACCTAAGGAAAGGTTGAGTTATCTTGATACTACAAAGTGTACTTGACTATGTTGCACTATGATGAGATGATGTATTGTTTATCTTAGTAAGACTGAAGACTAAAATGGTAGGCTTAATCGAGTAAAGAATGGAAAAATCATCTTTAAGCCGAGTGATGTTAGTGTCAACTGAGTTAGTATATGCTGAGAAAAATTATAGTGTCGACCGAGCATCAATAAATTGCCAAGGAAACACTTTTAGTATTAATCGAGTGTTCTACATGAAGACCGAGTGAACAATCACAGTATTGACTGAGCATCAGTAATTTTATATTTGAAGAGAATTTGATTTTGGAGCTGACATTATTGAATTCTTGGATTATGTAAAACATGTTGACTTTATTTATTGATTGTTTGGAAGCATTAAATGCATTGTAAAAATGTTTTATTGTAAATCTTTAGAGATTTGAAGATGATTCTAGAAAAGGATCCGAAGAACATAAAGTAGGTAGATTCAATGAATTTGATCTAACCCTAAGATCTACGAATGAGATTGAGTGGCAAAAGATGAGTTAACCTAATTGAGGAAAATATAAGGGAACTTGAACATTGTGATATGTATGCACATGGTGAATAGAGAATGCTGGAAGAGAAAAGTTTTATTGACTGAATAAGCAGAAAAGGCTGAAGGAGAAGTGTGGTGATTGCTTGAAGAAAAGTTCCAAGCAGATAAGAGATGGAAATGGAAAAGTTTCAAAGTCAATAAACCAACATTAGTGTATGGAATCGAATCTGATATTTGCAAAGTGAGTTGTATATTTTTTAGATAATACTACTGCTACTTTCTAACCATTGTAACGGTCAAAATCCTTTTAACAGAGGTTGACCTAACAATCATATGTTAAATCCTTTGAACAAGGTTGCATTCTAATGGAGTGTATGTAAGTCCTATGACTAGGCTCACTTTTAATAGGGTGATTGAAATCCTTTAATCAGGTCACATTTGACAATGTGTATTGTAACCTTTGACAGAGTTGGATTTTTACCAAGCTCACTTCAGAAGAGTGAAAATAATAGTAGCATGTTACAAAGTGGTTTTTCCCATATTGGGTTTCCACTATAAATCCTGGTGTTTATACTTGTGTGAATGTTTAGATTTGAACATTACGATGTTTTACAAGTTAAGTTACAGCTAGGTAGTGGACTGCATTGTTAGATGTTTCTATTATTGAATCAGTGATGACCGAGTTTGTTTTGGTTTTGGATCTGATTTAAGGATAAGTTTTTTGAGATTGTTTTATACATCAGGACCTGAGAACAATTGATTCACCCCCCCTCTCTATTGTTCTAAATCATATTAACAATTGGTATCAGAGCTAAGTTTCTTATTATTTGTGTTGACATATATCAAGTTTAAAGGGGCTTGAAGAAAATGATCAGGATGTATAAGAAGGAGGTACCGAAGCTGAACAAGGAAAATTTCCCTACATGGAAAAGCTTGATGAAGCTACATTTGGATGGTATTGGTGACTCTACAAAGTACTACATTGAGAATGCCTATGTCTCTCTTGTTGCACCTTTGAATGCCAAAGAAATGAGAGCTAAGAAAGAACATAATCAGGCAATGCTGGAGATTGCATCTGCCCTAAGATATCCAAAATTTAAGGACATTAAGGACTGCACAACTACAAAGGATATGTGGGACACTCTTGCAAGGATCTATGGTGGTGACTTAAATGTGTTGAAAGCAAAGGCTGAGAGTCTTAGAGGTAAGTTTGATGAAATGAGAATGCAAGAAGGTGAAAACATTGCACAATATTATGGTAGAATAAAAGAAGTTGTAAATGCTATTAGAGGAGCTAATGGGACTATTGATGATGAAACTATAATTGGAAAAGTACTAAGAACCCTGCGTCCTATATATGCTATTAAGATCTTAGCTATTCAAGAATCTAGATGTAACTCTGCTAATGTGCTTACTTTGGAAAGTTTGGTTGGTAAGTTGACTGCTTTTGAACTCTCTAATTATGATAATTTCACTATTGGAAGTATTGGAAATGTAGAATCTACTTTTAAGTCACAGCTAGTTCTGAACAAGCCAAAGAAAGAAAAAGAAAGATGCATCAGTGAAAGTGAAAGTGAAAGTGATAGTGACAGTTCTGATGAAGACCTAGAAGATCTAGAAGCTCTTATGGCTAGAAGACTGAGAAGGGGAAAAGGAAAGTATAAAGTTTAACTCCCTATTATATGTTTTGCATGTAACAAAGTTGGTCATATAGCTACTAGATGTCCTGACAGGAAGGATACAGATGATGAAAGGAAAAGCAAACATAAAGATAGAAAAGATGACAGAAGCTACCAATGGAACATAGACTACAAGGGAAAAGGTAAGAAATCTTGTTACACTGCTGAAAAAGAGACTGACACTGATAGTGATGATTTTGAAATTGAGGTAGTTTATGTGGCAATGAAAGATGAATCTGATGAGGATGAGAAAACTACATTGATATCCTATGTGAACAAGAATGATAAATGGATTATTGACAGTGGTTGTTCACATCACATGACTGGTGACAAAAATAAGTTTGAGACCTTACATCATTACAGAGGTAAAAGTGTAAAATTTGGTAATGATGCACCATGTCTTGTTAGAGGAAAAGGTTTGATTAAACTAATTGATAAGATATCTTGTGAAAATGCATATTGGGTTGAAGGTCTTAATTAAAATTTTTTAAGTGTTGCTCAGTGTAACAAAACTAGTTACCGAGTGGAATTTCATCACAAGCAAGCTAAAATATTTGATGCTGATGGAGAACTGATTGGAAGTGGAGATCAGACTAGAGGTAATTTGTTCTATCTTGAACTATTTGAAGAAACATGTTTGATTGCACAACTTGATGACATTTGGTTATGGCATAAAAGGCTGTGTCATATTAACTTTGACAATCTAGTAGAGATAAGTAAGAAGAAAAAGTTAAGAGGTCTACCTAGATTGAAGAAACCTAAGAATGTGATGTGCAAGGAATGCCAGTTAGGAAAAATGACAAAGTCAAGTTTCAAGAGAAAATCCTCTACTTCTGAAAACATTTTAGATTTGGTTCATACTGACCTTTGTGGACCTATGGGTGTGCAAAGTTACTGTGGTGCTAGATACTTTATCTTATTTGTTGATGATCATACTAGGATGATGCATGTGATGTTTCTAAAAGAAAAATCTAAAGCTTTTCAATTCTTTAAGTGGTATTTGGCTAAGGTTGAAAAGGAGATAGGTAGAAACCTAAAATGTCTTAGATTTGACCGAGGTGGAGAATTTACATCAAATGAATTTAATCTATTTTGCAATGATAGAGGAATTAAAAGATAGATGTTTGCACCTAGAACACCTCCATAGAATGGTATAGCAGAAAGGAGAAATAGATCTATCTTGGATTGTGCAAGGACATTAATGATTGAAAATAATGTGGTACAAAAATATTGGAAAGAAGCTATAAGCACTACTATCTACAATCTTAACTGGGTACAGATCAAGAAAGGTACAAATCTGACACCTTATGAATTATGACATGGACATGCACCGAGTGTTAAATACTTTAGAATCTTTGGAAGTAAGTGCTATATATTAAAAGACACTAGGAATGGAAAGTTTGATGCTAAGAGTGATGAAGACATATTCCTAGGGTACTCCACAAAAAGTAAAGCTTATAAGTGTTTGAAATCTAACACTAACAAAATTGTGGAAAGTGTGAATGTCAAAATTGATGAGTATGCAGAAAGAAATGAAGCTGACAGTAAAAGAGAACCAGAAGATTATAGATCTTTTGTATACATTAAAGAGGAAGAAGAGGCAAGTAATAGACTTGCACCTGATGTTGAGTCTCAGATAAGCAATGCTGAGCGACAGATAGAAGCTATCGAGCGTTAGGAAAATAGTGCCAAGAGAGAACAAGAACATGCTGAGCTACAAGAAAATGTTGTTGAATATCAGGAAGAGGTTGTTGAGCATTCTGAAGTTGAATCTAACAATCTTGTTGAGGAACATGATGAAATAGAGGAGAGAATAGCTCAACCTATTTTGGAAAAATATGTGAGAAGACATCATAAACCTAAACAGATAATTGGAGACAAAAACATTGGAATCCAGACCAAAAGTAAGACTAAGGATCCAACATGTCTACTATGTGAATTTGAACCGAAGACAACTAGAGAAGCATTGGAGAATGATGACTAGATACAAGCAATGAATGAAGAAATTGACTAGATTGAGAAGAATGA
The DNA here is from genome assembly GCA_027943335.1 of Chamaecyparis obtusa. NCBI lineage: Eukaryota > Viridiplantae > Streptophyta > Pinopsida > Cupressales > Cupressaceae > Chamaecyparis > Chamaecyparis obtusa. The sequence goes on from BSBK01000756.1 coordinate 3,339,709, forward strand.
TACTTGGACTCTGGTGCCAAGACCTGAAAATAAGAATGTTACAGGAACAAAATGGGTGTTTCAGAATAAGATGAATGAAAATGGTGAAATCAATAGAAACAAAGCTAGGCTGGTATGCAAAGGCTATGCACAAGAAGAAGGAATAGATTATGGGGAAACATTTTCCCCTGTAGCTAGATTGGAAGGAGTAAAAACTCTGCTTGCATATGCTGCTTATAAAGATTTCAAGGTATATCAAATGGATGTCAAGTCTGCATTTTTAAATGGTATACTAGAAGAAGAAGTTTACATAGAACAACCAGAAGGTTTTATTGATCCAAATAGAAGACACATGGTGTGCAAACTAAACAAAGCATTATATGGATTGAAGCAAGCACCTAGAGCATGGTATGAGAGGTTGTACAACTACTTGATATAGATTGGATTTTCAAGAACAAATGACACAAGCAATCTATGCATGAAGGATGAAGAAGGTAAAGGTATCCTGTTGGAAAATTTTTTTGTTGATGACATTATTTTTGGTGGACAAGATGCATTAAGTAAAGGTTTCTCAAAAGAAATGTAAACTGAATTTGAAATGAGTATGTTTGGTGAGATCAAATTTTTTGTTGGTTTACAAGTATATCAGAGGAAGAATGGAATTTTCATTACACAGTCTAAGTATGTTAATGAAATACTGAAAACTTTTGGGATGGAAGATGCTAAACTAGTGGGAACTATTGGAAATGTAAATGGGAAAGTAGTACTGAGAGGAGGGGGTGAATTAGAAATTACTGACTTCTATCTTTTAATCTGTTAGAACTTTATGTATCATTTGACAAATACTTGAACAATCTAAGCAACATACTTTGTTAAGTAGCATACATGAAATTACACATAACACAATAGATTTTGGTAACTTAGAAACCTTTGAAAGGTAAAACTGGGGTGGGGATGACACCCACAAATCATCACTACTGTAGATAATAAAGTTTTCCTATTAGGGCTACAAATTGTGATCAAAACATGATCTACCCTGTGAGAGGTTTGCTCTGTTAAAATCTAAGAGACTTATATAGTCTACCTTGTTAAAGGATTTACAAACTTACAATAAAGTAAGCACTCAGTAAAGAGATTTACAAAAGTCTGCTAAGACTACTTGGTTAAGAGATTTACCCTGATACACTGGTCAAAATGTCTTAGTATCTGATCTTTCAGTTTGCACTGATATGCTAATTACAGATCTTTTCTTTTCTGTATGATTGTGATCCTATTTGATCTTTCTTGATTCTATCCTTTCACTGCTTTGCTCAGTCACTGAACTTTGTCTGAATACTTCTCCTGATCATTTCCTCATACTCACAGTATTCATTCGATCTCAATATCTCCTTTTTCTCTTTTATTCACACACATCTTTGATCTAGATCTTTCCCTTATATAGTAATAAAAATGTTTTCCTGTTACAAGATCTACGGTTCATATATTTTGCTATTGCCACCTAAACTATACAATTTTTTGATTGGCTCTAGGGTTTACATAGGGATCAATGATAAAAATATGGATGCATAATCACCTTCGTAATTACCTCAATACAAAACATTATTATCACCAAAAATGGTTTACCTCGATCATTGTGCCATTCCAAACTTGTATGCCAATTCTGGAGAAGTCAGCAAAAGTTAATCCTGGCACTTGGCATCAGCTATACTCAGCATTGGTTGAACTTCTCTGTCACTTGGGAATCATTGATATATGTAACTCAGCATTGGTTATACACTTGGTATATTACAAACATAATGTGACCATAACTTTACTCGCTAGTACTACTGCTCGGTAAGTATACAATACAAAACTCGGCCTTTACAGAATGACTCAATCGCAGTGATGACCGACCATTATTGCCTAGATATATGACTAAGTGTAAGACACTAATAGTCAACAAAATTATAGAGATCTACAATCTCCCCCTTTGACATTAGTGGCAAAAACACTTTGTCATGACATTCGTATATACAATTACAAAAATATGTTTATATTAGCCTAATACTCCCCCTGAGATATATATACATATTCAAAATTGTGTTACCTGTCCCTGTTCACACTCATGTCATGATAATTCCCCCTTGTTTTTGACATGACTAATTTCTTCATCAGTAGGTAAGTTACAAATTTTCTCTAGAAAATGTCTATGTAGCACCGTGATCATGTATAATGCATCTATCCATGCAGTTGAAATGAGATTTAAAACTTCAGTTTGTACTTGTAAATCAATAGCTAGACTGATGAGACCTTCGGCTGTAGACAAATGTGAATCACTCTGGATCAATGTGTTAGCCTTAGCTAATTTTTTCTGTATAGCCTCCAGATGTGGTGTAAGAATAGTTTGAATAGAGAGTAGGCGAGAACAAATCTTGCCATCATTTTCCATTAGCTCGGCTAACTTACCCTGTGTCTGCATTACTTTAACATAATGTCTGGCATTGGTGTTGGCATCCAAAGTCAGGGACTGACTTGTAGCTTGGATCTCTTGCTTGAGAGTCTCAAGAAAGCGATGGTTCTCTTTTGTGAACAGTTCAACATTGCATAGCTTGGCCAGTAAAGACTGTCCATCCACAACTAATCGCTCGGTCTCTTTTACTAAAGTTGACAACTCAACTTGTTTATCTCCGATCTTGGCAGATATCTTATCCAGCATTTTTGTCTCAAATCTACGTTCAGACCATTCAAATAGCTTATCACTGGCACAAGTAACTTCATTATTGATTTTCTGAACAATGTGGACAAGTTTTTCTAATATAGGAGTGGAACTATTTACATCTGACAAGTCATACACTTCATTAAATATGTCCTTAATTTCATGAAGAACCTATTTTTGTTGATGCTCCCTTTGAAGTTTTGCTTGTCTACTTTTCCTTGTCAGCAAATCTTTCATTATCTATAGCTGCTCAAAAGTAAGGTTATCAGTATCCCATTTAGGAATAACAATTTCTTCATCAATTGTTACCTCATCTTTTTCCTTTGGTGCTCTCAGTGGGGTGCTTCCACTCGGCAGCTATACAAGAGCTTCGATTGCCTCTTGTTCCTTCGGTGCTTGTTCTTTAATGAATTTTCCTCGACTGTTTCCTTCTTCTTTCTCCTTTTCCTCGGCATGAGGTCAAATAGCTTATTCATCTGATTTTATTGCATTTGCATTTTTTCTATGTTCTTCCTTAGAAAGACTTTGAATTTTATCTTCTACTTTAACTTCTTCCTCGGCAGAGTGAGTGAATGGTACCGACTTGATTGATTCCTCGGTAAGACTTGTACTAACTAACTCATCAACATTAGCAATTTTAGGTATAGGAGGATTACCAATGGTAGATTGTGTGCTCATGATGGTGGGATAATCCTTGACTTGCAATAGTATAGTGTTACTACCTGGCAGGGGTGTTCCAGTTGCTGTTGTGTTCTTTAAATCATCCTCAGTTAAGAATGAGTTCTTAATGGGGCTCTCCTCCAGTATATCTACAATATGAACCTCAAAAGTATCTTGTGATTTCACTTCCTTAAGGAATATCAGTCTCAATTGTAATTTTCTTGTTGTCAGGTTCAACAACTATTGAAGTGGTTGCAACTGTACTTTCATTCTTTCCTTCATCCTTGTCTTCTACCGGGGCGGGTAACAAACCAAACACTACCTTCCAAATTTTCAAACTTTCTTGAACAACATCTTCAATCTTGTGTTGAAGGATAAGATAGGCTCTAAGTTTAGGATCAAACTTGCCTCTGTATTCATTAATTATCTTTTTGATATTTGCAAGAGTGAGAGTGGATTCAACTTGTGCTAATGTACTCTCTCTTATTTCCTTCTCAGTTTGTAAAGCATATTCCCACTTTTTTGTGACTCTATTGCACAATTCCTTTGGAATCTTGTTTTCAATTTCAATTGGCAACATCTTGAAAGTGCATAACATTTCAAGAATAGCATCCTCAACTTTTTCTTTATCTCCAATACTCAATGGTCCAAACTTTAATCTCTTCACTTCATCAACTACAACTATGCTAGTAAGCTTACTACATAATTCATCAACAATGAGTTGATGTGAACCCTATTGTGTTGCCTTCCCCTTTATTGCTTCATCACTTTCTGTTTCTTCATCATCTTTTGTTAGAACAAGTTTCCTTCTCAGCTTCTTCATAACCTTGGTCAACACTATCTTGGGTTGAGTAGATTTTTGCTTTGCAGATGCAGGAGGCATCTTAGGAGTCTCGGTAGTAGTCCTTCTTGGCTAAGGTCTAAGTGATGGTGTCTTAGACACTTTGCATTTCAACACCCTTCTTTTAGGTGGGGACTCGACAATTATTGGTTTCTTCTCTTCTTCTTCTTCTGTCTCACTGCCACTTGTTGCACTCTTCTCATCTTCTCCTAACCCTTGGGTTAACTCTAGTGGTGCATCTTTGCCAGATTCTTTAACATATTCTTCTAGATTCTTTACGATTTTCTTTCTTCTTCTCTCAGTGGTGGCAGCCAATAATCCCGAAGAGATCTTGGATTTGGCCTCTTCAAATGTACCAAAGTAAGGAGCCTTGGTATCAACTTCCTCAACTAGGAGGGCTATGATTGCAGTAGTAGCTTCATCAATATTGAGTTCATAGGGTAGTGGCATCAACCATGAAACCCTAGGTAGGGCTGCTTGTGCATAGGTAAAGTCTGTGTCTACTAGAAAACATATACTATATTTCTCAATCAAAGACACAGGGACTCTAGTCCTATTCCTCATCTTCTTCTTGAACTCAATGAAATAATTGTTCATTATCCCTTCAAAATCATCACCAATCTTATTTGTGAAATCATTTATCTGAACAGTAATGGGTTTCTTCTTATCCCATTTCACATCACCATGTGTAGGAAAACACTTTTTGACATAAAAGAATATGCAGATCAGCAAGGAACCAAACTTACACATAGAGTTCTTTGCCGTCTTGATGGAGTTCAAGTTCTCGACAAGTTGAGTTAGCTGGAGCCTGGCAAGATCATATGTGTGCCCTTTCTTTATTATCTTCCAAGCTTGGTCCATTACCATACAGGGGACATTGTCCAACTGACTGGATTGGTAAAACTTATGAGAGATAACTCTAACAGCGAAGTCAATTTCTAGATCAGTGATGGTGGAAATTGTCATTCCACATTTTTTTCCAGACTGCCTACATGTTCTCTTGAATATCCTCTTTTCCTACACATTTCATCATTCTCTTTCTGTCAATGGTATGGTAACCAGTGACATCATGTATCATTTCCTTCATAATCTTCACCGGTCCATCTTCCAGCCATAATTGCATGTTGTGCACTCGACCCAACACAATCTTTATCCATTCTACCTTGAAATTTTGTGAGAAATTTAGGGCATGTACTAACCCTTGGTTGGCAACAACCTTATTCTCTGGCTTCGGCACTCCGTTGACACATAATTTATCATATGCTTCCCTGATCTCATAGTCACCGATTTCTCCAATTTTGCACATATAGCAAGACCTAACGTCATTCATCATTAACACATTTTTTGGAATCGAAGATAGGGCTCCGTTCAAATCTCCTTTGATCACACTTTCAGATATAGCCTTGAATACCCTCGGTTTGCAAACTTCATTCCTTACAAGTTGTACATTTAAAATGTCCATTCCCTATTTCTTGATTGGTGTGGATGAAGATGATGCCATTTCAAACTGTAATTTTCAAAAAGAAAATAATTTCTCGGTAAGGTACCTTTTTGTCAATTAACCCTGTAGATGAATTTTGCTGATGGCACACTGAGAGGATTTGGAATCGCTTTGCTTGATCTGGTTGCACAAATTCTAAATTGTTCTAAAATCTCGAATAGCCTAGTGAAATGAAATTAAACAGAAACTTTCCGCTTTATAGAATTTGAAAAAAAGAAGAAGATTAGGGCCTCATAAATGCTCCGTATAAATTTTAAGTGAAATATAGCTGTCTCGACAATACTCATGTTAAACTCAGTTAAACACAAGCTCGGTCGATGTAACTATTGTGATATAGCTTGGCATAGCATTTCAGCAATACCAGGTGCTCGACAACCATTGTTAGCTCGATCATGACACTGATGCTCGACATCAAAATGAAATTTTCTATTTTTCTCAGATATGTCCTAATGCATCTTAATCTATACAGATATGGACTTTTTCTCAATTCTATGTTAGGAACTGATGTAAAGTAAGGCTTTACAAGAATTAGTTCCAGACATACCTATCATGCTTAGTTGGAAGAAGTGTGATCACCTGATCCATCAGATTGGGTGACCAAAAATGTGCTTGCTTCACTTGTTGTTCCTTCTTCTTTCTTCCTCCATGTCTTTTCCATCTGGTTCCTCAATTTTTCATAGATATCCTCATTCTGGTTTTTAATGTTGCTTGGCATAGGTGATCTGCAATCTCTCTTTAAGTGACCGACATTATTACATTTATAACAGACCATGCTTCCATTCATCCAACTTTTAGATTTGCCTCTAAAATGAGTCTTCATGCAATTTTCTCCAATATTTCCATACTTACCACAATAATGGTAGTTGTACCATGTGTTGTAATCCCAATTGTAACTGTTGCGCTTAGTGACTAGTTTTGTTTGCTCATTAGGTGACCACCTTGGTCTAGATCTGCATTCAAATGCTTTGTGTCCATATTTATGACAATTGAAACAACTTCCTTGAAACTTGGGTGAGGTGGATGAATTGCTAGCTTTAGATCTACATTCATGTGCTTGATGTCCATGCTTCTTGTAGTTAAAACAATGTCCATCAAACTTAGGTTTAGAATCAGATTTACCATGTTTTCTTTTGCATATGTTGGCTATATGTCCTAGCTTCCCATAGTGATGACATGTGGGATTTTTGTTCTTTGGTTTAGCAATCTTCTGTTCTCCATTCTTTGATGACTCTCCTTCTTCAGTAGATGAGTGTTCATTTAGTCCAAGTCTAGATCTATCACCAGATCTCCTAGGTGACCTTAACAATTCTTCAAAATATTTTGTAGCTTCATTAGGTTTGTTCATCCTTTCATTGATTTCTTTCTTAGTTCTCAACTCATGTTTCAACTGATCATTTTCATTTTTTAGTTGATTGTTCTCCAAGTCTTTCCTACCCAATTCTGGTTGGCTAGCAATAGTTGATTTACCATATCTAGTTGATTATTAGTCAACCTTTTCATGTCACTAGTTCTTTCATCTAGCCTTATTGCCATTTGTCTTTTGTATTCTTCATCCATTGCCTTATCATCTTCAGCTTTCTTTTTCTACTCCACTACTTCACAGAGTCTGACAGATTGAATTTCCTGTTCTCTCTTTCGAGTCTTGATTTCATCATTCAGTGTGGTATTTTTCTCCATCAGTTCTTTCCTGGCTTTGTCATTTTCTGTAGAACTACCAGTATCAAATAGTCCAGTGATGTCTTCTTCCTTGTACTGTGTCTCACTTTGTTGAATAGCAATTTCTCTTCTTTTGCTCAAAGATTTCTTCAGTTCCCCTCTGGTTGCTTCTAGCTCTTGTAATGCTAGTTGAACTTCAATCTTTTGATTCTCTATGAATTTTCCCAGTTTGTAAACTTCCATCTTTAAGATATTTTCTCAAGTGGTTAGACTTTCCTATGAGAAACCTTTAGCTCTGATACCAATTATTGGAAATGTAAATGGGAAAGTAGTAATGAGAAGGGGGGGTGAATCAAAAATTACTGACTTCTATCTTTTAATCTGTTAGAACTTTATGTATCATTTGAGAAAAACTTGAACAATTAAGCAACATACTTTGTTAAGCAGAATACATGAAATCACACATAACACAATAGATTTTGGTAACCCAGAAACCTTTGAAAGGTAAAACTGGGGTGGGGATGACACCCACAAATCTTCACTACTACAGATAATAAATTTTTCCTATTAGGGCTACAAATTGTGATCAAAACATGATCTACCCTATGAGAGGTCTTCTCTGTTAAAAGCTAAGAGACTTATACAGTCTACCTTATTAAAGGATTTACAAACTTACAATAAAGTAAGCACTCGGTAAAGAGATTTACAAAAGTCTGCTAAGACTACTCAATTAAGAGATTTACCCTAATATACTGGTCAAAATGTCTCAGTATCTGATCTTTCAGTTTGCACTAATATGCTGATTACATATCTTCTCTTTTCTGTATGATTGTGATCTCTTCTATCTAATGTTTCTTGATTCTATCCTTTCACTGCTTTGCTCGGTCACTAAACTTTGTCTGAATACTTCTCCTGATCATTTCCTCATACTCATAGTATTCATTTGATCTCAATGTCTCCTTTTTCTCTTTTATTCACACACATCTCTGATCTAGATCTTTCCCTATATAGTAATAAAAATGTTTTACCGTTACAAGATCTACGGTTCAGATATTTTTCTATTGCCACCTAAACTATACAATTTTTTGATTGGCTCTAGGGTTTACATAGGGATCAATGATAACAATATGGATGCGTAATCACCTCTATAATTACCTCAATACAAAACATTATTATCACCAAAAATGGTTTACCTCGATCATTGTGCCATTCCAGACTTGTATGCCAATTCTGAAGAACTCGGCAAAAGTTAATCTTGGCACTCAACATTAGCTATACTCAGCATCTGTTGAACTTCTCTGTCACTCGGTAATCATTGATATATGTAACTCGGCATTGGTTATACACTTGGTATATTACAAACATAATGTGACCATAACTTTACTCGATAGTACTACTACTCGGTAAGTATACAATACAAAACTTAGCCTTTACAGAATGACTCGGTCGCAGTGATGACCGACCGTTATTGCCTAGATATATGACTAAGTGTAAGACACTAATAGTCAACAAAATTATAGAGATCTATATGAACTCCTATGGTTACTGGACAAAAGTTATCTAAGAATGATGATGCTGCAGAAGTGAATCAAACTCTGTACAGGTCCATGATTGGAAAATTGCAGTATGTTGTACATAGCAGACCAAATATTGCATTAGCTATTGGGATTATGGCAAGATTCTCTGCCAAGACTACGGAAACACATATGATGGCCATGAAAAGAATTATGAGATACTTGAAAGGAACTATTGACTATGGTCTATATTATAAGAAGGATGAAAAATTTGAACTCTGAGTTTATACAGATGCTGATTGGGCAGGAAATGTAGATGACAGAAAGAGTACAAGTGGTGGAGCTTTCTTTCTTGCACAAAGATTAGTTTCCTGGACAAGCAAGAAACAAAATTGCATTTCCCAATCTACTGCCAAGGCCGAGTATGTTGTTGTTGCAATAAACTGTTCAAACTTTGTATGGATAAAACAATTGTTGATAGGCATGAAAGAAGAAATCACTGAACCTATTGTTATTTTCTATGACAACACAAGTGCTATCAATATTTCTATGAATCCAGTGATGCATACTAAGACCAAACACTACAATCAAGTATCACTACTTGAGAGAATTAGTACAAGACAAAGAAGTCTGAATGGAATATGTGAATTCAAAAGAACAATTAGTAGACATATTCACTAAAGCTTTACCCATAGAAGCTCATGAGTATTTGAGAAGTCAATTAGGGGTTCTTCCCCTAACTGGGGCTGCCTAGACAAGCTAGGATAACTTCATCAAATGTGCTACAATACAACATTTGACAAATTGATGCAGAATATTGTCACACTTTAGGGCTGGCCTAGAGTTGTGAAGAGAAGCAAAGACAAGGAATCAGTCATAAGCAAGATGAAAGAGGAAGAAACACTGAGCTACATAGATATTATCTACATTTGATGGATGTATGTTTTAGTTACTTCTTTGGCATTTTTGTCAAAGAGGGAGAATGTACTGATATGATAACACATGTATTGATACAGTAAGAGGGAGATGAACTGATGAAATTGAAGATAAGGCTGATGAACTAAAATGAAGAATTAGGATAGAGGGAGATCTGAATACTTCTAATGGTCATCGAAGTGAGGCTTATAGGATTCTGAATCAGAATGAAGCTAAGGATATTACAATAAGCTTTTGGATTGGTTGGTAATCCATGTGTTATTCTGGTGATATCATATGGTGTTGCCATCAATGCCAAAGAGGGAGATTGTTGGAAACTAAATTGAAACAATTATTGTATTGTCATTGATGTCAAACCTTAATTGGTAAGACTGTTGCTACTTAGGAAAGTACTATATCTATTTGAGTGTTGCTAAGGGGCTAAGCAAGGTTGGTAACAATAGCACCTAAGGAAAGGTTGAGTTATCTTGATACTACAAAGTGTACTTGACTATGTTGCACTATGATGAGATGATGTATTGTTTATCTTAGTAAGATTGAAAACTAAACTGGTAGGCTTAACCGAATAAAGAATGGAAAAATCATGTTTAAGCCGAGTGATGTTATTGTTGACGGAGTTAGTATATGGTGAGAAAAATTATAGTGTCAACCGAGCATCGGTAAATTGCTGAGGAAATAGTTTTAGTATTGACCGAGCGTTCTACATGAAGATTGAGTGAACAATCACAGTATTGATCAAGCATCAACAATTTTATATTTGAAGAGAATTTGATTTTGGAGCCGACATTGTTGAATTCTTGGATTATGTAAAATGTGTTGACTTTATTTATTGATTGTTTGGAAGCATTAAATGCATTGTAAATTTTTTTTATTGTAAATCTTTAGAGATTTGAAGATGATTCTAGAAAAGGAGCCAAAGAACATAAAGCGGGTAGATTCAATGAATCTGATCTAACCCTAAGATCTATGAATGAGATTGAGCGGCAAAAGATGATTTAACCTAATTGAGGAAAATATAAGGGAACTTGAACATTGTGATATGTATGTACATGGTGAATAGAGAATGCTGGAAGAGAAAAGTTTTATTGACTAAATAAGTAGAAAAGGCTAAAGGAGAAGTGTGGTGATTTCTTGAAGAAAAGTTTTGAGCAGATCAGAGATGGAAATGGCAAAGTTTCAAAGTTAGTAAACCAACATTAGTGTATGGAATTGAATCTGATATTTGCAAAGTGAGTTGTATATTTTTTGAATAATACTGCTGCTACTTTCTAACCATTGTAACAGTCAAAATCCTTTTAACAAAGGTTGACCTAACAGTCATATGTTAAATCCTTTGAACAAGGTTGCATTCTAATGGAGTGTATGTAAGTCCTACGACTAGGCTCACTTTTAACAGGGTGATTGAAATCCTTTAACGAGGTCACATTTGATAGTGTGTATTGTAACCTTTGATAGGGTTGGATTTTTACCAAGCTCACTTCAGAAGAGTGAAAATAATAGTAGCATGTTACAAAGTGGTTTTTCCCATATTGGGTTTCCACTATAAATCTTGGTGTTTATACTTGTGTGAATGTTTAGATCTGAACATTACTATGTTTTACAAGTTAAGTTACAGCTAGGTAGTGGACTGCATTGTTAGATGTTTCTATTATTGAATTAGTGATGACCAAGTTTGTTTTGGTTTTGGATCTGATTTAAGGATAAGTTTTTTGAGATTGTTTTATACATCAAGACCTGAGAACAAATGATTCACCCCCCCTCTCTGTTGTTCTAAATCATATTAACATAAATGTGCCAGTAATATCAACAAACATGAATCCAAACATTTCAAAATAGTGAATCGATATCCTTGAGCACAAGCACCAATAACGTCAAATAATAGAGATAAAGCACTGGCTAGGGTATGACACCAGTAGAATGCAGTCATTTCAGAGAGCATTCATGATCAAATAAAATGCAATGCATTTTAAATTTGTTGTCAAATATGATTCCAAAGGCTCAAAAGATGAAGAAATCACATACATTCTCTCACACTTAGCTTTAGCTCATTTTGTCCCACTCCTTTTCTCTCCAATCAAAATAAAAATGATTTGGGTGTTTCACTTTTTTTTTCATCTATTCACCAAAACTGTCAAAATTCTGATGGTCAATTTAAAACCCATCAGAATACCGACACCATCGGGGCCTATTATATAAAAAAACACTAAATTCATAATAAAAAATTACCTGTCGGAAGTGTCTTTCAAAATTTGGCCCCAAATGTAGTAGTGTGTTTCCTTACCTAGTATTCCTACTTATACCCCTCGTTTGGTGACTACAATGGTTCCCTCTCTTCCTACGAGTGTTCCTCATGTGTCCCTTCCTACATCACAACCTTCTTACCATAATGTTCCTTTTACTTATTCTAATCCTCTTCTAACTATGGTTCCAAGTGTTCCTCCAGTTGTGTCTTCTATTCCTGTAGCTTCATACACTTTACTTAGTGTTTCTAATGTTGACATGCCTCCTATTTCCTCTAATGATTCAAAAATCATTAGTTTCACTCAAATTGTGTCATCTTTACAACAACAACTTACTTCTTTAACTAAAAACAAGTTTAGCATTCCTACATGTGACATGGGAAGTCCTTTATCCCTAGACATCATCCGTACTCATGTTTCTCAGCAAGCCAATATGCCTTGTCTTGAGAATTAAAATGCTAAGGGAGACCATGTTACTCATGTTAAAACATTTCAAATCCTTTGTAGTGATTATGCTCATGATCATAGGATTTTAGCCAAGTTGTTTGCTAGAACTTTTCATGAAAAGGCCTTACAATGGTATTGTTCCTTGCCTCTTTATTCTACTGACTCTTTTCCAAAACTTGCCAATACTTTTATTCAACAATTTCAAGATAACATTGGTCCGCAAGTGTCTTTAACTAATTGATGCAATGTAAACAATATACTAAGAAAAAAATGATTGAATTCATTGGTAGATTTAAGCATTTGCATGCTCAGATTTCTTATCATGTTCCTGATATGGATATTCAACGTATGTTTATTTCAAATTTACAAAAGGATATTAGAGATAAGATTTTTCTTACTGAATTGACCTCTTTTCAACAACTTTGTGTAGTTCTTCATCATTATCAACTACAAGTGAGTCAATTTGAGAGAAACACTCCAATGGTTCTTGTTCTAGTTGATAAGAGTGATGCTGCTCCTAATCCAAACAAATTTCAAAAACCTAACAACTATGTCAAGATAAATAAACAAGCGAATACAGTTGATGATCAAGTTGCTATTGCATCTCACAATGCCACTTCTGCATCCACTTCTTTTCATTTGAATTGTATGTTTACTCCTCTCTCTGAATCTTTACATTCTATTATGAATAGGTTGTTAACTGCTAATATGATTACTTTACCTCCTACTCAACCTCTTTTACCTGCTAAGATAACATCCAAATATTTTGATCCTAAAGCCTTTTGTCAATACCATCTTCAAAATGGTAATTATACTAAGAAATATTATTCTTCAAAACATAAGGTTCATTAAGACTTAATTATTTCTAATGCTTTATTTGTTGATAATTTTGATGGTAGTGGGAACAAATATGTCTCTCCTCCTAATCAAAACCTTCAAATCTATACTAATCATTTAACTACAAATGATACTAATACCATTACTTAGCCATCTTCTATGGATATTGTTTATGATTCAAAGATGGATGATCTTAATCACATTGTTAACCATGTGGAGCATGTTGTTTTTCCTCAACCTCAAGTTCCACCTCAACCTAAACCAAAACTGCAGCCTAAACTAAAATCTCAACCTAAACCTCGAAAATAACCTAAGAATAAAAGACCTTGGGAACTTTTGATTACCTTTGATGATTTTGAGACTATTAAGTCTCCTGATGGTCCCCTTTACATTTATGCTAGGATTTCTAAGATACCTACGCTAGGTTGTCTAGTTGATCCTACATCTTTAGTTAATGTTATTACTGAGGAAAATATTTTTATGAAAAACTTGCAATGTGATTCTTATGATACATTTGATGTATGGATTCAAACTTTTAATGGTTTTCTTTATCCATCATTTGGTTCTATTGACGTGTCAGTTGAACTTTGTGGTCAAATCATGAACACTACCTTTTTTGTTGTTCCTACGTCTAATCAATTTCAAGTTAAGCTTGGTTTGCCTTTGTTGAATGCCATGCATGTTGTTGCTTCTCCTATCCATAACTGTCTTAAATTTTTTCATGGTGAAGAAGTGGAAATGATTAATCATATTTTATATCAACCTTCTAGGCCTAGAGATTGTGCTACACTTGACTTCTTTTGGCCTTCAATACCTAATTCATGTCCTTCTCGACCTGATAATATTTTTTGCTCATATCAATCCTATAAGCATCATAAGATTCTTGAGTTAAGTATGCCACCGATGGATCTTAATCATGGTATTTTTCCTACACCTTCCATACCTCCTTTATCTATGGTTTCTAGTTCTATTAATCAAGCTCCTAGTGTTGCTTGTTAATCTGTTGAGAATCCTACTAATCCTTCTATAGAACCTGTGAAGGATACGGTAGTTGTTCCTCCTAGTTTTCAACATATTTCAAACAAGACAAAATGTAATTGATCTACTAATGAACATCATAAGAAGCGTCATGCTCAAGCTAAGCCCCATAATTCTATTATTCAAATTTCTTTACCTTATTTTGATCAATCTATGCATGATGTATTAGAAGAATTTACTACTAATAATGATGTTAAGATGCAAGATTATGATGATTCCATTCATATCTTAGATCCTATTTTGATTAATCTGGATGAAGAAGATACTCTTGATGATACTAATGATGCTAATGATGAATATGAAACTATTGACATTGATATTGATTTACCTAATATGTTTCATCACAATTATCACTTACACCTAGTATCAAACATTATGATTCTCAAGATGATCCTTGTTTGGAACTAGATATCATTCCTATTGTGTTGGATATAGTCCCTCTTGTGAGTTACCCACCTTCCCTAAATGATATAGAACAAGATGGGGAGAGTAGGTGATGCACTTGATTGGCTAGTCCTTTGTGGTAGGTTTTCTATGTGTTTGTCTATTGTACTATGCTTCTCTCGTAATGTGTTTGCTAAATGTTGTTAGATTCTTTTATACGACCCTTGTTGCTTTATTGGTGCAAGGTGATAAAGGAATCAAACCTATTGTACTATTCCTCTATGTGAAACTTTACTCTTCTATATGTTGTTTCATGTTATGTTGTACCTGTGCTAGTGTTTGTAAATGTTTCCTTGTGTAATCTGCTTGGATTTGTGACTTGGTAGCATTGATTCTTTTTGGTCTCCATGTCATGGTTTGAAAAGATCCTTCTTCGTAGCTCTTCTATATTCTTTCCTCCATTGTGATTGTAGTTCTACTATCCCTAGGGAATGATGTCAATTCATTTGCAATAATATCATATATATTATCTTATGATCATACTGACCCCACAACAGGTAGATCCCTTATGTGTTCTCTATATGTTTATGTGGTATTTCCCTTGATTTGTCTTCGTTTGGGGGCATCTCGTAGTGGAAACGTAATCAATGGAGTTGTTTATGTTTCTGTTCAAGCCATTGCTCCTATTAAAGTGTTAGCAATGACTTTAACATGTGGGCATATGCTCTTCTCACTTGTTGCACACACGCACTTTCAATATACATATATTTTTCAACGTACTTTTCTCCCTTTATGGATTAGTGACTAATCCTTAAAGCATGGATTTTCATTTTATAGGATCTCTTGATCCCGCCAATTTCAAAATTTTGATCCCTTAAGGTTGAAGGTGTCCTTAAGACTAGATCTCTTTTTCTTTTGATTTTACTCCTGTGGAATAGAATATTCCTAGGGGTGAATCTTTGATGGGTTGACTAGTAAGTAGCCACATTCACTAGGTGGTTCAATTCCATCTTTCCAGTTGCGTTGTTTCCTTGTGTGGTTCATAGTGGGACATAAGTTCTCATTGGGTGAGGTAATCTCTCTCTCTCTCTCTAGAGATGTCTCTCTTATTGTGATCTTGGAGTTGATGGAGACTTGAGTCCCTAGGGGCTTGAGGATTCTTTGTCCCTTTGATTGCAATAAGATTATATTTTTCATTATGATCTCCTTTACCAAGAGTTTGCATTGAGTCCATTCTCTTGCTAAAGTGGGGGCTAAATGTATCGTCAGAAAATGGAAGCACTTCCATTTAGGACTAGTTTAGTCCTCTGAGTAAGTGGTCTAGAGTCATGTCAAGCACCTTGAGTGGGTTTTTGATTGGATACGGCTTTTCCCTCTATTCTACTTCTCTCTCCACCTTTTTCCAACCTTTTTCTAGCACTTTATCCTGAGGATCTAAGAACTTTGACTTCAAGGTCAAGGATGACCTTCTAGTTCAAGTTCAAACTGAACTTTGAATTAGGTCAAGGATGACCTCACCTTTGACCTAGGTTAGAGTCAACCTCTACCTTGACCCTAGGTCCAAATTTTAGATTCTGGAGGTTTCAAGATGTTGGGCTTTGGAAAGTTTTATTTCCCACTTTTGAGTCGACTGTTTCAGATTTCAGAATGGTAAAATCTTAAATTTTATTTAATCTAGGTCCATTTCTAATGGTTAAGGCTTAATTAGAATTTAATTCTCCTATGTTGGCCTCTCTAGAAGTTTGTACCCTAGACTACTATAAAAGGAAGCCTTCCTCTCTCATTTTCACATCCACTTTTCATGATCAAGCATCCACTCACCATTGAAGTCAAGCATAAGTGCAATCAAGTGTTCAAGAAATCATTAAGAAATAAAGAAGGAGAAGGAAAGCATTCAAGCATTCATTCATCCTCAAGCATTAATGCATTCAAGATCCAATTCATCAAGGAGATCCATTGATAGCCATTGAAGGATTCAATCTCTTTGGAGCCCTCTTGTTGAAGATTCCTTCATCCACATTCATCCAAGCTTCTTCCTATTCCAAGATCCACTCAAGATTGGTTTTGAAGATCTAATGAAATTGATTTGAGAAATCCTACATTCAACTCTACATCCATACTTGTGGATTCAAGGATTTGAATCATCCGCAAGGATTTCAACATAAGCAAGGTGAATAATTCCATTTAATTTGTTTATATATTGCAAATTCAATTATATTTCAAGGTTGATTCCAAATAGGGGTTTGACCAAGGCAAACCCCTCATCCAAAAAAAAAAACCATTTTTCTTGTAGATCTAGGTGCGGGACAATGAATATCAGTGCAAATTTGAGTACCCTTTTCGATGAACTTTCTGGATCCGCAAACAGAATTTCCATCGAGACAGTGTAGGTTAAGGATGACCTTTTGGGGTGAGATTGTACCTCGAGGTAAGATCTTACCCCTGTCTTGGGTCAAGGATGACCTTACTTAGAAAAGAAAAAGGTTTCTAGGTTTTCTCTCTTTCTGCATTTCCAGCCCAGATCTGGTTGCAGAATTTCCCGAAACTATACACAGACATCAGAAAATAACATTTTCCAAATCTATCATACTTGATTAGTATTTGTTTTTCAATTCAATTCAAATTATAGTACATATTTACCATAACATAATATAAGGTTATCCTCTTTCTTCATATTCTCCATCGATTGATTCATCTATGTATTGACCATCCTCTTGTGGTTAATCATTTTGGATCTTCGTTTGGGAGTTTGGGGTTAAGAAGTATATCTTATATTCCCATCCTCATTACACACACATTCATTATTCTTAGGAGAGCACTCTTTGTTCATCTACATTTTGGTGACCATGATTTTTTCTCCTATATATATATATATATGATGATGATGATGATGATGAACTACAACTGATTGAATATCTAGATGAACTGAAATAACAATGATTAGAGATCACCGAGTACTGAAATGATATATAAGATGATTAAATCAGTCAATATGTTGTCATTGATGTCAACTATTCTTGATAGTACTTATCATGTTAGTTACAAGCATTTGAACATCTGTTGAAGAAGGAAAAGATGAAGAACATAGATTTCTACATGAGAAAAAGATGGATATGACAGAGAAGGAAAAGGTAAACATTGGGTAACTTATTTGATGAGGCTATGGCTTTATATTGTTGACTTGAGCATGTTACATTAATCTATTATAGAGAAGAGATTTGAAATTAGAGAAGTCAATGTGGTTGGTAATTGAAGATTTATGTATACACCAAGCCAATGCAGTGTATATCGAGTGACAATATTAACCGAGCTAGTCTAACTAGTTATCACTGAAACATTTCTATATTAATTGAGTATGGATGAAAACATTAAATGCTAAGAATAGATGACTGAATATGATGAGTTAGATATTGTTATGATTTCAAGGTTAAGGATGAAGTTTTTTATGAGATCCATGACTAACAAAATTAGACGATGATCTAAAGGATGAGATTGAAACCTGTTATGGACACATATACCGAGGAAGGTTTAAAGGACAAAATGGATGAAGGAGATTGAGTAGCAAAATATAATGGTTGATATGAAAATGTTTTACCTATCTATATAAGATATTTGAGTTTCATTGTTGAAACTATGCCGGAAGAAGAAGACTACATAGATTTCACATGAAGACTATATTCATATATGCCTGATCAAGCTAGTTATTGATTAATCAAGCTACAGAGTTTTACTAAGCGTTAGAGAATCATTTACCGAGTGAAAGTAAGTTGAGATATTAAAGTAAGTGAATTGATTAGTGATCAGGGGATTATTTCTAAGGGCTTAGCATAGATATGGATATCTGCAATTGAGTTGTATTTGAATAAGATCATTACTATATCAATTTAACCATTGATTCATAAAATCTCTTAACCGAGTGGACTTGATAGTCTTATGTACTACCCTATGAAACTCTATTGAATGTAAAGTGTTATCCTGTTGACCCATAGTGAATGTTAGTAAAAAGTTAACTATTAGTGATAAATCCTCTAACCAGGTCACACCTAACTAATGAACTACAGCTAATTGAATACTTGAATGACTTGAAGATCAATGATTAGGAGATCACCAAGTTACTGAAATGATATGTAAGATAATTAAATCAATCATTATGTTGTCATTGATGTCAACCAGTTTTGACAGTACTTATCATGTAAGTTACAAACATATAAACATTTGTAAAAAGGAGAGAAAAGAAGAAGAACTAAGATATCTACATGGAGAGAGATGGATATGACAGATGAGGATAAGGAATAATTTGGGTAATTGATTGATGAGTCTATGATCTCATATTGTTGACTTGATTATGTTGCATTAATCTATTATGTAGAAGGAAGAAAAATTGTACAAGGCAATGTGGCTAGTAAATGAAGCACTTCAGTATACATCGAGCTAGTGTAGTGTATACCAAGTGACAGTATTAACTGAGCTTGTATTTGCTGACACATTTCTTTGTTAACTGAGTATGGATGAAAGTATTAAATGCTTAGTTTAGTCGACATAATTTAATGAGCTGGAAATTATTATGATTTTGAGATTGAGGATAAATTTTTTTATGAGATCCACGACTGACAAAATTCAAAGAAGATCTAAAGGATGGAATTGAAACATGTTACTGAAACAACTATCGAGGAAGGTTTAAGAG
Source organism: Chamaecyparis obtusa (assembly GCA_027943335.1). Taxonomy (NCBI): domain Eukaryota; kingdom Viridiplantae; phylum Streptophyta; class Pinopsida; order Cupressales; family Cupressaceae; genus Chamaecyparis; species Chamaecyparis obtusa. The sequence goes on from BSBK01000756.1 coordinate 3,359,121, forward strand.
GCAAAATCAATGAAGACGGATAAGTGGAAAAATCTTATGGTTGATATGAAAATGGTTTATCTGTCTATATAAGAGATATGAGTTTCTTTATTGAAACATGCTAGAAGAAAGAAGACTACAGAGATTTCATGTGAATATAATTTCATTCATGCCTGATCAGACTGGTTGAAGGAGAACCGAACTGTAGAACAACACCAAGTGTCAAAGAGCTATTACCGAGTGAAAGTAAGTTGAGGAAGTGAATTGATATATTGATCAGAGGAATTGTATGGGCTTAAAATAGATCTGAACATCTACAAGTTAAGTTTTTTATTAAGGTAAGAACAGGTTTTGAAGGGGCCTCGAAAACCTTTACAATACCAGAACTTAGGATAAGACTATTAGAGTTCCAAAACTACAATAGTCCAGCCAAAATCTAGGCCCAAACACCTAAAGAATTAGTCCATCCAAGGAATGGAAGGACACCCAAACAAAAAAAACAAGAACACTACATAGGAATAATCAATGAAAACCATAGCCCAAAGAGGATAGCAACAAGGCTAAGTTCCCTTTTTATGAGAACGAAGAGTCATCAAAGAGGAGGATTTCTTTGAATGTTTCCCTTTAATAGTTATCCATCCATCTTCAACTTTTGATGCTTCCTTCTGCCAACACACCAAATTCAGGGAAACTGCCCCCAGCATTGGATCAGAAGCACCAAAACCTACAACATTATGCTCACCAGCAATGTTGGCAAAAAAAGCGTATGCTGAACCCCCAACAGAAAAACTAGGATGTGACAGCAAAGAAGAGGTGGGTCAATGTGAAGTAGAGCTAGCAGGAACCACGATAGAAATAGGGCTATAAATACTCCCAACAAGTGAGCCAAAATTATCCACAAAAACCCCAGCAGGGCTGGTAGGAACACCAACCAAAGAACCACTAGCAGAAGATCTAGGAATAGTCATTTCCTTCAAAGACTCAGGAGAGCTTTTGAGAATAGTATAATGTTTGGTGGAGGCATCCTTCCACCAAATATGAGGGACTTTCTTCATTTTGAAGTCAGAACTGCATTTAGAAGCATGATGACCTATTTTGTAATCTTTTATGCATCTAAAGGGGATGCCCTCATAATCCAACTGTTGCAACCAAGAACCTTTAGATGACTCAATTTTAATATTAGCGGGAAGACCGTGAGAGATATCAATATCTACCAGGATGCAGGAATAGGTAGAGTGGAACATATTGGAAGAATCATTATCAATAATCAAAAAATCCCCTAGAGCCTCCCCCACCTCCTCCAGGATAGCACCTTGCTAGAGATGAAGAGGAAGATTGGGAAGCCTCACCCAAATAGGCATGTTGTTGAAAACTTCAGATGAGGGATTAAAATATGGGTGCCATGGTTTTACCATAAGAAAGAATTTATCTTCCTCCCAGCTAAAGAAGTTCTCACATAAAATTTTCAATCTATCCTTAGTGTTTTCAAATTTAGCTACAAAAAAAACTTTAGCTAAAGGGAAGATATGAACATTATCTGAAAGTATTGGTTCCCATTTTTGGGAGATCTAGTTGTGAAGTTGAGACAAAGTTGGCCAAAACCCACGAAATCAAAAAATAGGAGCAAGACCCAAAAATACCTTAGAGTAGGTCTCTAGCTCCCCTTCAGCGGTGTTAGAGAGCTTGACGGAGAGAGATCCAGAGGCTGAAGTTGGCACAGAAGAAGGCACCCCACGGGAGGGACCCCAGACCCCAGTTTGATCCATAGAAATAGCTTTAGCATAAGATCCCACCACACCACAAGTCAGAGCATCAAAAGCCATCCTGGAAGAAGATTTGACATTAGGGGCATTCACAGAAGAAAGGGGTAGAGAGCTAGGAGGACCTGAAGCCACACCCACAGAGGCAAACCCCTTACCAAGAATAGAAGCTTTACCTAGACCACCATTGAACACTGGATTTTGAAAAGTGTTTGGGTGGGAAGGAAGAGACCCCTTCAAACCCAGGCCCTTTCCCAACATAGCAGTCAGAGGCACCACCTCCGTCCCATCCGAAGCAGCAGAGGAAGGACTAGCGATAGTAGAGACCAGAAGAAAACTTGAAATGGGGAATAAGTCAACTGGCTGGGCATCCAAAGCCACAACACTGGGCATAGTGGAAGGGGGAAGAATCAATCACCCAAAAGATGAAGCTCTAGTCACAACATCCACCAACAGCGCACCAGGAACAACAACCGTGGGAGAACCCCTCACGGCCTCCGTAGACTGTGAGCCAAGAATAGTCGTAGGAGAAACCCTAGTGGAAATCATCTTCCCTAAGGACAAATTTTGCATTTTCTATATCTACATCTGCAAGTTAAGTTGTATTGTAATCAGATCAACTATTTTTTTAGTTTAATCATTGATACAGAAAATCTCCTAACCCAGTGGACTTAACCGTCTAATGTTATACCCCTATGTCATTTAAGGAATGTACGTTGTTATCGTATTGGCCCCATAGTGAATGCTGGTTGAAATTTAACTATTAGTCTTAAATCCTCTAACAAGGTCACACCTAACAGTGTGTTTGTAACCTTTAACATGGTTGGCTCTTCATTGAGCTCACTTCAGAAGAGTGAAAATTATTTTGGGTTACCGGTCCCAGGTGGTTTTTCCCTTAGCAGGGTTTCCACGTTAAATCATTGTGTTATGTTTTCTGTGATGATTGTTTTATTGTCACACTTTACATACTTCATATTTGATTTGGTCGGTAATCATAGTGAGTTAATTAACTGGTAATTGGTAAAAGGCATAGACAGTTTAATAGTTTATGTTACCAAGCTACAAAATTTATTGGAATCATTTTAAGTATTACACAATTGTATTTGGGATTGTAGGATAACTGATCTAACTAATTCACCCCCCCTCTCAGTTATTCTAATAATTAGTATTAGAGCATTGGATTCTTGGAATAGAGTTTTAAGGACTTCAACAGAAATATTACAAGATGCATAAGAGGGAAGCATTGAAGCTGAACAAGGACAACTTTAGTACATGGAAAAGTTGGATGAAACTTCATCTATCTGGAATTAGAGAATCTTCTATACCTTTATTGGAGAATGGATACTTACAACCACCTAGTCCTTTGACTCTTGATCAGTTAAGAGACCAACATGAACACAACATCACTATGATAGAGATAGCGGCTACTCTTACTGATGCTAAATTTCAAGACATCAAAGACTGCATTACTTCAAAGGAAATGTGAGAGAAACTTTCCCTAGTACATGGTGGTGATGCAAATGTGATGAGAGCCAGAGCTGAAAGCTTGAGAGGAAGATTTGATGATATGAAAATGAAGAAAGGAGAAAACATAGTACAGTACTCAAACCAAATTAAAGAGGTTTTCAATGCTATTCATGGATCTGGTGGTACCATTGATCAGGATATTGTGGTAAGTAAAATCTTGAGAACACTTTTGCATGTCTATGCAATCAAAATATTTTCAATTCATGAAATGAGTTTTGCACCTAATAGCACACTTACTCTTGATAGTCTGATTGGAAAGTTAACCACTTTTGAGCTAAACAATTATGGTAATAGTGTTGTACCAACTGTTGAGTCTACTTTTATGTCTTCTCTTAAGACTGGTAAATCTAGTAGTAAGCACAATATAAGGAATTAAAGTGATAGCAATACCGATGATGAGCTTGATGAACTTGAAGCTCTTATGGCTAGGAGACTACCTAAAGGTAAAGGTAGATTTAAGGGTAAATTATCTTGAGCTTGTTTTAATTGCAAAGAAGTTGGTCATATTGTTGCTAGATGCTCAAACAGGAAAGAAGATGAGAATGATAGAGACAGATCTAGAGGTGGAAGCTATGGAAGAAGGAATAATAGAGATAACCAACAGTACAACAAAGATAACCAAGATCACAAAGATAAAGGTAAAAAGGTATGTTACTTTGCTGAGGAGAATGATACAGACACCGACACCGATGATGATGTTGAGGTAATATTTGTTATGATGAAAGATGATTATGAGGAAGAGGAAAGGTATGTAGAAACAACACTCATTTCTAAAGTTAGTAAAAATGATACTTGGATCATAGATAGTGGTTGTACACATCACATGATTGGTGATGAAGATAAGTTTGATCATCTTGAGCACTATAATGGAGGATCAGTAAAAATGGGTAATGATACACCTTGCATGGTTAAAGGAAAAGGATCTTTATTGATAAATGATAAAATCAGATATGATAATGATTATTGGGAAAAAGAACTGAATTATAATTTGCTAAGTGTAGCACATCTTACAATTTAGATCACCGAGTGGCATTTGAAAACAAGAAGGTGAAGATATATGATGAGAGTGGAAAGCTTGTCGGAACAGGAGGACAATCAAAAGGTAACTTATTTTATCTTGACAATTCTGAGACTTCTTGTTTACTGGTGAAAAATGAGGATGCTTGGTTATGGAATAAAAGGTTATGTCATGTAAATTTTGATAACATGATTAAGATCAGTAGAAAGAGAAAAGTTAGAGGACTACCTAGCCTAACTAAACCTGATCATGTTATGTGTCATCAATGTCAGAAAGGGGAGATGAAAAAATCTAGTTTCAAAAGTAAAGACTATTCAACAAAAAGAATCTTGGAGTTAGTTCACACCGACTTATGTGGTCCCATGAGAACTCATAGATACTATGGTGATAGATACTTTATTTTTTTTGTTGATGACTATACTAGATTGATGACTATTATGTTTTTAAAAGAGAAATCTGAGTCATTTAAGATGTTTAAATGGTGCAAAGCTAAAGTAGAGAAAGAAACCAAAAAAGAACTAAAATGTTTGAGGTTTGATAGAGGTGGTGAGTTTATTTCTGATGAATTCACTAACTATTATAATGAGCATGGCATCAAAAGATAGTTTTCTACACCTAGAACGCCGTAGCAGAATGGGATTACTAAAAGGAGAAACAGATCCATTGTTGATTGTGCAAGAACATTGATGATAGAGAAAAATGTTGCATAGATGTATTGGAGAGAAGCAATTAGCACATATTTATATGTCCTGAACCGAGTACAGCTAAAGAAAGACACAAACAAGACACCCTATGAGTTATGGTTTGGTTACACACCAAGTGTAAGTTACTTCATAATTTTTGGTAGAAAATTTTTTATTCTGAAAGATGATAGGAATGAGAAATTTGTGTCTAAAGGGGATGATGGAATATTTATTGGATATTCTACTAAAAGTAAAGCTTACAAGTGTTTGAATAAAGTTACTAATAAGATGATTAAAAGTGCTAATGTCAAAGTTGATGAATTTTCTGATAAAAATGATGAAGAAAGCAATAAGGAGTTGGAAGACTATGGTAGATTTTTTTATGTTGAACATCTAGAGTACCTACCAAAGCCACAAGTTGAGTCGACCGAGTATTAGGAAAACATGAACACCGAGGAAAAGAAAAGGGAAATTGAGGATCAGGAAGAAGCTGCCGAGCAAGGAAATGAACTTGAATAGAATGAAGAACAAAAAAGAGATCAAGTGCTAGCAAGATTTGTTAGAATACATCATCCTAAGAACCAAATCATCAAAGACAAGAAAGCTGGGATGCTGACAAGAAGTAAGTTAAGACAAAATGCATGCTTAGTTTGTGAGTTTGAACCAAAGAATGTTAAGGTTTCACTTAAGAATGATGAATGGATCAATGGTATGAATGAAGAGATAGAAAAAATTGAGAAAAATAAGACATGGACTTTAGTACCTAGACCGAAAGATAAAAATGTTATCGGTACTAAATGGATTTTCAGAAATAAGCTGAATGAGAATGGAGAAGTTACAAGGAACAAAGCTAGACTTTTTTGCAAGGGCTATGCACAAGAATAAGGAATTGATTATGTTGAAATTTTTTCACTTATTGCTAGACTAAAAGGAGTCTATATGTTAATTGCACATGCTGCACAGAATAAATTCAAAGTCTATCAAATGGATGTTAAGTCAGCTTTTCTGAATGGAATACTGGAAGAGGAGGTCTACATAGAACAACCAGAAGGGTTTGTTGATCTGAATCAGAAAGACATGGTATGTAGATTGTACGAAGCTTTATATGGATTAAAGAAGGCACCAAGAGCATGGTATGAAAGGTTACATACTTATCTTTTAAGTATTGGTTTTGTAAGAACTAGTGAAAAAAACAATTTGTACATGAAAGGAGGATCTAATGATACTATTTTGATTGCTGAAATATTTGTGGATAATATAATCTTTGGAGGATAGGATCATATTTGTAAATCATTTGTTGATGAGATGAAAAAAGAATTTGAAATGTCAATGTTTGGAGAGATTAAATACTTTCTAGGCTTGCAGGTTATTCAGCAGAATGATGGAATTTTCATCACACAATCAAAGTACATAAAGGAAGTATTGAGAACATTTGGCATGGAATATGCTAAACCAGTAGGAACACTGATGGTCACAGGCTGCAAATTAACAAAAGATGATGAATCTACAGAGGTAAATCATACATTGTACCGATCTATGATTGGTAAACTGATGTATGTAGTACACAGTAGGCCTAATATTGCACATGCAGTGGGGATTATGGATAGATTATCTACCAATCCAAAGGATTAAAATATGGTTGCAGTACAATTGGAGGAGCATTTTTCTTCGGTGAAAGACTTGTAACTTGGACAAGTAAGAAACTGATGTGTGTGAATTTTGTACCTAGATATAGACACAACACTTCACTAAAACATTAGAGGTTAGCAAAAAATCAAAATCATGCAATGAAATGGAAACTAAACTAACCAGGTGATTTATTGCCTTCTAGTAGATGTGAGTATGATACCCTCAGATCAGACTGAGATCAATGACAATGAAACACCTAAATGAAGGATTTGAATGCAAAATATGAAAGACTAAGAAAACAAATTAAGCTATATTTTTGGATTTTCTATGCAATAATATGAAAAACTGTATGAATCTAAGCTATATGAATGAAATTGTATGCAGATTTAATCTAAGAATGCTATGGATGAATATGAAATCTATGATATGAAACTATGCAAAAACTATGAAAGATTATGATCAACTATGAAAGATCTCACACAAATCGCCTGTCACAAGTGCTCAATCCTTCAATTGCCAATTCACTAGAGTAATTGTGCAAATTTGAGTGTTGATTAAAATGAAGAGCTGAGCCTTGATTTTATAGAAATCCAGGGCTTTGAGGATGCAAGAGAAAAGCCATAAATCAATCTTGATAAACTCAAGTTGATTTTTGAGTTATCAGGAAATTAGAGATAATTAACTCACAAAAATCATGCAAAAGTAGAGTTTTACTCAAAATAGAGTTTAGATCAAATTTCAACTCATCATCAGATGTTGAGTTTCAGTTTAAAATTGATTGTTAATTTCTAGTTGCCTTCTTTTATGATTGTGCATGATTTAATTATAAATTAATTAAAAATAAAGTGATTTATTCTCAACTTAACTAATTTTAAAATTAAAACAATTGGTTTATGCATTAATCAATTATTAAATCAAACTTTATTCAAAAACTATATTATTAAATATTGACAACTAACTTTAATTAATTAAATAGGAATTTAATCAATTAGTTATAAGATTTTTGATTTATTGTCAAAATTAAATAATACAATTTAGGAATAAATATAATTAAATGTAATTAAATAATTAAGTGGTAGTATTAAATCTGATTAATTAAATATTCAAAATATTTAATTAATCAAATTTTAGGATAAATAAGATTTATCACCAAATAATTATTAAATTAAGAATAATTATGATAAATTAGGAATATTTCTAGGAATATTCCTCGATGCAGAATTAAGATAATCAATTAGGTTTTTGATAACTTGATGTGCAGATGTGCCTTAGGTTAGGACTTTTGTATTGATTTCATTCAATTTGAAGATGTAGGAGGTTAATGAACCTATAGCCCATTTTTGAGGTATTACATTTTGCCCCTCTTTGAATTACTATGCGAAGCGCAGTGGTTCAAAGATAGTCTGTGTATGATAAAGATGTTTGAGATTGAAACTGATTTGAAAGATTTACCGATTTTGAGATAGAAACTGATTAAAAGATTGGAAAAAGAGATACCGACCCAGGTCCAGGATGACCAGGAATCGAGATGATGCTAGCTATATCAACAATGAACTTGTGATTATGAAAAAGTGCCAAAACGCCTGATTCTGAACCTTATGATTGTGAAGAAGTGAGTGACTGATTCCAAACCTCAATGTCCTTGTATGAATCATATTGGTATCACATCCTGAACCCATCAGTTACGAAGAAATAAGGAAATAACACTAATGAATTGTTGGTTATGAAAAGCTGATACAATTTACAAGATAGATTAGGATACCAGATTGATATGAATCTCGATGAATTTGATATGCCCCAAGTGATGATAGATTTTCCCCAAGCGACGAGGACTTTAGATGAATCAGTAACTAGATGTGGTTGTTGTCTTGATCATTGAGGATAGATTTGATTATAGATTTAGATTTACAGACTGAATGATGTGCAATACCATGCCCCCTTCGGGATTAAAATTGAAATCTAACAAGAAAAGTCAATGTTAAATGGTTTAGAAGCATGTTAATTGATTTGAGAAGTGGTTATACACGTTCGAGAATATGTTCTGCATTGGTTAGAGGTCCTGGAGACCAATTTTGACTAGGCTAAACCATGAGTTGACCATAGTTGACCAAGTTGAAATTTTGATAGTTTGATGTAAGATAATTGGTTAAGTTGAATAATGGATTTCTTTGATGATTGAAGGTCGATTATGCAAGCAATAGACCATCCTGGGTCCAAAAATTTTAAATTGTGATTTTGACATAGTAAACAATCTTAGATTTTGATTTTGATCCCAAAAATGGGTTCAGAATGTCGAAATTAGCCAGGGGTGTAATTTTCGTGAAAAATGGAGCACTTTTAAAAATTAGGTCAAAAGCTATATAAAGGCTAGAAGGGTCATTTTCAATTCATTTTCACCGTTGACTTTTGAAAACCTTATGGAGCTCCCTGAGTGAGAAAATGGCAGAATTAAAGGTACCAGTGTCTTCTCATCATTTTGAGCACAGCTGGAGGCATTAAAGACCTTGACAGTATGGACATCCGACAGGTGGACCTCTGTGCTCCTCTGAAAATTCAAATTTTCTATGTTTATAGAATTTTTAGCATGTTTTTCGTACGTTTTCAATTTTGAATTTTTTCATACACAAAAACTTGTATGACTGTCCTTCTGGGCTCATATGACTTTTCAATTCTAGTTAGGTTGTCATATCATTAACCCCCAAGACTCGTATGAGAGGGACCCAATAGTCATATGACATTTCATCGGGTTCCTCATAACTCATATGAGGAGATACACAGTGTCGTATCATCATTGATTGTCATATGGTAACTGGTGAAAACTCATACGAGTTTCAGTGCCAGTGTGCTTTGTCATTTGAAAAATAGTGAGCCCAAAACTCATTTCTAGGTCAAAATTTTGAATTTTCTGAACTTTTAGCCTGATTACTGGGTCTTTGATCTACCTTCTAAAATAGTAAACTGTGTAATTCCTATAGTTGTAGCCTCATTGTCCACCAAATTACTGATAGGGTTCCCTATTTCTATGTTGTGTAGGTCACATATCCTGATGTTCATGTGCGCATCTCACACCCTGCTACTCAGAGACTCTGTGTCTCATTACCTGATCCTATGAGAGTCCATCTTGCTTCATGCGGTTTTGAGTATCTGATACATTTACCTGAGATTAGGGTAAATCATGGACTATTGATTGCATTGATAGAGAGATTCCATTATAAGACCCAAAATTTTCACTTGCCAATTGGGAAGATCACTGTTACTCCAGAGGATGTATACTGTATACTGCGCATTCCATTCCATTTAGGTCAACGCCCAGCGTATGTGAGTTCAGGGAACTCTGGTCTATTATCATTCAGATGTCTCTTTGGAGATGATACACATCTGACTAGTTATATTTTTTGGTAGACCTTGGTACAATGTTATGGTCAGACACACAGAGTGGAGTGCATCCTTGCCAGGATGATAGGAGGTATTATTATGTCTGACTGTCAGTAGAACGGTCTATTAATGGGCTGGGCATTGATGGTAGCACATCTGATGGTGAATCCTTCTAAGTTAGCCTAGGGTTAGTGTTTATTAGCCCACATGTTCTCTAAGATGCATGAGGTAGTGTATCAAGAGAGAAAGACTTTCTGCGGGTGCTTTAGTGTTACAGATCTGGGCGTGGGAGAATATCCTGATTTTGAGACCAGTGTGCCAGTCACAACGACAACCACAAGAGCCTGTTATTTATATTTATGCTGGATATGTCATATAGGTTTGTATGGGTCATGTAGATTACTAGAGACAATGCCTTGATGACATGACATTTGTATGATGGAGGCCCTATGTAGATATTGAGCCTTGGCCTACTACACGAGAGCAGTTCAGTTGCTTCTTCCAGAGTTGTGTGTTGATTGGATGATCATCCTCTATACTAGAGAGATTTATCATTACCAGGGTGTGGTGATAGTATGGATGAGTGCAGGATGCACCACAAGATTATGCCACTTATGCTCAAATAGCTCATGAGCTCAAACTTGGATGGACCCCGAGGCTTTCTTACACCTTGTGATCATAGGAGTACAATGGTATTGTTGGTAGAGACTGGGAGTATAGGCCACAGGTTGTTGATGCTGGAGTGATAGATGGCTTTGTAGCATGGCTTAAAAATTAGTCAATCTATAGGTTCTGTGATCCCATAGAGCTAATACCTTCAATGGAGGAGGCTATGGATGTTATTGGAGCTCTGATGAGATAGGGCCTGAGACCCACACAGGTTTCGATTGTGCACCCCACACCTATGAGGCTGAGAGCGATAGCTTCTCTCCAGAGACTAGGAGGATAGATGAGGCCCCCTCATCCCACTAGTACTACAATAGATAGGCCTATAGGTTCACAGAGATGGATGAGGGGAGAGAGTGGGACTTTAGGGAGTGTTGGTACTGCAGAGGAGGTTCTTGTAGCTGAGTAGGTTGTAGGTGGTGATGCGGATCCACTACAGGAGGATACTGGTTTTGATCTTGGTGTAGAGGTTAGATGCTGTAAGGTGCAGAGAGCCAAGACTATAGAGTAGCCTACTGTAGATACTGATATGCTAGCAGCCAATGTTGATCCCAGTGTACCACTCACTCCACAGGAGGTTGTGAGGAGACTCAGATTACAAGTCAGGGACCTGAAGGTGCGTAGTGCTCGCTGGGAGGAGAGGTTTCTAGAGGCTGATAGATAGTGTGCTAAGCTTTGTAGTGAGGTTCAAAGATTATAGGTAGAGGTTATTTGTCAAACCTCTTGAGCTATCTATTATGTTTCTATGTATTATGCTATTGTTTTGACTGCACAAAGAGTTCCTTCATATTCGTAGTATATGTTAGCATCAGAGGGAGACACGGCATCCAGAGCAGAGGCAGTGCCAGATGCACCACCACCACCTCCCCCAAATGGAGAGGATCATGTTGACAGTTGATCTATCTTTATATTCTGATAATTTTGATCTGTTATCTATAGATAAATTGTTCTGACTTTGATATCTCTCATGAGCTCATTCTTTTGTACACTATGCCAGTAGTGCACCCCTGACTACTTCAAGTTTTATGATATATATATGAGATTGAGATTTTTGGTTGTGACTTCATGTGTACTTGTCATGTTTTTTATTTTATGATCATATCATGTGATGTAAATGCTATGAGTAGAGTAGAATGTATGTATGGATTTATGCAATGCAATGATTTCTTTCAAATGTATGAATGTTATGCAAATGTGATTGATTATGGAAAGTGTATGTAATGCGATAGATGGAATGAATGATTATGTAATGTAAATGCAATGATACACATGATATGTTTTGTAGGTATTGATGAAGACAAGTACTCAGTCTTATGTCAAAAATGATGTTTAACCCAGGATAGTAACTGCTTGCGGTCTTGTGAGGAGACCTTCATATGAGATTCAGCTCTTCATTTTTAGTTTAAGTATAGTTTTTAAAAGAATTGTTGAAGATTTTCAAGCAATTTGTGAGATCATGCAATCATGCAAAGTGTAAAAATGACATGCAAAATGAAATGCCACCTAAGACCTAGGACCTAGTCACTGATCATGTGTCGGTCATTTTTCATCATTGAGTTTTTAGGTAATCGGATAAATCAATAGAATGCCCACTAGTTATGAAACCATAACAATATGAATATCAATTTCTATGTGCAAGAATCAATACAACATCCACTGGTTAGGCAACCATGGACATATGAATATTGATTTGATTTTTGGAATGTCAGATTAGATATAAGCACCAAGGCATAAACACCAGGATGACCTAAATATCATGTCCATTTTGATATTGCAATTTGTATAAGCATCATAACATCAACATCATGATGACCAGAATACACCTTGCATTTAAACACATCAAACAGTCAAGAGATCATTCTAAATCTAGAGTGAATTGCCCGTAGTGACCCTTTATCATTCACATCCTTAGGCAAGATCACGTTTCATAGTAGGAGAAAGAAATCACTCAAAAAGATAATAGTTAGATCAAAATTCCTTGAATTTTCTAGGTATCAATGGTCAAGGTACTCATGGCCATCCAATATGAGATAGAGGCTCTTACAGATAGACACCATTTCAATCCAAAATTTCCAAAGTTGTTATATTTTCACATACAAGTAGAAAACAAAGAAAAGATTATGCCCCCAGTCATCACTCTCTAAATCCTATAAAGGACATCATTGAAGAGCTTAAAGGACATGATATGCAAAAATCTCAATGTGAATCAATAAGCATACAAGGAGATAAAAGCATGTAAAAAAGCATAGATTGTTTTCAGTTTGATGTTGATGTTGACTGCATTGTTGTAGAGGAAAAATCCTTTTTGGAGAAGAGACTGACTGACTAACTTGGATGAAGCTTCAAAGGACCCTGACTGGATATGAAACATCTAAAGATACACTAGGGGCTATAGGATATGACTGTGATTGCCCCCAAGTGTTAAGCATTAATAGGATACAGATGCTTGAGCCGATTGGTGTACAGACCGACTTATTGAAAATAGGAATGTAGGAACAAACCAAGAGATATGTACAAACTAAAGCAAGACTGAAAGCTAGGAAAGACCAAGATTGCACTGATAGATGGAGCATTTTGAACATGTGGCACCTATTTTCTAGGTTTTCACCATCTTGGTACAGATTCTATTTTTGCTACTAGGGCGTCTGTTTCTAGGTTTTCACCAAGGCACTTTTTCTTTTTTTCTCATTTTTTTTGTATTTTCATTTTTCCAAATTTTTTTTTTCTGTACTTTTCCATTTTTTGGATTTTTTTTGTGAATCATCAAAGCACCTATTGCTATGTTTTCACCAAGATGTTAATTTTTTTAGGACTTTTTCAAAATTTTTAGAATTTTTTCAGGACATTTTACCAGAGACTGAATGCCTTAGGTGTAGATTTTCTTTAGATGCAGAACGCTGATTGGTTCTTGGAGCTATTCTCCTTTAGTCATTGAGAGTTGATAGGCTCCAGAGCCAAAAGTAGCAGTGATAACAAAGGGACCTAGCCAGCTGGGTTCAAACTTTCCCTTGCACTCTCTATGTGATTGATTTTTAGGATTTTCTCTCAAGACTAGATCACCAACCTAAAATTCTTTGTGTCTGACTTTCTTGTTGTAACCTCTAGACATTCACTTCTAATATACTCTTAGATGATCATAAGCTACTTTTCTGCACTCATCTACTAGTTCAAGTTCTTACAACCTAGACACTCTATAGTCATCATCAGTTACTAGACCATGCATTCTGATTCTTAGTGATGGTATTTCAACCTCAATAGGTAGTACCGCTTTAGACCTGTTGGTTCCCCTTCTCTTTCTACTTACAGGTTTACACTATGATTGAAAAACTAATTTCACTGACTCTATCACCACTCCAAAGTCTGCAAGGAAAAGGGCCAATTAAAAAGGATCAACAAGGATCCTCCTACACTTTGAGCCTAGATGCTTAGGCGGGTGTACCCTTGATTCACTTCTTGAAAGGAATCACTAAATATTATGCATTTATACCATTTACAAACTGATTTTAAAGATTTTATCATTTAAATGTGTGATTGATGATGATGAATTGCTTCTAGAGAATGGATCAATGCCTTAACCTAGGGCATAGAGTCACTCAATAACATATATCAACTGAGAATCCTAACTCAAACACTCTTGAACTCAAAATAAGTGCTTTGCCTATTATCCCTCTCACTCCCAAACCTAATCATCAAATTCCTATCCAACCATGAACTCACTGAAACTACCTTAAAGACTTTAATCCTAACTTTGTTAGGAACTCAAAGATAATTCCACAATATTTTTTGTCTACCATATGCTAACTCACTTTGTGACATTTACATAGATGAGCCCAAGATCAAAACAAGAAGAAAAACATAAATTTGAGATTAGAATTCAAGTGTATTCTCATTAAAATCTATAGAATCTATACATTACCAAAATAACACAATGCTAGGAAAAAAACCCAAAATCCAGGCTCTCCTTGTTCAGTCTTTTACATTGACTATCAATATAACATCACCAACAACCCCCAAAAAGAGTAAAAATAGTTTCCATATATACCACTAGTCACCTTGGAATCTCAAAAATCAGGATGCAACAAGCTATGGATGACTAGGGCAGAAGTTAGGGTTTTCACCCACCAGACCAACTAAATTCAATTAGAAGTTATTACATTGGAGGAAAACCAAGCAACTTGGTCTAATTAGATCCAAGAATGATCTTCATTTATGATAATTCTTCTGATGGTGTACCAAAGATCATGAATTCACCATGCTAATCAATCTGATTACTTCACCTACAACATGCCTTGAGCAACTGGCTACCCACTTTTTCAATGTACAAACCCTCTGCAATCAATCATTAGACCCTCTGGACCATATTGCAGCACTTGACAAAATCATATCTACCAGATCCAGCCACTAAAGTATTAAAAACCAGTCCTTCTATCACTGAAAAACCCTTTAAAATTTCAAATTTTGGAAGAAACGACTAATCAGACAAATTTAAAATGTGACCGTTGAATTTATTTCTTCTCGACAGATCGGGCAACTCTCATTAATCCTCACAATAGTCAACAAACCATTTGAAAAGTCTTTTGCCACATCACTAGTTTGTCAGCCAATAAGAATCAAGCACATCGACATGATGTAGCACATCAGACCCACCCGCCTAAGCCTTTAAATCAGATTGTGGTCACATGATCACATGGCTTGGAAAGATTTCATGCGATCAAGCGACAACCATAGATCTTCCTGCACTGTCATTCCTCTTGAAAGACTCGGGCCCACTAATAACACACCATGTCATTATCCATGTCGACCAATCAAGAAAAAGCATGTCAGCACCCACTGGTAGGGAGGTCCCACTATGACGTCAACATAAACACCTGGAAGATCAAATGGCCATCGCATGATCGCATGGAATAAGAAAATTCCATACGATCATACGACCACCATCGATCTTGAGCAAAGCCAGCAGCCCTGCAGATGTCATTAAAACTTGGTGCCACCCTACTTTATAAGCCACTTTATCGAATCAAAACTTTCCACGTTGCACATTTTAACAGGTGAGCATGTAAACCATTGTCTCTACCGCCAACACTTGCTGACATTTGCCACATTAGTATAGAAGTCAACCAATCAATAATGGCCATGCGCGCATAGCTGGAAAATGCACCCACTAGCTTCCCTTATGGTCTTATACCAAATTGATGACTGTGGCATGATCACATAGCTTAGAAAGATTCCATGCAATCATGTGCTAGTCGTTAGATCTTAAAGCAACTGAATGCTAGGCCCCGCTGACAACATATCCAACTCACCATCCTGCAACCAATAACCAGTTACCACCTCAGCATCTTCTGACATCAGATCCACCTACACAATCCTCATCTGATGTGGGCCTACCATCTTACGATTCAATGAATGAAGAGAAGATATAAGCCGCTAGCAGATTCGCTGAATGTTTCAGGTTTAACTGCCAGGAACAAGAGATCTCGCGACCAATGCAGTCGCGAAATTGTGAAAAGTGAAACATAACCATCGGGGACTAACTGCATTCTGACTTTAACTTAACCTGCACCCACCTAGAGATTACGTGACCAAAGGCTTCACCAAATCTCTAAATCATTTTCTCAATTAGGTTTAAGTCCTTAGAATAAGCGACTGAGACCATTCTTGAAGTCGTGGAATACTTTTCTTAACCATGGGTTTCATTGCGAGAACAAGCAAACACAAGCCTTCGTTGAGTCGCTGAAAGATTTAAGAGTTAAGGAAACACATTGCGTGATTTAGCGAAGACTAGGAATATGACCACATGTAGAAAGGGGACCAAAGTGACCCAAAAAAGTAACAAATAAATAGACATGGTCAAGACAATTTAGGGTTTAACCCTCCAACGGCTAGAAATATGAAAATTTTGAACTAGGGTTTAAGCAAGGGATAGAGAAAACATTTGCAGAGACTAGAGAAAACTATATAGCCATGAAAATTTCTTGTAGGTGCTAACATTGGCTCTGTCTGGGGATGATGGGTAGCTTGTGCCCATGCAAGGATTCAAAAACTCTAGGTGAAGTAGACCACCTACTGGACAAAACAAGGGAGAGCATAGGAAAAAACCCTACAAACTAACCAAAAGAAGACCAGATAGGAAGAAACACACTAGTATATACAAAAAGTACATCATATACAAAAGGCTCAAAGCCCGAGAACTCTAATCAATTTTTGCCCCTATCAAACAAATGGTTTTCATCTCCATTGAGCAGAGGCAAACTAAAAATATTTCTCTCATCCAGCCTAACAAAAAGATGATGATCCATTTCCAAAATGTCACATAGAAAATAATCACCATACTCACCATCATTTAGCAAGATATGATCATCAGGCTATCATAAATATTGATCACTTTGTGACATCAAAATGTCACACTCTTCACTTTCACTATCATGCTGAAAAAAGAAACACTCCAGCTTAACATCATGGCTGGAAGCATCAGCATTTTGATCATTAGTTTTCAATAAAGAATAAACCCTTTCTATCTCCTTGCTTTGCAAACTAATATAAAAATTTTCAAGACAAAAATCTGATTGCATGAAATTGGAAACAACTTGCTGATCGAAAATCACATTAGCATCTTCTAAAAAAGAACAAGTATTTCTAGTTAATGACTCATTAGTCATTTGTAAAACTGAGAAAATACATTCAGACTTACCACATTCTCCAACATCAAAATGTAAACAAGAACCACTAACATTAGGCTCTTGAAAAATTGAATCCACACTAGTACACACATCATCATACTCATCAAATATGACATTATCAAATTCACTACAATGATGTGTACTATCCTCTTGCACATCAAAAATGGGAGAAAGGACATCCAAAAACATTTCACACCTCATGCCATTTCTTGAATCATCTTCATCAAAACTTATATCTATTGGGCATGAAATTTTAGAAACATAGTCAGGAGTGTACCTCTGAAATTCAGTTTCCAAAAGTTCTAAAATTTGCTCACTACTTAGTAAGCACTAAACTTCACACTCTACCTCTTTGGTTTCATTACTAGTACTGCAAATATCCTCCTCATCTGAGATAGACACTGAAGAATCTTGTCTCACAATAACTTGTGCAAAGTAGTCACAGCAGGAACTATCATCAACTGTAGATTCATCTTCTACTTCTTGATAACCATAAGTTCCATTATCAGCATCAACATCAAAAGATTCATCATCCAACAATAAAGCCATCCATTCTTTAACATTTTCTAGTGCTTCATTTCTAAAAGAGGTAGTCCAACTGACTGATTCAGGCATACCAAGCTCTAAAAACATTTCAGCATATTGGAAATCTTGAAGCTGAACACCCATAAGAAATTCATCACAAGCTATAAGAAATTTCTTATAGTATGAGTGGGATGACTCTTCTTTCCTTTCTCCTATTGCACATCTTAGAATTTTTATGCAAGTCTGTTGGATTTTTTGACCTATCAAATAAATATCTCTATCTCTATTAACATATTTTTGGCTTGATTGGTAACTAGAAACATCATCCTGATCTCTAAAAGCTGAAAATTCCATTTTAAAATACTGACAAAACAATGCAACATGTTCTCATGACACTATTCTTATCCAAATTCAAGCAACCACTAGATTCATTAATCATCAACATATTTCTGATACTCTTTACAACAACCAAAGTTTTTATCCAGAAATATGGCTTTAAACTTCAAAATCAATTTCCCTTTTCAATAGTGACCTACTCACCTAATTAGGGACTATTTTTGCTTTATAAAATAGGATTACCTGGAGATGTTGTGAATGCTACAAAATATTGATTTGAAGTCCCCTCCAAATCACCTTTCAAACTTTGGTAGAGTCTCCACCTCCTTGCAGAGGACAAATTTGAACTAGCTGAGAACCTTTCCCAACTCTGAACCTTCTTCAAAACCCACAATCACAACATAACCCCAAATGATAATTGCTTGTCAGGATCACAAAAGATATCATATTTTATTTTAATAGAACACTGATCAAATAGAGACTCAGAGTCACCACTCAACACTTAGTGAGAAGATTTAGCAAATGCTTTTTTTTAATTTTTGACTCTTTTCTAGACTCTCCCCAACAGAGTCGTCATTTTGTTGGTGACTTGGATGGAAAAATCAATTTGGTCAATAAGATATGGAAATTTGTAGTTTGTAACCAGAGATTCTAACAGATGTATCTTTATTATGATCTCTCCAGTGGAGTCTCCATTTTGTTGGTTCCCCTTCTCTTTCTACTTGCAGGTTTACACTATGATTGACAAACTAATGTCACTGACTCTATCACCACTCCAAAGTCCGCAAGGAAAAGGGCCAATTAACAAGGATCAACAAGGATCCTCCTACACTTTGAGCCTAGATGCTCAGGTAGGTGTACCCTTGATTCACTTCTTGAAAGGAATCACTAAATATTATGCATTTATACCATTTACAAACTGATTTTAAAGATTTTATCATTTAAATGTGTGATTAATAATGATGAACTGCTTCTAGAGAATGGATTAGTGCCTTAACCTAGGGCATAGAGTCACTCAATAACATATATCAACTAAGAATCCTAACTCAAACACTCTTGAACTTAGAATAAGTGTTTTTCCTATTATCCCTCTCACTCCAAAACTTGATCATCAAATTCTTATCCAACCATGAACTCACTGAAACTACCTTAAAGACTTTAATCCTAACTTTGTTAGGAACTCAAAGATAATTCCATAATATTCTTTGTCTACCATATGCTAACTCACTTTGTGACATTAACATATATGAGCCCAAGATCAAAATAAGAAGACAAACATAAATTTGAGATTGGAATTCAAGTGTATTCTCATTAAAATCTGTAGAATCTATACATTACCAAAACAACACAATGCTAGGAAACAAACCCAAAATCCAAGCTCTCCTTGTTCAGTCTTTTACATTGACTATCAATATAACATCACCAACAACCCCCAAAAAGAGTAAAAATAGTTGCCATATATACTACTAGTCACCTTGGAATCCCAAAAATCAAGATTCAACAAGCTACGGATGACTAGGGCAGAAGTTAGGGTTTTCACCCACCAGACCAACTAAATTCAATTAGAAGTTATTACATTGGAGGAAAACCAAGCAACCTGGTCTGATCAGATCCAAGAATGATCTTCATTTATGATAATTCTTCTGACGGTGTACCAAAGATCATGAATTCACCATGCTAATCAATCTAATTACTTCACCTACAACATGCCTTGAGCAACTGGCTACCCACTTTTTCAATGTACAAACCCTCTGTAATCAATCATTAGACCCTCTGGACCATATTGCAGCACTTGACAAAATCATATCTACTAGATCCAGCCGCTAAAGCATTAAAAACCAGTCCTTCTATCACTGAAAAACCCTTTAAATTTTCAAATTTGTGAAGAAATGGCTAATCAGACAAATTTAAAATGCAATCGTTGAATTTATTTCTTCTCGGTAGATTGGGTGGCTCTCATTAATCCTTGCAACAATCAACAAACCATTTGAAAAGTCTTTTGCCACATCACTAGTCTGTTAGCCAATAAGAATCAAGCACGTCGGCATGATGTAGCACGTCGAACCCACCTGCCTAAGCCTTTAAATCAGATGGTGGTCGCATGATCTCATGGCTTGCAAAGATTCCATGTGATCAAGTGACAACCCTAGATCTTCCTGCACTGTCATTCCTCTTGAAAGACTCGGGCCCGCTGACAAGACACCATGTCATTATCCACGTCGACCAATCACGAAAAAGCATGTCAGCACCCACTGGCAGGGAGGTCCCACTACGACATCAGCATAAACACTTGGAAGATCGGATGACCATCGCATGATTGCATGGAATAAGAAAATTCCATGCAATCATATGACCACCGTTGATCTTGAGCAAAGCTGACAACCCTGCAGATGTCATTAAAACTTGGCCCCACCCTACTTTATAAGCCACTTCATTGAATCAAAACTTGCCACATTTCACATTTTAACAGGTGGGCATGTCAACCATTTTGTCTCTACTACCAACACTTGCTGACATCTGCCACATCAGTACAAAAGTCAACCAATCAACAATGGCCATGTGGGCACAACTGGCAAATGGACCCACTGCCTTCCCTTATGGTCTGATACCAAATCGATGGCTTTCGCATGATCGCATAGCTTGGAAAGATTCCATGCGATCATGTGCCAGTCATTTGATATTAAGGCAACTGAATGCCGAGCCCTGCTGAAAACATATCCAACTCACCATCCCGTAGCCAATAACTAGTCACCACCTCATCATCTTCTAACATCAGGTCCACCTACACAATCCTCATCTGACGTGGGCCTACCATCTCATGATTTAGTGACTGAAGAGAAGATATAAGCTGCTAGTAGAGTCGCTAAATGTTTCAAGTTTAACTACCAGGAACAAGATATCTCATGACTAATGCAGTCGTGAAACTATAGAAAGTGAAACATAACCGTCGGGGACTAACCACATTCTAAATTTAACTTAACCCACACCCACCTAGAGATTACGTGACCAAAGACTTGGCCAAATCTCTAAATCATTTTCTCAACTAGGGTTAAGTCCTGAGAATAAGTGACTGAGACCATTCTCAAAGTTGTAGAATACTTTTCTTAACCATGGGTTTCATTGTGAGAACAAGCGAACACAAGCCTTCGCTGAGTCGCTGGAAGATTTAGGAGTTAAGGAAACAAATTGTGTGATTTAGCGAAGACTGGGAATATGACCATGTGTAGAAAGGGGACCAAAGTGACCTGAAAAAGTAACAAAGAAATAGACATGGTCAAGACAGATTAGGGTTTAACCCTCCAACGGCTAGAAAAATGAAAATTTTGAACTAGGGTTTAAGCCAGCAATAGAGAAAACATTTGCAGAGACCAGAGAAAACTATATAGCCATGAAAATTTCTTGCAGGTGCTAACAAGACCCATAAACTAAAATGAAATGTGTAGCCCTAGTGGGTATTCTGATACTTGTTTTGTAGGCCCAAAGAGCTAGTTTGATCATGAGATGCCAGTCTCTTCCTATTTTATTAATTGTGCGGTGCAATATTTTCAATAGATTCTTGTTTGAAGCCTCTTCTTGTTTATTCCCTTGAGGATAGTAGATAGATGACCAATGTTGTGTAATCCTGAATTTGGCACATATATCATCTAAGTCTTTGTTCTTGAATTGTCCACCATTATCTATGATTATAGAGTGTGGAATACCATATCGACATATGATGTAGTTCAAGATGAACATAGATATTTGTTTTCCAGTTGCTTATATCAAAGGGACTACTTCTACCCATTTTTTAAAATAGTCTGTAGATATAATAATATGGGTATGTCCATTAGGAGAATGAGGATGTATGGATCCTATAAGATCAAATGCCCATTGGTGAAAAGGCCATTGTGTAGTAAAGGGAATTAGATCTCTCCCTGGAGCATGAATTAAATTACCATGTATTTGGCACTTTTGACAATTCTTAGCAAACTTGATAGCCTCTTTCTCCATTTTAGGCCAATAGTACCTAGCCCTAATAAGCTTTCAAGCTAGCATTAAACCGTTCAAGTGTGACCCACATATACCTTCGTGGACTTCCTCAAACGCATGTCGAGACTCTTCCCGTTCTAAACATCTAAGTAGCATACCATCTAGACCTTGTTTGTATAGATCGTGACCAATGATGACATATTGGGAGGCATTACAGATAAGGTATCTCTTTTCATGATGGTTAAAGGTATTTGGAATGATTTGGTCTTTGAGATAGGAGAATAGGTTTTTATATTGGGATGAATCATGACCTACACCAGTGCAAATCATGCAGGTTTTAGGGGAATCATATGTAGGATAAGATAGTGCTTTCACTAGGAACTCGTAGCATAGCTCATGTTCAGGTTGCTGTAATAAAGTAGATAGAGTTGCCATTGCATCAGTAGCCCTATTCTCTGTTCTAGGAATTTTCTCAAATGTGATAGATATGAAATATTTCTTTAGATCATCTACCATTCTCTTGTATGGAATGAGCTTTTCATCTTTCATTTGATACACATCTTTGACTTGATGGATTACAAGTTGCGAGTCTCCATGAATGTGTAATTCTATTACTCTCCACTCAATTGCTAGTTTCATACCATTTAAAAGGGCTTCATATTTAGCAATATTGTTTGTACAAGGAAATTTGATTTTGAAAGATTTAGGTATGGATTATCCTTGAGGTGTGATAAATAAGATGCCTTCTCGAGATCCATTTTGTGTATAGGAGCCATCAAAGAACAATTACCATTCTCTAGAAGAAAGATTCATGATAGAGGAATCTAGAAATTCCATTTGCATTGGTGCATCATCAAACAAAGGTGCATCTTCCAATTGATCAGCAATAACTTGTCCTTTGATAGCTTTTCTCTCAACATATTCAATGTCAAATTCACTTAAGAGCATGACCCATTTGGCTAATCTACCTGTGAGGGTAGCTTTGCTTAGTAGGTACTTTAGTGGATCAATTTTAGCTACCAAATGTGTGGTATGAGCTAACTGTGTGTGTGAAAATTGTACCTGATTTGTAGACACAACACTTCAATAAAACATTAGAGGTTAGTTATAATCAAAATCATGCAAAATTGAAATCTACTCTACCCAAGCGATTTACTACCTTCTAGTAGGTGCGAGATTGATGTTCTCAGATTGTTATCGAGATCAGTGACCTAGAAGACACCTAAATGAAGGATTTAAATGCAATTGATCTAGATATGAATTGAATGTAATTAATCTATTTTTTTGATATTTTCTATGCAATAAGAATGATAAAAACTTGATATGGAATCTAATCTATATGAAATTGATCTACTAAAATGATCTAACAATGATATGAAAAAGAATCTAAATGAATGTAAAAAAAACAAATTGATCTCACAATAGCCTTGATTCGCAATAAGCTTTGATTCTCCCAATTCCAATTCTCCGACGTGATTGTGCAAAAATATGAGATGCTTTGAGATGAGCTTAGGCTTTAATTTTATAGAAATCCAGGGCTTTAGAGGTGCATGGAAAAAAGCCATAAATCACTCAAATAACTCAGGTTAATGTTTGAGTTATTTTTAAATAAAGATAATTAAGTCACAAAAATCATGCAAAAGCACAGTTCAACTCGAATTAGAAGTTTAGATCAACTTTAAAACTCAAAAATATGTTGAGTTTCAAAAAGCTAACAACTTGCATTGATTTTCCAATTTGAGTTTAATTGGTCCTTGAATGTGCACATGGATAATTATGATTTAATAAATAAATAAAGTGATTTATTCTCAGCTTAACTGCTTTTTGAAATAAAATAATTAATTTATGGGTTAATTAACTATTTTATCAAAATTTTATTAAAAACTATATTATTAAATAATGACAACTTGCTTTAATTAATTAAATAAGAATTTAATCAATTATTCATAAGATATTGGATTTATTGTCAAAATTAAATAATACAATTAATAATAGATAGAATTAAATTTAATTAAACAATTAAGTGGCAAGATATTAAATCTAATTAATTAAATATGAAAATATTCAATTAATCAAACTTTAGGATAAATGTGATTTATCGCCAAATAATCATTAAATTAAAGATAATTATGATGATTAGGAATATTACTAGGAATATTCCCCAATGCAGAATTTAAGATAATCAATTATGATTCGATGATGTTTAAATGTGCCTTAGATTAGGACTTTGATGTTGATTTCATTTGATTTGTAGATGTAGTAGGTTAATGAACTTATAGCCCATTTTTGGGGTATTACACTAACATGTAATGTCTCAGTTTCTATGATGCAAAGATCACAGCTAGACAAGATTTTTCAATCATTGAATAGTTCTTCTCATAAGCAACCAATGTTCTACTAATATAATATATAGCCCTTTCCTTTTTATTCTCATCATGATGTGCTAGCAATGCCCCCAGTGATGTATCTATAGTGGAGACATATAAGATCAAAGGCTTCCCCTGAATGGGAGGCATCAAGATAGGAGGATTTGATAGATATTTATTGATATGGTTAAAGTTCTTTTTGCATTCCTCATTCCATGCAAAGATCACACCTTTATGTAATGTCTTTGTGAAAGGTTGTGATATGTCTGCCAACTGAGATACGAAGTGCCTTATAGATTGTAATCTCCCTTGTAATGTTCTCATTTGACTAATATTCTTCCTGGGTTGCATCTCCATTATAGCCTTTACTTTAGCTAGATCAACTTCAATGCCCTTCTTTGAAACTATGTATCCTAAGAGTTTCTTTGAAAATGTGTATCCTAAGAGTTTTCTAGAAGTGACACCAAAAGCACACTTCTTAGGGTTCAGTCTGAGACTTAATTTTTCCATGCGATCTAGTATTTTGCTCAAGTCATTTAGATATTTAGCACTAATCATAGATTTTGCTAAAGTATCATGAACATAATCCTCCATAGTTCGATGCATCATGTCATGAAAAATAGATGTCATAGCTCTCTGATATGTAGCACTAGCATTTTTAAGCCCAAATGGCATGACATTCTAGTAGAAGGTACCCCATGCACATGTGAAAGAAATTTTCTCTTGATCCTTTAGAGAAATTTTTATTTGGTTGTATCCAGAAAAACCATCCATTAAAGAATACATCTCAAAACCCACAGTCATATCCACTATCATGTCAATGTTAGGTAGTGGAAAATCATCCTTAGGGCATACTTTGTTTATATCTCTAAAATTTGTGCACACTCTGATAGATTTGTTTTGTTTTGAAATAGGTACAATATTAGAGATCCATTCAGTATAGTCAATAACATGAATGAATCCAGCTTTTAGTAGCTTCTCTAATTCAACTTTTACCAAGAGTGCAACATGTGGATGCATCTTTCTCAATTTTTGTTTAACAGGTTTTACTCCAGGAGCAATAGATAAATGGTGCATTATAAGATTAGGATCCAACCCTGGCATATCTGAATATTTCTATGCAAAGTTGATTTTTTCTCTGTTAAGAATGTTGTAAATTTTTCATTTCTTCTTTTGATAAGGATTGTGCTACATGGATCAATTATGGTTCTTCTGCTATTCCCAAGTTGATAGATTGAGTGGGCTCAATTAGAACTAGAGATATGTCCTGTAAATGACTCAGAAGGACATCAAATATCTCATCCTTAGGCACCTCAGAGAGGTTTTCACCTTTGGATACATCTTTTTTCTTTACTATTTTAGGTTCTAAGATTGCCACAAAGTGGTTTTCACCCTCAGAACTCCTTTTCTTTTTATTCTTATTCTTATTTTTCTGACTAAGATACTTGATGTCCGACTTCGTCATGCTGACGCTAGGTTCACTGATGGAATTCCTCATAGGATCAACTAAATTGAGGTAGCAAGCAAGGTCATAGTCATTTGGAAAGGTATAAATACCTTGGCTCATATTTGTAGAGGTTTGGTTAAGAAGTTCAGGATTTTGGATAGTCAAAGTGGTGAAAGATTGAGAAATAGTGTTTATGGATATGGATCTGTCATCATTGGTCCTAACCCAACACTCAAGTTCAAAGGTGATATTACAACTTAAGACATTCAATTCATGAATAGGCTCAATGTCACTGTGGGAGTCCACTTCAACCATAGGTGGATCAAACACGTTAAGTTCATCATTTTGCTCTAGACTTACATTGGGTTTAGGTGCATATTGGTGAATAACATCAACATGTTTCTTTGTAACAAGTTCATCTAGTTCTGGAGTGACACCCCATTCATAGTCATTTGATTCATCTTCTTTTTCTTTATCTAGACCTCTAGGAAATCTGAGAACATGTGTAAAGTCAGGACGGATTCCCCAAGAAGGCTTACCCTCAAATTCTGATTTGAATTCATACTCATGGGAGTCTGTCTTAGAATCATTGGAACACTCCAAGTGCTCAGCTATAGTGATAGGCTTATCTTCCTTTTTGTCTATTTGATTACCATCAAGATTAGTTGGTTCTTGTGTGTCTACTACATTGACTCTTTTGATTGGATTAGCTTCATCTTTAAGGAGGTCTTTTATTTCTTTAGGAAAACTCTCATAAGGAATGAGCTCATCAGTGGTGTCAGAATCTTCACTATCAGAGTGTTATGTTTCTTCTTTCTCAAGGAGAGCTTCTTTTGGCTTGATTTGTTCTATGACATGTGGGGAATTCTTTCTAAGATAGAAATGTTTCTTCTTGTACCCTAGACCTATTGTATTCTTATTGGCTCGATCCTAGTGGTCAAGAGGTGATAGAAGACCCTTACCTTGTAGTCCTAGAGTTCCTTTTCTAGTATATCCCATTTTTGTGATCAATCTGTCCCTTGGACCATATGACTTAGAAGGAATCTTTGATGTTTTAGCATCACATGATTAATCAATTTGAGATTTACGTTCTTCTTTGTATAGCCATGTGAGCACAAGTTCATCCTCTTCAAATTCTTGTTTAGATACTTGTTCTGCAACAAATTTTCCTTTATATGCCTCAAGAGGTTCTTTAGACTCTAGTTTGGACTATTTCAAAGTTTGTACATAGGACTTAGGTGAGATAGGGAGAGATGTCAAAGATAAGACTGGCTCTATAGTATATTCTCCCATACCATTTTCTTTGACTTTAATCTCTTTAGCAATTTCTTCCATCTTGGATGTTGAAGAAACGTCTAGCTACTTAGTGGAAGATTCCCTATTATTAGGAACAATTTTATCAACACTTTCCTTCAATGTATTACAAGTAGTATATAGATTAGCTGGAATCATCACCTCTACTCCTTCATAAGGAAATTTCAAACATTGATGGTATGTAGAAGGAATAGCTTTCATATCATGATTCCAGGGTCTCCCTAGAAGAATGTTGTAAACCAAAGGTAGATCAAAAACTTGACATATAGTATCTCTAATGATAGGACTTGCTCTGATAGGCAAGACAATTGTTCCTTTGGAGGATCTTTCTTCTTCATCATATGCCTTGATAGTGATTTTAAAAATCCCAATTGTGTAATCAAGCTAAAAGAACAAATGTTTAGACCAGTGCCTCCATCTATCAACACACATTTGACATGATGCTTTTGGATCAAGACTTCAATATGCAAGGGCCGGTTATGTGGATGACTCAAGGAGTTATCATCTTCCTTTGAAAAGGAAATATATTGCAGAGACGTAAGATGACCAACCATAGTCTGGAATCTGTCTAAATCAAGATTATCAAGAACATTGGATCCAAGAAAAGCTTTGTCTAGAGTGGCTCTATGAGCTAGAGATATCCAAAGCAACTCAAACATGGAGATTTTCTCATTTGTATGCTAGAGTTGTTGGACAATACTATATGATGTAGGTCTCGTGTCTTTAGGATTTGAAGATTTAGATGTAGCCTTTTGTTTAGAAGCAGATGAAAGATTGAAAGGCACCTTAGGGACATTGGATGAATTTGGTATTTGTCCTTGTGGGTGTGGCTGAGCTTTTGATATAGTAATTGCATTAGCTGATTGATTTCCTCTATCTCTTCTTACAATCATGATGACATTGCAACGCTCATATAGATATGGTTCAACCATATTGATGACAGCATTGTTTCTAGAATAAGCATAATTGACTTTAGCACCCATATTAGGTTGAGAAGAAGAATCTTCCTTACCATGTTTGGGAAATGGTTATGTGAATGTTGTATGATCATTATTGCTCTTATGGTTTTCAATCATGATCTCTCCATTATCAATTTTGTCTTGTATGATGTGCTTCAAGCGAACATAGTTATTAGTCTTATGACCTTTATTGTGATGGAATTCATAGAAATCATTCTCTCTCCACCATTTCGGTTTAGGTTCAGTATCAAAGAATTTTATCTCAGGAAAGTAGATGATTTTGTTTTCAATAGATTTTTCATGGCAAATTCCAAGGATTCTCCAAGAGGAGTGAATTTTCGATTAGGATCCATAGCCCAAGGTTTATAATCAGATGACTTTTTGTTAGATTCAAACGTTTTAGCTTCAGAAGCTTTAATGGCTTGGGTACCAATAGTGAGATTGAAAGTAGGTTCCTTAGATGGGGCACATATATTATCAACAATGCCATCCATGACAATGCCTTTATTCTTGTTCCAATTATTGTTCTTGTCTTTAGAACTAGATCCAAACTCATACTTGTCCTTTTGAAGCGTGATGTCTCCTTTTTTTTCAAGTACTTTCTCAATTTTGATTGTATTATCTACCATCTTATCAAAGGATGTATGATTTTGCATTTGCAAAGGGTAGTTGATTTCTGGAACAAGATTATTGATGAAGATTTCTAGCTTCTCAGTTTCTGGAATGGGTCTAGCATATAGAGAAAATTTCTTCCTCCATCTTTTGAGAAATGTTAGGAATGGTTCACCCAGATATTGTTTTAGATTGCAGATGTCAATCATGGTGACCATATGCTAAATATTGTAGGAGTATTGTTGATAAAATGGTTTGATTAACTCCTCAAAATTTTTGATAGTAGGAGGCATTCTAGAGAACCAATGAATGGCTGACCCTCCTAGAGATCGAGGGAAAAGATGCATTAAGTAAGTTGGTTCATGCATAAACTCCATAGAATGAGTACAAAACTCTCTGACATGATCTTGAGGATTAGAGTTTCCATCATACTTATCATATTTAGGCATCTCCACTCTTTTAGGGAATGGTGACATGTACAAGTCTTTATCAAATGGAAAAGGACATAAAGCTTCCATGGAGAACTCCTTAGGTTCCTTTTCCTTCTTAAGTTTATTAAGTTTGACTTGCATGACATGCATCTATTTCATCATAGTTGTGATTGGAGTTTCTTCCTCATGCATAATGATATCTTCAACATTAAATTTGGGAGGAAGTTTAGCTCCTTGATGAGCTAACTCTAGAAAGTATGTTTCTCTATCTACTTTCAGGAAATGCCTCATCATTCTCTTAAAATCATCATCATTTTGATATCAAACAATTTTAGAGGGTGTAGGTTCTTGATCCACACCATGTTGAGAATGAGGTCCTTGAGACCCATGTTGTGTTCCTCTATGAGACATGTTAGGATTTTTAGGACTCCCTGGATTAGATTGAGGTGGAGTTTGTTGATTACCTTCGTCAGTTGATGGAGGGGGTATGTAACCAGTCTTCAATTGAAAGTTGCCAAGACTGTCATCTTCGTAAAGACCAAAATTGTAGAGTTGCTCAAGAGTTGGATCCTGGAGAGTATTCAGAGGTATTTCTTGGGATGTTTCTCCAGATTTCTTGTGAGAGGAAGCTCTAGTTTCCACCATTAACATTGGGTGAAGCAAAAGAAAGCAAGATGAAGACAACTGAAGAATGACTTGATTCAAGAAGATCAAATGATGCAACCTTATCAAGATTGAAGTGATTTAAAGATTATATCAGACATAAATGAAGGATACTATGCCACAATAGTGTGGGTAGATGCCCAACAGATGGCGAGCACAAGCTCACAACACTTAGCCATTTAGTAAAAGGTTGAATTTGAAGATAATTTTGACAACGTTTTTGACACAAGATGAAAAAGACTCAAATCAATAGATCAGAAGACAAAATCAGACTCAAAGGCTCACTTGAGGAAAAATGAATGAATTCATTCTAGTTTCTTCTCTGTTCCTAACACAGTGATTTGTTCGATAGATTTTGGAAATGGGCTATAAAAACTAAGTCTATGACAATTTTGACCACTTTCTGACAATGAAATTTCTCAAACGACTTTCTGTAGGGTCATACGACAGTGGGCATGCTATGAAATGGTAATTGACAAACTCATATGATAATTACAAAACTTGCACAATAGTTGATAGCAGGATTCTAATTTTTTGCTTTTAACCAGTGGAAAAACTCGTATGACACTATACAAGCTATCATACAACAATATAGGGGTTCTGATATGATAATTGGCCAAAACTCGTACAACTTTCTGACCCTGTGGGATGAATTTTAACTCCAGAAAGGAATTTTACTTTAGATTTTGCAAAGTTTTGGTTATCAGTTTCAGATTGTTCAAAAAATTTTCTTTCCCAGTTTGAAGATTATTCTGGGATCATTCATTTTTAATAACCAAATAGATAAACAAGCATGTAGAATAGCAAGCAAGTGATTCCAAGCACGTCTGAAAATAATGAACAGGGGACAAAGCAACCTTGTGCATGAACAATCAAGTGACTAAATGTGCTAATCCCTAGGAGTGCTAATTGTGTATGTTCCAAAAAGTTTTTCAATAATGCACATATTCCTAGAAAAATGAAAATTTGGCCTCACTAGGGTTTGTAGTAATGGTCTGACTCTGTAACTTTTGTGATCTCAAGAGGGCGAACTCCAATCCAGGGACACCAGGGTTTTGACACAGTCTGAGAAATTAATCAATCAGGAGCTTCTAGGGAGATCTGACAACCCAACAAGAGAACACACCTGTGAAGATTTCCTCCACAAGGACATTTATATAGCAGCTGCTGCTACCACGGTGAAAATGGCTATTACCACTTGAGGTTCTATCCATGTGGGTGACTCAATTAAGGGAATGTCCACTACAGTTAACCCTCTCTAAAGGTGACTCAAAAAAGATACCACATGGAGACCGGTTCCAGATTCAAGGATCTGAGTTTCTGATACTACCCAAAAAGGGAGTAGAGCATAGTCCTCTAGCCTTTTCACTTTTAACCAAAATAAAGCAAATATATTAATTCAACAAGCTAAGACCAAGATTACCTCACAAAGATGTATGACGTCAACTGCTTATGATCTATCAACCCCTCCAGAGAGAAAATGTATCAATCAAAAGTTGAAGACACACAAATCTCGTAGAACATGAGACGCTCTCAGTACCTTCCCTACCTACAAGGGGATCCTTCGTCAAGAGGAGCTTCACATGAGTAAACAAGTGAAAGAAGCTCAATTTCTCAAGATCATCCACAAATGGTGTTCATAGGGCCTATTTACTATGTGTAACATATATGGAGAAAGAAAATCTATGTTCATTTTATAGCCCAAAAATGAAGTCTGTGATATGAAAGCAATAAAAGTCACACAAGCTTGATACGTGAGAGTTTGTTTTAATCCAAATTGAAATGTTATCAGCTTGAGAAGAATACATGAATTCCTCGCAACACGCTTAGTAGATTTTTACCTATTTTAGCAATTTAGTTGCACTTTTTCCAATCAAATTCAACAAATATCAGTAAAAAATAGAAGATTTCAATTGTTAGGGTTAGCTGTTAGTCCAAATCTAGAAAACTATCAAAAATTTTGAAATGAAAATTGAATTCTGGAGTCAAAAATCGTACGATAGTGGGTTACCTTTCAGATGATAGTCTAGAAACTCGTATGACAGTGGGTGTCTCTTGATACGACTTTCAAGATTCCAAATGACAATGTGTACTTTCTGATATGAGCCTCAATAAGATCACCTATCGTATGATAGTGGGTACTTCTTGATACGACTTTCTAAAAAAAGTCATACGAAAAATGTACCGACAAAAAATAAAAGATCGCAGTTTGAACCAAAAAATGACAAGAAATTGATAGAAATTGATAGAAATTGAATGGAAACCCATTTTAGAGCCCCACGGTGGGCGCCAAAATGATGTGTGTGAATTTTGTACCTAGCTATAGACACAACACTTCAGTAAAACATTAAAGGTTAGCAAAAAACCAAAATCGTGCAATGAAATGGAAACTAAACTAACTAGGCGATTTACTACCTTCTAGTAGATGTGAGTATGATACCCTCAAATCAAACCAAGATCAGTGACAATGCAACACCTAAATGAAGGATTTGACTGCAAAATATGAAAGGCTAAGAATGCAAATTAAGCTATATTTTTGGATTTTCTATGCAATAATATGAAAAATTATATGAATCTAAGCTATATGAATGAAATTGTATGCAAATTTAATCTAAGAATGCTATGGATGAATATGAAATCTATGATATGGAACTATGAAAAAACTATGAAAGATTATGATCAACTATGAAAGATCTCACACAAATCACCTGTCACAAGTGCTCAATCCTTCAATCACCAATTCGCCAGAGTAATTATGCAAATTCAAGCGCTGATTAAAATGAAGAGTTGAGCCTTGATTTTATAGAAATCTAGGGCTTTGAGGATTTAAGAGAAACGCCATAAATCACTCTTGATAAACTCAGGTTGATTTTTTATTTATCAGGAAATTAGAGATAATTAACTCACAAAAATTATGCAAAAGCAGAGTTTTACTCAAAATAGAGTTTAGATCAAATTTCAACTCATTATCAGACGTTGAGTTTCAATTTAAAATTGATTGTTAATTTCTAGTTGCCTGCTTTTCTGATTGTTCATGATTTAATTATAAATTAATTAAAAATATAGTGATTTATTCTCAACTTAACTGATTTTAAAATTAAAACAATTGATTTATGGGTTAATCAATTATTAAATCAAACTTTATTCAAAAACTATATTATTAAATATTGACAACTGACTTATATTAATTAAATATGAATTTAATCAATTAGTCATAAGATTTTTGATTTATTGTCAAAATCAAATAATAAAAATTAGGAATAAATATAATTAAATGTAATTAAAAAATTAAGTGGCAGTATTAAATCTAATTAATTAAATATTCAGAATATTCAATTAATCAAATTTTAGGATAAAAAAGATTTATCGCCAAATAATTATTAAATTAAGAATAATTATGATAAATTAGAAATATTTCTAGGAATATTCCCCGATGCAAAATTAAGATAATCAATTAGGTTTTTGATAACTTGATGTGCAGATGTGCCTTAGGTTAGGACTTTTGTATTGATTTCATTCGATTTGAAGATGTAGGAGGTTAATGAACTTATAGCCCATTTTTGGGGTATTACAGAAACAACCTTGTATTTCTCAGTCTATTGCCGAAGCAAAGTATGTTGCTGCTGCTACAAACTATTCAAACATTGCTTATATCAAACAAGTGTTGGAAGGGATGAATGAGATAATCACTGAGCCGATGATTATATATTGTGACAACACTAGTGCAATAAATATTTCTAAGAATCCTGTAATGCATTCAAAGAAAAAACATATTTCAATTAAGTATCACTACTTAAGAGAACAAGTACAGGAGAAGCAAGTCAAACTAGAATATGTCACATCAAAGCAAAAACTTGCTGATATTTTTACCAAGCCTCTATTGAAGGACACTTTTGAATACTTGAGGACTAGACTTGGGGTCCATCCCCTATCTACCGGTCACTAATGTGATCTGGAGTTGCATCAACCTAATATTATTAGAAGATCATTCATGTTGATGCAACATAGCTCACACTTTGGATTATGTCTAAGGTTGTGAAAGATTTGAGGAGCTAGAACATATATTTGCATATCAGTATATAGAGATACATTGTCTACACAGAGCAATAGAGAGTTACTTGGCTATTGCAGAGCTATATGTTTTATATTTTTCTTTGGCATTTTTGTCAAAGGGAGAGATAAACAGTGAGGAGAAAAGGCTTGAATATGAAATATCTATCTAAGGTAGAGATAATCTGAGAAATTTAGGGAGAGATTTGAAGATTCGTTTATGAGAACAAAATGAATCTTAGAGCTGAAAATGATTAAATCTGCAGAGGAGAGTCTACACTTGTAATGCTGTTATGTAATGTAGTGATTAAACATATTAAAAATCAAACTAGGGAGAGCTTACCGAGCTACAACATTTACTTTCATAGTTGTAGAATACATGTTTGGTATGTGCATTGCATATTTCATATTGCTTGTGTTTCCATCAATGCCAAGGGGAGAGATTGATGAACTACAACTGATTGAATACCTAAATGACTTGAAGATCAGTGATTAGGAGATCACTGAGTTACTGAAATGATATGTAAGATAATTAAATCATTCATTATGTTCTCATTGATGTCAACTAGTTTTGACAGTACTTATCAGGTAAGATACAAACATCTAAACATTTGTAAAAAGGAGAGAAAAGATGAATAACTGAGATATCTACATTGAGAGAGATGGATATGACAGATGAGGATAAGGAATATAACTTTGGGTAACTGATTGATGAGTCTATGATCTCATATTGTTGACTTGAAAATGTTGCATTAATCTATTATGTAGAAGGAAGAAAAATTGTACAAGGCAATGTGGTCGGTAAATGAAGCACTTCAGTATACACCAAGCTAGTGTAGTGTATACCAAGAGATAGTATTAATCAATCTTGTGTTTGTCAATGCATTTCTTTGTTAACCAAGTATGAATGAAATTATTAAATGCTTAGTTCAACCGACAAAATTTGATGAGCTAGAAATTGTTATGATTTCGAGATTGAGGATAAAGTTTGTTATGAGATCCATGACTGACAAAATTTGAAGATCTAAAGGACGGAATTGAAACATGTTACTGACACAATTGTTGAGGAAGGTTTAAGAGGAAAAATCAACAAAGAAGAATAAGCGGAAAAATCTGATGGTTGATATGAAAATAGTTTATCTATCTATATAAGAGATATGAGTTTCTTTATTGAAACATGCTAGAAGAAAGAAGGCTATAGATATTTCACGTGAATAGATTTTCATGCATGCCTGATTAGACTAGTTGAAGGAGAACCAAACTGCAAAATAGTACCAAGTGTTAGAGAGCTAAAACCGAGTGAAAGTAAGTTGAGGAAGTGAATTGATATATTGATCAGAGGATTTGTATGGCTTAGAATAGATCCGAACATCTACAAGTCAAGTTTTATTGTGATCAGATCAACTACTATTTGAGTTTAACCATTGATACAAAAAATCTCCTAACCGAGTGCACTTAACCGTCTTATGTTATGCCCCTATGTCATTCAAGGAATGTACATTGTTATCTTATTGACCCCATAGTGAATACTGGTCAAGAGTTAACTGTTAGTCTTAAATCCTCTAACAAGGTCACACCTAACAATGTGTTTATAACCTTTAACAGTGTTGGCTCTTCACCGAGCTCACTTCAGAAGAGTGAAAATTATTTTGGGTTACCGGTCCTAGGTGGTTTTTCCCTTAGAAGGGTTTCCACATTAAATCATTGTGTTATGTGTTTTTGTGATGATTATTTTAGTCATACTTTACATACTTCATATTTGATTTGGTCGGTAATCACAGTGAGTTAATTAACTGGTAATCGGTAAAAGACACAGACAGTTTAATAGTTTATGTTACCAAGCTACATAATTTATTGGAATTGTTTTAAGTATTGTATCATCTTAAAATAGAAGACATGATAAGAGCATTTATCCCTCCGAGTAAGTGGTCTGGGGTCATGTTAAGCACCTTGACTAGGTCTTTGCATGTATTTGGCTTTCTCCCCACTTTCCACTTCTTTCCTGCACTTGATTTCTTCATTCTAGGTGAAATTAGGGATAGGATCCCAATGATTCTTCTTAATTTCCCTCTTCCATGGCTCTATTTTCTAGGTAGGACTTAGAGATAGATCCTTTTGTCCTTCATCATAGTTATCATAGGATTTTATGCTTATCCCTGGCATTTTGTCCCTATCTGATATCATTTCTAGGTCTTTGGGCATCCCCAGGACCTCCTGTCCTAGTTCTGACTGAATCTGGGCCCAGGGTCAAATTCAAGGTTTATCCTGACTAGGTCAGGATCGAGCTCGAACCTGATTAGGTTAGGTTCAAACTTGAACTTGACTAGGTCAGTCCCAACCTTGATTTTGCCCCCTTCCTTCAAATTTCCAGAATCCTTGATTTCTGAGCATCGAGCTTTCAAGATATCTATTTTTCCACCTCTGGGTCTACCATTTTGGGTTTCAGAATGGTAAATCCTCTAATTGCATTTAATCTAGGTACTATTTTCTAAAGGTGAGGACCTAATTGGGATTTAATTCTCTAAGGTGGCCCCTCTAGAGGATTGTACCCTAGTTCACTATAAAAGGAGGCCTTCCTCTCTCATTTTCATATCCATAATCAAGCAATTGACATCCATTATTCACATCTCATCTCAAGTGAAAGAAAGTCTTCAAGCATTCAAGTGTTCAAGCATCCATCCATCAAGGAGATCCATTGTTAGCTATTGAAGGATTCAATCTCTTTGGAGCCCCCTTGATGATCCATCCTTCTACATTCATCCAAGCCTTCTCATATGCAAAGATCAAGTCATGATTGGTGTTGAAGATCAAATTCCATTGATTGGAGACATCCTACATTCATTCTACATCCA
This sequence comes from Chamaecyparis obtusa, assembly GCA_027943335.1. Taxonomy (NCBI): domain Eukaryota; kingdom Viridiplantae; phylum Streptophyta; class Pinopsida; order Cupressales; family Cupressaceae; genus Chamaecyparis; species Chamaecyparis obtusa. The sequence continues at coordinate 3,395,962 of BSBK01000756.1, forward strand.
TTAAAGCATTCCTACTTGTGGATTTGAGGATTTGAATCCTCTACAAGGACTTCAACAGAAGCGAGGTGATTTGTTTCAATTACTTTATTTATGCACACTACATTTCAATTCAATGTCAAGGTTAATTCCTAAATTAGGGTTTGACCAAGGCAAACCCCCCATACAACAAAAACCTTCATTTTCTTGCAGGTATAGGTGTGAGATTTTGAATCTGAGAGAAAATTTGGATACCCTTTTTGGTGAGCTTCTGAGATCTGTGAACAGAATCAGAATTGGCCTTCAAATAAAGAATGTAGTATTTGACCTTTTATGAGGGTCAAACTCGACCTGAGCTCATCTAGGAGAAAGATTTTTGGGTTTTCTCTGTCTCGGCATTTCCTGTCCAAAATAGGTTGTAGATTTGCCTAAAAGTACACATAGACATCAAAATTTGACATTTTCCAGATCTGCCCTAATTTGAGGTTAGTATTTGTATTTCAATTATTTCAAATTTCAAGCATAATTCCTTTATAGGGAAACATTGGATTCACTCTCTCTTTCATATTCTTTATAGATTGATTCGATTGTGCATTAACCTCTTGGTTGATCAAATTGGATCTCTCTTTTGGGAATTTGGATATGGGAATAGATCTCATATTTCCCCACACATCTATCTATCCACTCTCAACACATATTTGAATAGAGGTGAATCCATTTTTACCACTATTCATTTTGGTGAACCCGACATACTCTCTTTTCTTTTATGGAATTGGATGCCTTATTGTGCTTTCCTTTTATCTTGTTAGTATTAGATTTTTCCTTTGTGTTAGATCTTTCATGCTAATTAGATTTCATATTATTACTTTATATGTTCTTAGTTTAGTTCATTTACATTACATTGGTTTATGAGCTTTGCTACCACTAGTCCTACTTATAACATTCTGGTTAGAAGAAGTCGTAGACTCATGGATGCCTTTAATCCCAAATCTTCCTCTCCTTTGCTTAGGCTCCCAGATGATAACTTGATTCTTCATGATTCCAATCCCACTATGGAGAAAAACTCTTCTCACTCATCTCATGATGAGGATGATGCTTTAAGAGTTCCTCCTAAACAAGTCCAAAAAATTTCCACTGAACTTGATAAAATGGGTAATTGGCTTATTCAAGAGAACCATAATCAAGATTCCATTCAAGCTATAGAGGCTCTTAAGAAAGTTCTCCATGATACTGATCAAGGTGTTAACCTCTTGCATGGTATTACTCACCTTGTGCATTCAAATGTTACACCTTTAGCTCAAGAAGCTCAAGATTTAGGGTTGATTCCTCCTATCACTAGTGTTGAACCTCCTTCTAATCCTTTGCCTAGTATTCCTACCTATACTCCTTCTTTGGTGACTATGATGGTTCCCTCTATTCCTATGAGTGTTCATCCTGTGTCCCTTCCTACATCACAACCTTCATATCATAAAGTTCCTTTTACTTATTCCAATTTGCTTCCAACTATAGTTCCTATTGTTCCTCCAGTTTGGTCTTCTATTCCTGTAGCTTCTTACACTTTACCTAGTGTTTCTAATGTTTCTACTCCTCCCATTTCCTCTAATGATTCAAAAATCATCAATTTGGCTCAAACTGTATCATCTTTACAACAACAACTTGCTTCCTTAACTCAAAACAAGTTTAGTATTCCTACATGTGACATGGGAAGTCCCTTGTCCTAAGATATTATTCATAATCCTATTCCTCAGCAAGGTGAGATGCCTCGTCTTGAGAATTGTAATGGAAAAGGAGATCTTGTTTATCATGTTAAAACATTTCAAATCCTTTGTAGTGATTATGCTCATGACCATAGGATTTTAGCAAAACTGTTTGCTAGAACTTTTCATGACAAGGCCTTACAATGGTATTGTTCCTTGCCTCCTTATTCTATTGATTCCTTTCCGCAACTTGCTAATGCCTTTATTCAACAATTTCAAAACAACATTGGCCCGCAAGTGTCTTTGACTGATTTGATGCATTGTAAACAAAGTGCTAAAGAAAAATTGACTGAATTTATTGGTAGATTTAAGCATTTGCATGCTCATATTTCCTATCATGTTCCTGATATGGATATTCAACGTATGTGTATTTCAAATTTGCAAAACAATATTAGAGATAAGATTCTGCTTACTGAATTTACCTCTTTTCAACAATTTTGTGTAGCACTTCATCATTATCAATTACAAGTGAGTCAATTTGAGAGCAACACTCCAATGGATCTTGTTCCAGTTGATAAGAGTGATGCTACTCCTAATCCAAAAAAATTTAAAAAATTCAACAACTATGTCAAGATAAACAAACAAGCGAATGTAGTTGTTGATCAAGTTGTTGTTGCATCTCATAATGCCACTTCTGCATCCACTACTTTTTGATTAAATTGTACGTTTACTCCTCTTTCTAAATCTTTACATTCTATTATGAATAGGTTGTTAACTTCTAATATGATTACTTTACCTCCTATTCAACCTCTTTTACCTACTACGATTGCATCTAAATCTTTTGATCAAAATTCTTTTTGTCAATATCATCATCAGAATGGTCATTATACTGAGAAATGTTGTTCTTTAAAACATAAGGTTCAAGACTTAATTGATTCTAATGCCTTATCTGTTAATAATATGGATGGTAGTGGGAAAAAATCTATCTCTCCTCCTAATCAGAACCTTCAAATCTATACGAACCTTTTACCTACGCATGATAATAATACTATTTCTCAACCATCTACGATGGAAATTATGTATGATTCAAAGATGGATGATCTCAATCATGTTTTTAATCAAGTGGAGAATGTTGATCAATCTGTAACTCCACCTCAACCTCAACTTCAACCTCAACCTCATATTTAACCTCAAGTTCAATCTCAACCTTGACCAAAACCTAAACCTAAAATGAAAACTCAACCTAAACCTCAACAATAATTTAAGAATAAAAGACCTCAGAAACTTTTGATTACCTTTGATGACTCTGAGACTGTTAAAGCTCCTAATGGTCCCCTTTACATTGCTGCTAGGATTTCATAGAAACCTACTCATGGTTGTCTTATTGATCCTAAATCCTTATTTAATGTTATCATTGAAGAAATTTTTTTTTTGAAAAGCTTACAACATGATTTTTATGATACATTGAATGTGTGGATTCAAAATTGCAATGGTTTTCTTTATCCATCATTTGGTTCTATTACTTTACCAGTTGAACTTTGTGGAAAAATTGTGAACACTACCTTTGTTGTGGTTCCTACTTCTGATCAATTTCAAGTTAAGCTAGGTTTGCCTTGGTTGACTGCCATGCATGCTATTGCTTCACCTATCCATAAGTGCCTTAAGTTCATTCATGATGAAGAAGTGAAGAAAATTAATCATAGTTTATATCAACCTTCTAGGCCGAGAAATTGCGCTGCTCTGGATTTCTTTTGGCCTTCATTACCTAATTCATGTCCTCCTTGACCTGATAATATTTTTCAATCATATCAAGCTTATAAACATCATAAGATTCTTGAATTAAGATCACCTCCTAGGGATCTTAATCGTGGTCTTTTTCCTACACCTTCTATACCTCCTTTAACTATGGCTTCTAGCTCTGTTAATCAAGTTCCTTCTACCGAACCTATCAAAGATCCTGTGATTATTTCTCCTATGGTTAATAATCCTACTGATCTTCCTAAAGAACCTATGAAGGATCCTATGATTGTTCCTCCTAGTTCTCAACCTATTTCAAATAAATCAAAACATAATCGATATGCTGATGAACGTCGTGAAAAGCATCGTGCTCATGCTAAAGCTCAAAGATCTTTACTTTCCTTGGATAAACCTATCAATAATGTGTTAGAATAGATTGTTACTAATAATGATGTTCACATGCATGATTATGATGATTCTATTCATATCTTAGATCCTATTTTGATTAATTTAGATGAAGAAGATACTCTTGATGATACTGATCATGTTAATGATGAATATGAAACTATTGACATTGACATTGATTTACCTAATATGGTTTCCTCACAATTAACTCTTACACCTAGTGTCAAACATTGTGATTCTCAAGAGGATCCTTGTTTGGAACTGGCTATCATTCCTACTATGTTGGATATAGTCCCTCTTGCGAGTTACCCACCTTCCCTAAATGATATACAACAAGATGGGGAGAGTAGGTGGCATGCTTGATCAGCTTGTCCTTCGTGGTAGCTTTGTTGTGTGTTTGCCTGCTGTACTATGCTTCTCTCATAATGTGTTTGCTAAATGTTGTTAGATTCTTTTATATGATCCTTGTTACTCAATTGGTGCAAGGTGACAAAGGAATCGAAACTGTTGTTCAAATTCTTCTATATGTATCTCTATTCTTCTATGTGTTGTTCAATGTTATGTCGTAACTATGCTATTGTTCAAAAATGTTTCCTTGTGTAATCTGCTTGGATTCGAGATATGGTAGCACTACTTCTTTTTGGTCTCCATTTCATGGTCTGAAAAGATTTTCCTTCGTATATCTTATGTGATCTTTCCTCCTTTGTGATAGTAGTTCTACTTTCTTTGGGGAATGATGTCAATTCATTTGCAATAATATCATATATATATTATATTATGATCATACTGACCCCACAGTAAGTAGATCCCTTCTGTGCTCTCTCTATGTTTTCATGATATTTCCCTTGATTTGTCTTCATCTGGGGGCATCTCAATGTGGAAACATACTCAATAGAGTTGTTTATGTTTCCGTTAAAGCCATTGCTCCTGTTAAAGTGTCAGTAATGAATTTAATGTGGGGGCATACACTCTGCTCACCTATTGCACACATGCACTTTTTGATATGCACATATTATGTTTCAAGATACTTCTCTTTTTTCCCTTTTTGGATTAGTAACTAATCCTTAAAGCATGGATTTATATTTTAGGATCTCTTGATCCCTCCAATTTCAAATACACATATTTTGATCCCTTAAGGTCGGAGGTGTCCTTAAGACTAGATCTCTTTTGTTTTTATTTTTATTCTTATGGAATAGAATATTCCTAAGGATGAATCCTTGATGGGTTGACTAGTGAGTAGCCACATTCACTAGGTGGTTCAATTCCATCTTTCTAGTTGCACCATTTTCCTATGTGGTTCACAATGGGACATAAGTTCTCTTTGGGTGAGGTAATCACAACTTCTTTCTCTCTCTAGAGATGTCTCTGTTATTGTGATCTAGGAGTTGATGAAGACTTGAGTCCCTGGGGGCTTAAGGTTTCCCTTTGTCCCTTGGATTATGATAAGATTATCTTGTCATTCTGATCTCCTTTACCAAGAGTTTGCATCGAGTCCATACTCTTGCTAAAGTGGGGGCTTAATGTATCATCTTAAAATGGAAGCACTTCCATGATAAGAGCATTTAGCCCTCCACGTAAGTGGTCTAGGGTCATGTTAAGCACCTTGACCAAGTCTTTTAATGTATTTGGGTTTCTCCCCGCTTTCAACTTCTTTCCTGCACTTGATTTCTTCATTCTAGGTGAAATTAGGGATCGGTTCCTGAGGATTTTCCTTAATTTCCCTCTTCCATGGCTCTATTTTCTAGGTAAGACTTAGAGATAGATTCTCTTGGCCTTCATCATAGTTATCATAGGATTTTCTACTTATCCCTAGTATTCTATCCTTGTTTGATATCATTTCTAGGTCTTTGGGCATCCTTGGGACCTCATGTCCTAGTTTTGACTAAATTTGGGCCCAGGGTCAAATTTGAGGTTGATCCTAACTAGGTCAGGATCGAGCTTGAACCTGACTAGGTCAAGTTCAAACTTGAACCTGACTAGGTTAGATTCAAACTCGAACCTGACTAGGTTAGACCCAACCTCGATTTTGCCCCCTTCCTTCAAATTTCCAGAATCCTTGATTTCTAGGCATTGGGCTTCAAGATATTTGTTTTCCCACCTCCGAGTCGGCCATTTCAGGTTTCAAAATGGTAAATCCTCTAATTGCATTTAATCTAGGTATATTTTCTAAAGGTGATGACCTAATTGGGATTTAATTCTCCAAGGTGGCCCCTCTAGAGGATTGTGCCCTAGTTCACTATAAAAGAAGGCCTTCCTCTCTCATTTTCATATCCACAATCAAGAAATTGACATCCACTATTCACATCTCATCTCAAGTGCAAGCAAGTCTTCAAGCATTCAAGTGTGCAAGCATCTATCCATCAAGGAGATCCATTGTTAGCTATTGAAGGATTCAATCTCTTTGGAGCCCCTTTGATGATCCATCCTTCTACATTCATCCAAGCCTTCTCATATGCAAAGATCAAGTCAAGATTTGTGTTAAAGATCAAATGTCATTGATTGGAGACATCCTAAATTCATTCTACATCCATTGAAGCATTCCTACTTGTGGATTTGAAGATTCGAATCCTCTACAAGGACTTCAACATAAGTGAGGTGATTTGTTTCAATTACTTTGTTCATGCACACTACATTTCAATTCAATTTCAAGGTTAATTCCTAAATTGGGGTTTGACCAAGGCAAACCCCCCATACAACAAAAACCCCCACTTTCTTGTAGGTACATGTGCGGGATTTTGGATCTGAGAGCAAATTTGGATGCCCTTTTCCACAAACTTCTGAGATCTACGAATAGAATGAAAATCAGCCTTCAAATAAAGAATGTAGTATTTGACCTTTTATGAGGGTCAAACTCGACCTGAGCTCATCTTGGAGAAATATTTCTGGGTTTTCTCTATCTTGGCATTTCCAGTCCAGAACACATTGCAGAATTGCCCAAAAGTATAGACAGACATCATAATTTGACATTTTCTAGATTTGTCCTAATTTGAGGTTAGCATTTGTATTTCAATTAGTTTAGATTTCAAGCATAATTCCTTTATAGAAAAACATTGGATTCACTCTCTCTTTTGTATTCTTTATAGATTGATTTGATTGTGCATTAACCTCCTGGTTGATCAAATTGGATCTCTTTTTTGGGAATTTGGATTTGGGAATAGATCTCATATTTCCCCACACATCTATCTATCCACTCTTAATACATATTTGAATAAAGGTGAATCCATTTTTACCACTATTCAAGTATTACATCTTTGTATTTGGGATTGTAGGATAACTGATCTAACTGATTCACACCCCCCCCCCCCCTCCTTAGTTATTCTAACACTAACAGTGTGTATTGTAACCTTTAATAGGGTTGGTTCTTCACCGAGCTCACTTCAAAAGAGTGAATTATTTTTGGTTACCAATCTCAGGTGGTTTTTCCCTTAACAGGGTTTCCACGTTAAAACATTGTGTTATGTGTTATTTGTTATGATTGTTTTTCTATCATACTTTACATACTACATATTTGATTTAGTTGGTAATCATAGTTGGATATTTACTGGTAATCGGTAAAGTGAACAGACAGATTGATATTTTATGTTATCGAGCTACATAATTTGGTTGAATTGTTTTGTGAAGTACATCTTTATATTTGGGAGTATAGGATAACTGATCTAACTGATTCACCCCCCTCTCAGTTATATATATATATATATAGACACACACACACACACACACACACATATATCTATATCTATATCCATATCTACATATATTTATGTGTGTGTGTGTGTGTGTATTCTATATCTATATCCATATCTACATATGTTTGTGTTTGTGTGTGTGTGTATTAGTGTATGATAAGTTTACAAGCATAAGTTTTTATTTCTACAAAAGCCAATTGGGTTCTGTAGAACTAAAAAACATATTGTTTTAGTTCTACATAACTCGTACGAGCTATGAAGAACTAGGAAAGCTACTTTTTCTCTTACAAAAATTGATCAAGTTTTTTAATAGTTAGGAATCCAACTGCGTTATGGTTAAGTAAGAGGTTTGGAAAATGACCCTAAGACATGCAAGCCTTTTTTCCCTTCATTCCTCTCTCATTACATGTCTTTTGTTCTTCCATGTTGATTTTTCAACTTTCTTGTTGTTAGGTTTACACATCATCAAGTGAGAATCTATAAAATTACCACCATAATATCACATGTCTTCTCATCTTTCTAACAATATAAATTTTTCTATTTTTTGACAACATTAGCATAGTAAACTTTAATTTTCTTTACTAGTGTCTTCACAGTTCTCAGAGACTTATACCTACCATTTCATTAATAACTTTTGATATACTTGGTCAAACTCAAAAAAAATTACACATTATTGTTTTAAACTTGATTCTATACACTTTTTAAAAATAGTTTGTATTTTCAATTAGTTAGATGCAAGTTATACCCAACGCACAAAAAAACACCTAATTTTCAGGATGCTGCCAGTTCAAAAAATCATTAAAAAAACTCAACAAAAAATTACAAAAAAAATACACAACTTTTCTCTCTCTTTTACTTATCATTCTACTAGAAGGTTTTTCAAAATACTAAATCTAATTGTATCTTTTGTGATGCAAACAGAAGTCACTATTTTATATTTTTATAAAAAATGAATCATTTTTTCATGTGTAGTGGGTTTGATCCTCTTAATCTTATCCATTTTTTTTTTAAAATAGTAGTTTAAAAACTATATTGAGAGTGCTACAATTCTTATTCTTTGCACAACTCCTAATTTTGAGTGCATGACCCTCAAATTTCTCTTTGAAGTTTAGGTTTGCCTAATTTCAAAAAAAAAAAGTGGCCACTTATACCTCCCTTTTTGCACACCATCTTGGTGCACTGAACCTTTTATAAATCTTTAATTGAATAATTATAGATTATTTAATTGAAATATATCCTTTTCCTTAATTAAATAATCTTTATCATTGAATTTTCTAAGCTAATCATTCTTTTTGGACTAAATAATTATCCTAGTTATTTAATCCCTCTAACCTAGCTAATTGTTCTCCCATGGTTAAATAATTATTTTTACTCATTTAATCCCTTAATGCTAAAACTTCATAATTAAGTAAATTTTAGATTTATTTAATTATCTCTCAATTGTGGATGAAATATTTCCAACCCCAATTAACTCATATTAATCTTCTCTCTTCACTGCTTGCTAATTTCATGCTTCACTTTCAAAATGGTAACTTTTGTTGAAAGAAAATAGTTGTTTTATTTATTTTCACTCAAGTCCTTATCTCCTCCACTTTTGAATGGAAACTTTGAGTGTCATTCAATCTCCTCAATGCATTCCCAAAAAAATATATTGATTATATTCATCTATCCAACTCAGATCCTCGATAAATTTTAAATTGAATCCTCATTTTCAATCTAACTGTCATCGTCTAAGCAATGTTTTATCATCATATCATTTCAAGATTTTGAATTGGATTTGTGCACATACAATTGATTTGGTTTGAATTTATTTTATTGCATTTCAACATTTTTTCTTCATTGATTGAGTAGGTTTAGGCTTATAACTTGGTTTTTGTGGTTGCTTCAGGATGTTCTTTGCTTCATCCTGCATTTCCTACATTGGTAATGACTAGTTGTAATACACTACATAGTCAGGAGTGATAGTGATAAAGCATAATCAAAGGATATTCAATTTGGGAGTCCACCTTGGGAGTGGGGTATAGGTATTCTTGCATGTTTGTACATGTTGGCATATGTCATTTGCATGTCCCTTGGAATTCCTTGACTACGAAATGGCAATGAAATGAAGTTCCTTCACCATTTCACAAAATCTCATTTTGCAGAAGTCCTTTTATTCAAGGTTCATGCTCTTTCAAAATGACAATAAAGAAAATAAAATGTGGTGGGGTCCACCATAAAGTGAATGAAGTTGGTTCACCATTTTGCAAGTTTCTTCCAACTCAAAATTTGTTGACTTGTGAAATGGTGGCGAAGGAAAAAGGTGGTGGGGTCCATGATAAAATAAAGTTAATTTGTTGTCATTTTAAAAGGTTTTTATTCATAATTTCCTTAACCTGCAAATGAAAATGAAAGAGGGACATGTGTCCCTGGTGGGCCTAGGTGGGGAATGAAGACAATGTTTCTCCATTTTGCAGAAACACTTCCAAGTCAAAAATTCATGAACAATGAAATGACGATAAATTTAAAGCTTTCTCCATTTTGCAAAAGACCATTCAAGTCAAAATTTTGTGAGTTGCAAAATAGCGAAAAGGTGGTTGGTGACCTGAGAGCTAATACTAAGGGTTTGGCTTCACTATTTCATAGGGTTCTTTTCTAGTCAAAACCTTTGACTTGCAAAATAGTGATGTAATATTTAAATTGAAATTCAAAGGTCAGAGTGTTCAAGCGGCATTGGGGACACAAAGGTATTTTCATTAGGTGTCTTCTGCCGATGGAAATGACAAGGAATTAAAATTATTTATGCACTTATTGATCTAATTTCTTTGGTTGACCCATGCTCATTCATGATTACAGATGACTCGGAGATAAATTATACATGTCGTCAGATGTTTTGATCTAATCTAATTTTGATAGGAGTATAGGACATTCTTTTTGTTCTTCTTGTTACTTCTGGGAGGATTTTCTTGCACACAAGATTATATCTTTGATCTGATCTATCCTCTTTTGTACTTCAACCCTAGCTGAGGGTTTGAACTCTATGTCTAAATCTGATTTATGCCTAAACTCTTTAAAAGGAAAAGATGTACATATTTTTAGGATATTCTCCCTAGTTCTCTTACATAGATTTCTTATCTCTAACTATAGTTTTGCCTTGCCTAATTTTAGTAGAATTTTTATTTTTTACCTATTCTCAATCCAAATAACTTGTGTAGACCTTATACCTTTTTATTTGTGTGTATTTAATCATCTATAGTATTGGATGAGTGTGTTAATCTAGGTTGATCAATCTTTCTTAGTGAATATTTATGTTCCTTACAGGTTTGTATTAATTCTTAACCTTCATATTTTGCTAAGTTTAATAAGTTTAGGGCATAGTGTATTTTTGTGATCTTTATTGAAGTTTAAGTGCATTCATAGGCATGACAAAATTAAAATCTCAATCTGGTGCATCACCCCTTTCCCTTTCAATAATCCTTCTCCCTTTTTCCCTCAAGGCAGTAGTTTTTAGGTGCATCCTGATTGTAAAGGAAGCCGACCTTCTCTATAGATTCAACCTCTCTTGTCAATTCCCAAACTTGTAGGTTGTTCCCATCTTTCACAAGGTTGTTTAGGTCACTAACCATCACCTAAACAAGGGTGAAAACTTTTTTGACAACATTTTTTGGCATGCCCAGTGGGATAGAGATCAAATCAGTTCTAGACATCCCCTAGTGGATCAATACAAGTCATTATTCACTAGTAATTTGGGTGTTATTCTCAATTCCATCAGCCTTTGGAGGCATCTCATCAAACACCATGGTAACTTTGAGTACAATATTTTTTGGTTTCAAGTCCAAGTGCTAGTATGTGTAAAGATTATTTCTAATCTTCCATGTTTTTCTAAGATTGCTATGAATTCACAGCTTTTATGAAGTTCTAATGATGAAACCATTTCATAAAAATGTATATTATGTCCCTCTATATGATGAAATTTTTTCCCCTTAACCCTTATATTATCAATATCAGCCTCATCCACAACCTAGTTATGACTCTTTTCCCTTTACAACATCAAATGGCCAGCATGTCCAATCTATTTATCATTTGCGTAATTCTGCTCCATCTACCTTTCCTATGAGTGAAGTTAGTAGGATTGAAACTATAATCCAAGCTATGATGCTGGAATTAGATAGGAGGCATGAGAAAAGATTGGACTGGGACAGGAGGACTGAATAATAGTTGTTAAATCTTAATAGGCATCTTGATGGAGTTGGTAGGAAGCAAGATCTTGACATGCAACAAGAGGAGATGTCATTTTATGCCTATCTCCATGAAGAGAAGGAGAGGGAGATAAAAAAAATGTAGTTTGAAGAGTACCTTACAAGAAGGATTATTATACCAGAGGAGGAAACAAGGCTCAAGCTTCCTCAAGTACAAGTATCTAAAGCACAAGAGGCTCCTAGGCATCAATTTGCCAGCTTAAGACAAAGCATGCATGCCCCTTGCAATAATCTACACAAGATCCTATGGATCCTTCCCTTGGGTTTATTATCCCAAGATTCAAGAAGCTCCCTCCATAAGAAATACCTACCCAAGAGCCTAAGATTCATTCTTCTAGTTTCTTTCCAAATCCCTTTTTTGAACAAGAAATTCATGTGTTAAATTTTCATGAGAATGAACCTCATAATGTTATAACCTCTCAAGTAGTGTAAGAGGAGAAGATAGAGCTAGGGCTTCCATGTGAAGATGATTTTTAGCTTGATGTTTGTGAACTTTCCAATGGGTGAGAGTTGGACAAAGTTGAGGAGAATAAAGATGAGTTTCTACAAAAGGATGTCAAGAAATGTTTACCTATACAAACATCTTTACAGATTGTGAATGAACAAAAAGAAGAGGATCCAATCCTCTCATTAGAAGAGATATCCTCTTTTTGGGGGGAAGAAAAGAACAATGAAGTTGTTCTTGCCCTTGAAGAGAAATTCTTGGCTATTGAGCCTTTGTAAAAAATAGAGGGCTTTCTATGAGGAAAGGATGAAGAACACAATTAGTTTGTGCAACATGAAGTCCTCCATAATATGAAGGATGAAAAAGAGGCTCTCAAGGATATCTTTATCCTTGAGGCAGAGCATATCGATATGCATGAGGTTACCCCTCAGCCTATGCATATCATTATAGTTGGTATAGATGAGATTGATGATGAGGATGACCTTTTGTATCATCTTAAAATGGAAGCACTTCCATTTTGGTAGGTTTAGCACCCTCATTTAATGCATTTTTCATGATAGATTTGCATTTAGGAAGAATTTGCACTTGGCTCTTCATTTCTAGGTGAAATTAGGATTAGGATCCCAAGGATTCTCCTTGATTTCCCTCATTATGGCTCTATTTTCTAGGTAGGATCTAGGTATAGGTCCTCCTAGCCTTCATCTCATCTCTCCTAGGCCTTTGTTCCCTTTCCTAACACTCTGTCCTATTTTGTTCACCATCCCAAGTCTCTAGCCAACCCAGAACTTCTCTATTTCCAAAGTTGAATAGGCCTCAAACTTTGGGTCAGGATCGAGGTTGACCCTGACCTAGGTCAAGGTCGAGGTCAACCTTGACCCCTATCAGGTTTTGGTCCCCCTTTCCAGGTTTTGATCATAGCGGGTCCTGAAATTAAAAAAGGGTCTCCAAATCCAAAAGCGGAAGGGTTTCAATTTAAGATTCATTTATTTATTTTCCCTCCTTAGTTGGTTATTGTGATTGGACCATAATTCAAGGTGAAATTTGAATTAAGGGACCTTACATGTCTGAGGAGCCTTGCCTTGAAATCTCTATATAAACACTCTCTTTTGCCTTCATTTTCATCAAGCAACTTCAAGTCATGAGAAGAAAGCAAGCGATGATGAAAGATTGCAAGAGGATGATATAGAAGATCAAGATATTGTTGATAGAAAACATTTTTTTGGACAAGCCATTATGGACATTCATTTGGAGCAAGAAAGATTCCTTCTTCCTTGATCTACCACTTTTAACATTCAAGCATTCAAAGATACAATCATGGGGTAGCAATTACAGATTGTGGGTTTGGTAGGAATAATTTAGCCTTTAGGGCTTGGTATGCTTTCTTTATCATATTCAAATCTATGCATTTCTCTCTCATTTCAATTCATGCTAGGGTTTCAATCTAGAGGATTAGATCTTGGCATTGCACATTCATAGCTCTTCCTACAAGCTACACACACACACATTCTATTACATTTGGTTATTTGTGGAGGTGGAGATAACAAAAATAGGGGTTTGACTAAGGAAAAACCCTATATAGCCACCCCAAAACACCATTTTCAGATATCTACAGTTATTGTTTCGGGAGTTGCAGAGCAGATTTGGATACCCTTTTCAAAAAACTCGAGGATCCAGGAACATAATTTCCATCGGAGCAGTGCAAGTCAAGGTCAACATTTATTTGGGTCAAGGTCAACCTTTCTCAGAAAAGGAAAAGAATTCTGGGTTTTCTGTGTCATTGTATTTCTATTCCAGATCCGGTTGCAAAATTTCCAGAAACTCAGTACAGACACTAGAAAATAGGTATTTTCATATCAGCTATGTTATGAGGTATGTGCTTTATTATTCTTTACAAGCATTTCTAGATCTATATTCCATATCATTTCAATTTATATGTTTGGTGGTAAATATCGGTTTAGGATCTTTATTAGGTGCATTGTTCAAAACCCTACCTATCCATCACATTTTTCCACCTTACATTTTGGTGAACCCATTTACGACAACTCTTTCTTTTTGGTGTTAGATTTGTATTTTGTGTTAGATCTTACATGCTTATAAAAGTAGATTTATTTTATGCTCTTGCATTTATATTTCAAAAATACAAAAAAATTGCAAAATTTCTTTAAAAATACAAAAAAAAATTACATTTTTCATGATTGTAGTATTATTATGTGCTCAACATGTATAATTTTTGTTTTGAATACTTTGATAAAGATTTTATTACGAAATAGGATAGATCTCTTAATGAGGTAGATGGAAGTGAGGATGAAAATTGTTCAAATGAGATCTCCATTGATCCTATTCCTATTTCACTCTCCTCCACAACCTCTTCAATTGACCTTTACCATAGGGTGTGTGCATGGTTACATTCATGTTCCACTATTTGCAACATTGATATACCTAAAATGATATATCCTAAACCTTTGTTGATGGTAAAAGGATGTCCTCGAATAACACAGATTCCATTTCACATGCTTATCGCACATGGAATAACCCTCAGCCTACTGTTTTGGTTTCTTTACCGCCTTCCCAACCTATGCTTCCTCAAGTTCCTAGGTTTCCATCTACATTTAAGGAGGATGACTTAGTATAATAATTACGTGCTACTCCTGCTAAGATATCCTTATGGGAATAACTTCAAACTTCCCCAACATATCATGGGGCATTGAAAAAGGCTTTATCTACCCTTCCTGCTTCGCCTCCTAACCAAGAGAACATTGTGTGTGTGAATTTTGTACCTATTCTGTAGACACAACACTTCAGTAAAACATTAGAGGTTAGCTAAAATTGAAATCGTGCAAATAATGGAAAACTAAACTAACTAGGCGATTTACTGCCTTCTAGTAGGTGCGAGTATGATGTTCTCAGATTGTTATCGAGATCAGTGACCTTGACGACATCTAAATGAAGGATTTGAATGCAAAACTGATATGAAATATGAATGTAATTAATCTATTTTTTAAAAAAATTTCTATGCAATTATGATAATGAAAAATGGATATGAATCTATGATATGTAAAAACTGATATGCTATATTATGCTAAATGATCTAACAAATGAAAACTAATATGATATGGAAAACTATGCAATATTGATCTCACAAAGCTTGGATTCGCAAAGATGATTCTTCAGTCTCCAATTTGGCAGCGTGATTATGCAATTCTTGTGGATGATTTGTGAAGAGCTAAAGCCTTAATTTATAGAAATCCAGGGATTTGGAGGTGCATGAAAGAAAGCCATAAATCACTCAGATTAACTTAGCTTGATTTTTGAGTTATCTGATTATAAAGAATAATTAACTCACAAAAACATGCAAAAGCAGAGTTGAATTCAAAATAGAGTTTTTGATTTAATTGATAATTGATAGTTGCATGCTTTTCTTGATTGTGCATGTTTTATGAATTAATTTAATAATAAAGTGATTTATTTCCAACTTAACTAATTTTGAAAAATAAAACAATTGATTTATGGGTTAATCAATCATTTTTCAAACTTTTATTCAAAAACAATATTATTAAAAATTGACAACTTGCTTTAATTAATTAAATAAGAATTTAATTAATTATTCATAGGATTTTGGATTTATTGTCAAAATTAAATAATACAATTTAGGAATAAATAGAATTAATGTTAATTAAATAATTACGTGGCAGAATTAAATCTAATTAGTTAAATATTAAGAATATTCAATTAATCAAACTTTAGGATAAATGGGATTTATCGCCAAATAATCATAAATTAAAGATAATTAAGATAATTAGGAATATTACTAGGAATATTCCCAGATGCAAAATTTAGGATAATCAATTAAGATTTGATAATGTTTAGATGTGCCTTAGGTTAGGACTTTGATGTTGATTTCATTCGATTTGTCGATATAGGAGATTAATGAAATTATAGCCCATTTTTGGGGTATTACATTTTGCCCCTCTTTGAATTACTGTGCGAAGCACAGTGGTTCAAAGATAGTTTGTGTTTGATAAAGATATGAAACTGATTCGAAAGATATGATGATATTAGGTCTTGAATGACCAAAGATAATGTTCACTATAGCAATGATGAACCAATGAAACAAAAGCGTCAAAACGCCTGATTCCGAACCTTATGATTGCGAAGAAGTGAGTGACCGATTCTGGACTCGATTGTCCTTAGAAGAATCACATAGGTATCACATCTGAACCCTTTAGTTACCGAAGAACCAAGGAAATAACACTAATGAACCAATGGTTACGGAAAACTGATACAGTTTACAAGATTAGGAGAATATCATATTGATATGGATCTCGATGAATCTGATATGCCCTAAGCGATGATAGATTTGCCCCGAGCGATGAAGACTTTTGATTAATCAGCAACTAGACGTGGTTGTTGTCTTGATTACTGATGAAAGATAACAGATTTAGATTTACAGACTTTGAATGATGTGCAATACCATGCCCCCTTCGGGATTAAAATTGAAATCCGACAAGAAAAGTCAGCGTTGATAGGTCAGAAGCATGTTGATTGATTTGAGAAGTGGTTAAACACGTTCAAGAATGCATTCTACATCGTTTGGAGGTCATGGAGACCAAGTTTGACTAGGTTTGACCATGAGTTGACCATAGTTGACCAAGTTGAAATTTTGATAGTTTGATGTAAGATAATTAGTTAAGTTGAATACTGGATTTCTGTAATGATTGAAGGTCAAATATGCAAGCAGTAGACCGTCCTGGGCCCAAAATTTTAAATCACGATTTTGACATAATAAATGATCTCAAATTTTAATTTTGATTCCGAAAATGGATTCAGAACATCAAAATTAGCCAGGGGTGCAATTTTCATGGAAAACGGAGCACTTTTGAAAATTAGGTCAAAAAGCTATATAAGAGCCGGAAGGGTCATTTTCAAATCATTTCAACCATTTGACTTTGGAGATCTTGTGGAGCCCTCTGAGTGAGAAAATGGCAGAACAAAGAGAACCGAAGGAACCTATGAGTTTGCATCGATTTGAGCGTAGCCGGAGATATCAGAGACCTCGACAGTATGGACATCCAGTATGTGGACCTCTGTGCCTCTCTGAAATTTCAAAATTTTCATGTTTTATAGCATTTTTAGAATTTTTCATATGCATTTTGCTTTTCAATTTTTGCATGTATGAAAACTCATACGAGTCCTCCCCCAGACTCGCACGACATTTGAATTTCATTTCCTTTGTTGTTTCATGACTTGCCCAGTGTCATATGAGAGGGACCCATGAGTCGTACAACATTTCATCGGGTCCCTTGAAACTCATATGATGAAGTGTCCAGTGTCATATGACTATGGTTTGTCGTTTGGTCTGTTGTGGAAAGTCATACGACTTTTCATGCCAGTCTGGACTGTCATATGAAAAACAACGAGTTCAAAACTCCATCTTAGGTCAAAATTTTCTTTTCTGATTGCTCTACCTGATTGCTTACTTTTTGACCTACCTTCTGAAATACCAAACCGTTCAATTTCTGCACTATTAGCTTGTTGTTGAACCCAATTTTTGATAGAATTTCCTATTTTTGTATAATATAGGTCACATATCCAGATGCACATGTCCGTCATTCATATCCAGCGACACAGAGACTATGTGTTTCACTTTTTGACCCTATGAGGGTACATCTTGCTGCCTGTGGGTTTGAGCACCTGATCCATTTACCTGATATTAGGGTAAATCATGGTCTGCTGACTGCATTGATTGAGAGGTTCCACTCAAAGACACAGACTTTTCATTTACCGACTGGAGAGATCACTGTGACTCTAGAGGATGTATATAGGATATTACGCATTCCTTTCCATAGTAGTCGGCGTCCTGAGTATGTGAGTACCGGCCAGACAGGTCTTCATGCTTCTAGGCATCTTTTTGGTGATGATACACAGTTGACTGGGTCCATTTCGTGGGAGACCCTTGTACAGAGATATGGTCAGACACACCACTTAGAGTGCATTATTGCTGGGATGATTGGTGAGCTCATCATGTCGGGCCGTCAACAGAATGGTTTCTTGATGGGATGGGCCTCGATGGTAGCACTTCTTATGGTGACTCTCACTGAGCTTGCTTGGGGTCAGTGTCTTTTGGCACATATGTTTTCAGAGATGCACGAGGTTGTGTATCAAGATTGCAAGAGTTTCGCTTTTGGAGCTATTGTGTTACAAATATGGGCCTGGGAGCATATCCCAGTTTTGAGACCGGTTTTTCAGACATAGCGTCAGCCACAAGAGCTAGTGATATACACATATGCTGGCTATGTCATGTAGGTCCTCATGGGCCATACTAAGTATTTTAGACGATGCTTGGATGATATGACTTTTGTAGTATGGAGACCATACTTGCAGATAGAGGTTTGGCCCACTGCGAGGGAGTAGTACAGCTTTCTGTTCCAGAGTCGTGTACTTATTGGTTGATCTTCCACCATTTTGGAGAGATTTTTTATTACCAAAGTCTAGCATCAGTATGGACACATTTAGGATGTCCCACAGGAGTATACTACTTATGCTCGCATTGTTCATGAGATTGGGCTCGGATGGACACAGAGACTCACTTATTTTTTATGTTCACATGAGTAGAGTAGGATGATAGGTAGAGACTGGGACTACCGTCCACAGGTTGTTGATGTAGGTGTCACAGATGGATACATCTCTTGGCTTGCAGATCACCCTATCCATAGATTCTTGGATCCCACTAAGTTGATACCCTCCATGGAGGAGGTGATGGATGTGATAGGAGCTCCTATGAGACCGGTTCTGAGACCATAGGCAGTAAATCCTACACCACCCACACCGAGAGTGATGGCTCCACTACAAAGATTAGTAGGACATACGAGGCCTCCTCATCCTTCTACTTCTATAGCAAGTACCTCCATAGGTTCACAAAGATGGACCAGGGGTGAGAGTGGCACTTTGGGTGGTGTTGGTTCTACAGATGATGTATTAGCAGCTGACTAGGTTGTAGGTGTTGGTACAGATATGGGTACAGATGATCCCTTTGATCTAGGGGCTGAGATTAGATGTCGTAAGGTGTGTAGAGTAGGTACCATAGAGTAGGTAGAGCAGCCAGCATAGGACACAGATATGCCAGCAATAGAGGATGAGCCTAGTGTACCTCTTACTTCATCAGAGATTATTAGACCTCACAGAGCTCAGGTCCGAGACCTAAAGGTACAGAGTGCTAGGTGGGAGGAGAGGTATCTAGAGGTGGATAGGTAGCACATAGAGCTTCATGCAGAGTTTTGTTTAGAGGTTCAGAGATTACAAATAGAGGTGACCCATCAGACCTCACGGGCTTTGTATTATGTGTCGGCATATTATGTTGTTGTCCCTGCTGCGTAGAGAGTACCCACATATTTAGATTATATGGCAGCCTCAGAGGGAGCTAGGGCACTGAGAGTAGAGGCTATACCAGATGCACCACCCCCTCCTCCACTAGATATCGAGGAGCACGCCGATAGTTGATTCCTATTCTTATGTTTTGATATACTTTGTTCTTTTTTATCATTGATATATTGTTCAGACTCTGATAGCTCTCAGGAGCTCATTCTTTTGTATATTGTGCCAGTAGTACACCCCTGACACATTTCAAGTTGATGATATATATGAGATCAATATTTTGGGTCATGACTTCATTTGTACTTGTCATGTTTTGATTGATGATGATATCATGTGATGTTTATGCTATGAGTAGTGTAGAATGTATGTATGGATCAATGCAATGCAATGATTTCTGTCATATGTATGGATGTTATGAAAATGTAATAGATTATGAAAAGATGTATGTATGATTTATGCTTATGCACTGGATGTAATGTAATGCAACAAATGGTAATGATATGGTTTGTAAATGCAGCGATACACATGATATGTTTTTGCAGGTTGATGAAGACAAGTACTCAATCTTATGTCAAAAGGATGTTTAACCCAGGAGGGTTACTGCTTGCGGTTCGGTGAAGAGACCTTCAAGTGAGACTCAGCTCTCGTTAGATGTGAAGAATTGATATGAAGAATTTTTTAAGCTTTGAAGTGTTTCCAAACATTTGTGAGATCATGCAGACATGCTAAATGCAAAGAAACATGCAAAATGAAATGCAACCTAGGACCTAAGACCTACTCACTGATCATATGTCGATTTGTTATCATCATTGAACTTTTAGGTAACTGGATAAATCAATACAATGCCCACTGATTATGAAATTATAGACATATGAATATCGATTTGTATATGCAAGAATCAATACAACACCCACTGATTAGGAAACCATGGATATATGAATATTGATTTTGTTTTTGAAATGTCTGATTAGATATAAGCACCAAGGCATAAACACCAAGATGACCTGAATATCATGTCCATTTTGATATAGAAATTTGTATAAGCATCAAAACATAGATGTCGTGATGACCAGAATATGCCTTGCGTTGCAAACACATCAAGCAGTCAAGAGATCATTCAAAATCTAATGTGAATTACCCGTAGTGACCCTTTATCATTCCCATCCTTAGGTAAGATTGTGTTCCACAATAGGAGAAAGAAATCACTCAAAAAATACAATAGTTAGATCAAACTTCCTTGAATTTTCTAGGTATCAATGGTCGAGGTACGCATGGCCATCCAATTCGAGATAGAGGCTCTTACAGTCAGACACCATTTCAATCTAGAATTTCCAAAGTTGTTAGATTTTCACATACAAACAGAAGACAAAGAAAAGATTATGCCCCCAATCATCACTCTCTAAATCCTGTAAAGGACATCATCGAAGAGCTTGAAGGATAGAATATGAAAAAATCTCAATGCGAATCAGTAAGCATACAAGGAGATAAAAGCATGTAAAAAGCATAGATTATTTTCAGTTTGTGTTTGATGTTTGATTGCATTGTTGTAGATGCAAAATCCTTTTTGGAGACAAGACTGACTGACTGACTCAAATGAATCTTCAAAGGACTTTGACTGGATATGATACACCTAAGATACATTGGAGGCCATAGGATATGACATTGATTGCCCCCAAGTTTTAACATTGATAGGATACAGACGCTTGAGCTGATTGGTGTACAAACCAACTTATTGAATAATAGGAATGCAGAAACAAACTGGGAGATATGGACAAACTAAAGCAAGACTGAAAGCTAGGAAAGACCAAGATTGTGCTGATAGATGGAGCATTTTGAAACAAGTGGTGCCCATTTGCCAGGTTTTCACCATCTTGGTAGAGATTCTATTTTTGCTACCGAGGTGCTTGTTTCCAGGTTTTCACCAAGGCACTTTTTTCTTTTTTATCATTTTTTTGTATTTTTCATTTTTTCAATTTTTTTGTACTTTTGATATTTTTCAATTTTTTTGTGAATCATCAAGGCACCTATTGCTAGGTTTTCACCAAGATGTTCATTTTTTCAGGACTTTTTCAGATTTTAAAGATTTTTTCAGGATATTTTACCATAGACCGAATGCCTTAGGCATAGAATTTCTTTAGATGGAGAACGTTGATTGGTTCTCAAAGCTGTTCTCCTTCAATCATTGAGAGTTGATAGGCACTAGAGCCAAAAGTAGCAGTGATTATGAAGGGACCCAACCAGTTGGGTTCAAACTTCCCATTGCATTCTCGATGTGATTGATTTTTAGGATTCTCTCTCAAGACTAGATCGCCAACCTAAAATTCTCTGTGTCTGACTTTCTTGTTGTAGCCTCTAGACATTCTCTTCTGATAAACTCTAAGATGATCATACACTACTTGTCTGCGATCATCTAGTAGCTCAAGTTCTTGCAACCTAGACACTCTATAGTCATCATCAGTTACTAGACCATGCATTCTAATTCTTAGTGATGGGATTTCAACCTCAATAGGTAGTACCACTTCAGACCCATAAACTAAAGCGAAAGGAGTAGCCCCAGTGGACATTTTGATACTTTTTTTGTAGGCCCAGAGAGCTAGATTGATCATGAGATGCCAGTCTCTTCTTGTTTTATTAACTGTGCGATGAAAGATTTTCAATAGATTCTTGTTAGAAGCCTCTACTTGCCCATTCCCTTGAGGATAGTAGATAGATGACCAATGTTGTGTGATCTTGAATTTGGCACATAGATCATCTAGGTCTTTGTTCTTAAATTTCCCATCATTATCTATGATTATGGAATGAGGTATCCCATATATGCATATGATATAGTTCAATATGAACATAGATATTTGTTTGCCAGTTGCTTGTGTCAAAGGGATTGCTTCTACCCATTTTGTAAAATAATCTGTAGCTGTGATTATATGGATATGTCCATTAGAAGAATGAGGATGTATAGCTCCTATAAGATCAAATGCCCATTGGTGAAAAGGCCATTGTGTAGTAAAGGGAATTAGATCTCTCCCTGGAGCATGAATTAAGTTGCCATGCACTTGGCATTTTTGACAATTCTTAACAAACTTGATAGACTCTTTTTCCATTTCAGGCCAATAGTACCTAGCCCTAATAAGTTTTCGAGCTAGTGTTAAACTGTTTGAGTGTGACCCACAAATACCATCATGGACTTCCTCTAATGCATGTTGGGACTCTTCCCATTCTAAACATCTAAGTAGTGTACCATCTAAACCTCATTTGTACAGATCGTGACCAATGATGACATATTGGGAGGCATTACGGATAAGTATCTCTTTTCATGGCAGTTAAAGGTATCGGGAATGATTTGGTCTTGGAGATAGGAAAATAGGTTTTTGTATCTAGATGAATCATGACCTACAAAAGTGCAAATCATGTGGGTTTTAGGGGAGTCATATGCAGGATAAGATAGTGCTTCCACCAGAAACTCACAACGTAGCTCATGTTCAGGCTGCTATAATAAAGTAGATAGTGTTGTCATTGCATCGGTAGGCTTGTTCTTCATTCTAGGAATTTTCTCAAATGTGATAGATATGAAATATTTCTTTAGATCATCTACCATTCTCTTGTAAGGAATGAGCTTTTCATCCTTAGTTTGGTACACATCATTAACTTGATGGATAACAAGTTGTGAGTCTCCATGAATGTGTAGTTATGTTACCCTCCACTCAATCACTATTTCATACCATTCAAGAGGGCTTCATATTTTGCAATATTGTTTGTGCAAGGAAACTTTAATCTGAATGCTTTTGGCATTGAGTATCCTTGAGGAGTTATGAACAATATGCCTGCTCCAGATCCATTCTGTGTATAGGAGCCATCAAAGAATAACTGCCATTCTCTAGAAGAAAGAGTCATGATAGAGGAATCTAGAAATTCCATTTGCATTGGTGTATCATCAATCATAGGTGCATCTGCTAATTGATCAGCAATAACCTATCCTTTGATAGCTTTTCATTCCACATATTCAATGTCAAATTCACTTAAGAGCATGACCCATTTAGCTAATCTACCTGTGAGGGCAGCTTTTCTTAGTAGGTACTTGAGTGGATCAATTTTAGCTACCAATTGTGTGGTATGAGTTAACATGTAGTGTCTCAGTTTCTATGATGCAAAGATCACAGCTAGACAAGCTTTCTCAATCATTGAATAGTTCTTCTCATATGCAACCAATGTTCTATTGATATAGTATATAGCTCTTTCCTTTTTGTTCTCATCATGTTGTGCTAGCAATGTCCCCAGTGATGTATCTATAGCGGAGACATGTAAGATCAAAGGCTTCCCATGAATAGGAGGCATAGAGATAGGCAGATTTGATAGATATTTCTTGATATGGTTAAATTTGTTCTCACATTCTTCATTCCATGCAAAGGTCACACCTTTATGTAATGTTTTTGTAAAAGGTTGTGATATATCTGCGAGCTGTGATATGAATCTTCTGATAGATTGAACTCTTCCCTGCAACATCCTCATTTGACTAATATTCTTTGGAGGTTGCATTTCCATTATAGCCTTTACTTTAGCTGGATCAACTTCAATGCCCTTCTTTGAAACTATGTATCCTAAGAGCTTTCCAGAAGTGACACCAAAAGCACACTTCTTAGGATTTAGTCGGAGACTAAACTTTTCCATTCTATCTAGGATCATGCTCAAGTCCTTTAGATGTTCAGTTCTAATCATAGATTTTGCTAAAGTATCATCAACATAATCTTCCATAGTTTGATGCATCATGTCATGGAAAATAGATGTCATTGCTCTTTGATATGTAGCACCAACATTTTTAAGCCCAAATGGCATGACATTCCAACAGAAGGTACCCCATGCACATGTGAAAGTAGTTTTCTCTTGATCCTCTAAAGCAATTTTTTTTTGGTTATATCCAAAGAAACCATCCATTAAGGAATACATCTCGAAACCCGTAGTCATGTCCACTATCATATCAATGTTAGGTAGTGGATAATCATCCTTAGGGCACGCTCTATTCACATCTCTAAAGTCTGTGCACACTCTGATTGAACCATCTGGTTTAGAAATAGGTAAAATATTAGAGATCCATTTAGCATAGTCAATAACTCAGATGAATCCAGCTTTTAGGAGCTTCTCTAATTCAGCTTTTACTAAGAGTGCAACATGAGGATGCATCTTTCTCAACTTTTGTTTAATAGGTTTGACATTTGGAGCTATAGATAAATGATGCATTATAAGATTAGGATCCAATCCTGGCATATCTGAATATTTCCATGCAAAGTTGATCTTTTTCTTTGTTATGAATGTTGTAAATTTTTGCTTCTCTTCTTCTGATAAAGATTATGCTACATGAATCAACTGTGGTTCTTCTATTGTTCCCAAATTGATAGATTGAGTGGGCTCAATTAGAACTGGAGATCTATCCTGTAAATGACTCGGAAGGACATCAAATATCTCATCTTTAGGTGCCTCAGAGAGGTTTTCACCTTTGGATACATCTTTTATTTTTACTTTTGTAGGTTTTGAGACTGCCACAAGTGGTTTTCACCCTCAGAACTCTTTTTCTTTTTCTTTTTATTGTTATTTTTCTGATTGAAATATTTGATGTTCGACTCCATCATGCTAACGCTTGGTTCATTGATGGAAGTACTCATAGGCTCAACTGCATTGAGGTATCAAGAAAGGGCATAGTCATTGGGAAATGTAAACACCATGGCTCAGATTTGTGGAGGTTTGATCAATAAGTTTTGGATATTGGATAGTCAAAGTGGGGAAAGATTGGGAGATAGTGTTTACAGATATGGCTCTATCATCATTGGTCCTAACTCGACGCTCAAGTTCAAAGGTGATATTACAACTTAAGACATTCAATTCATGAATAGGCTCAATGTCATTGTGGGAGTCCAATTCAGCCATAGGTGGATCAGACTCGATTGGTTCATCATTTTGCTCTAGACTTGCACTGGGATTAGGTGCATATTGGTGAATAACATCAACATGTTTCTCTGTAATAAGCTCATCTAGTTCTGGAATGGCTCCCCATTCATATTCATTTGATTCAGCTTCTGATTCAGGATCTCTAGGAAATCTCAAAACATGAGTAAAGTCCAGGTGAATACCCCAAGAAGGGTTACCCTCATATTTTGATTTGAATTCATATTCTTATTTTCTCTACCAATATGTGGAAGAGGTGCCTCAAGACCTTTTCCTCTGACTCATAAAGGTCCTTGACCTGGATATCCCATCTTAGCTATCAATTTATTTCCTAGACCGTATGACTTAGAAGGGATTTGTGGTGCTATAGAGTCACTAGTTTGAACATTGTGGGATTTAGAGTCATCTTTGTATAGCCATGATAGCACAACTTCATCCTCTTCAAACTCTTGCTTGGATACTTGTTCTACCACAAAATTCTTTTTATATGCTTCAAGAGGTTCCTTAGTTTCGAGCTTGGACTATTTCAAAGATTGTCCATAAGACTTAGGTGAGATGGGGAGAGATGTCAAAGATAAGACTGGCTCTATAATATATTCTCCCATCCCATTTTCTTTGATATTGACCTCTTTAGCAATGTCTTCCATTTTGGATGTTGAAGCAACATTTAGTTGTTCAATAGAAGATTCTCTGTTATTGGGAACAAGCTTATCAACACTTTCCTTCAATGTATTGCAAGTGGTGGATATGTCTGCTGGAATAGTGACCTCTACTCCTTCATAAGGAAATTTCAAGCATTGGTGAAATGTAGAAGGAATAGCTTTCATCTCATGTATCCATGGTCTCCCTAGAAGAATGTTGTAAGTCAAAGGTAGATCAAGAACTTGACATATAGTATCTCTGATAACTGGACCTGCTCTGATAGGTAAGACAATCATGCCTTTAGAAGATCTATTTTGTTCATCATAGGCTTTGATAGTTATTTTCTTTCTAGGATCAATAGCCAATTCTGAAAATCCTAATTGTGTGATTAAGCTGTAAGAACAAATGTTTACGCTAGCACCCCCATCTATCAACACACATTTGACTCTGTGGTTCTGGATCAAGACTTCTATATGAAAAGGCTGATTATGTGGGTGACTCAAGGACTTGTCATCTTCCTCTGAAAAGGAGATATATTGCAGAGATGTAAGATGTCCAACTATAGTCTGGAACCTGTCTAAATCAAGGTCATCAGGAACATTGGAACCGAGCAAAGCTTTGTATAGTATGGCTTTGTGAGCTGGGGATATTCAAAGCAACTCAAACATAGAGATTTTGGCATTAGTGTGCTAGAGTTTTTGAACAATGCTATAAGATGTAGGCCTTGTATCCTTTGGATTGGAAGATTTGGAAGCAGATGAAAGATTGAAGGGTATCTTAGGGACATTAGATGAATCTGGGATTTGTCCTTTCAGATGTGCCTGAGCTTGTGATCAAGTAACTGCATTAGCTGAGGAATGATCTCTTTCTCTTTGTACAATTGTGATGACATTGAAACTTTTAGAGAGACATGGTTCAACCATATTGATGATAGCATTATTTCTAGGGTAGGCATAATTGACTTTTGCCCCCATATTAGGCTGAGAAGTTGAAACTCCTTGACCATGTTGCGGAAATGGTTCTATAAATGTCATATGATCATTATTGCTCTTAGGATTGTCAACTATGATGTCTCCACTATCGATTAGATCTTGAATGGTGTGTTTCAACCGTAAGTAGTTATTAGTTTTGTGACCTTTACCTTGATGGAAATCATAGAATTCATTTTCTTTCCACCAATGTGGCTTAGGGTCTGGATCAGATTGTCAGATTTCTGGCAAAGAGATGATGTTATCAGCTAGTAGATTTCTCATAGCTGATTCTAAAGATTCTCCAAGAGGAGTGAACTTTCACTTTTTATCCCAAGATTTGTATTCTGGCTTCTTTTGGAATGGTTCGGATGACTTTTGTTCTGAAGCTTTAATGGCTTGGGAACCAAGAGTTAGGTTGTAGGCTGGTGCCTTTGATGGGGCATGGATAGTGTCAAAAATGCCTTCTGTGATGATGCCTTTGTTCTTGTTCCATTTTTTGTTCTTATCTTTGGAACTAGATCCAGATTCATATTTGTCCTTTTGAAGCGTGATATCTCCTTTCTTGACAAGTACCTTCTCAATCTTGATTGCATTATCTACCATTTTGTCAAAAGATGTATGATCTTGCATTTGTAATGGGTAGTTGATCTCTGGGACAAGGTTATTGATAAAGATTTCAAGTTTCTCCATTTTGGGAATTGGTCTAGCATATAGAGAGAACTTCTTTCACCATTGCTTGAGGAATGTTAGGAATGGTTCTCCTAGATATTTCTTGAGGTTACAAATATCGATCATGGTGACCGAGTGTTGAATATTGTAGGAGTATTTTTGATAAAATAGTTTAATCAACTCCTCAAAAGCTTTAATTGTAGGAGGCAATCTAGAAAACCAATGAATGGATGCTTCGCCCAGAGATCTAGGAAAGAGGTGCATCAGATAGGTCAGTTCATGCATGAACTCCATGGATTGTGTACAGAACTCTCTAACATGATCTTGAGGATCAGAGTGTCTATCATATTTATCATACTTTGGCATCTCCACTCTTTTCGGAAATGGATGCATGTACAAGTCTTTGTCAAATGGAAAAGGACATAGAGCCTCCATGGAGAACTCCTTGGGTTCCTTCTCTTTTTTGAGTTTATTCAGTTTGACTTGTAAAGCATGCATCTGTTTCATCATGGCCGTTATCAGATTTTCTTCCTCACGTGTGATGATATCTTTGACATTAAAATTAGGAGGAAGCTTAGATCCTTGATGAGCTAACTCCAAAAAGTATGTTTCTCTATTTTCTTTCAAGAAATGCCTCATAATTAACTTGAATTCATCATCATTTTGGTATCGGGCAATTTCTTTAGATGCGGGTTCCTGATCTGCACCATGTTGGGAATGAGCTCCTTGAGAGTCATGATTCGTCCCTGCTTGAGACATGGTAGGAGTTCTGGGACTCCCTGAGATAGATCAAGGAGGAGTTTGTCGATTACCTCTGTGGGTTGATGGAGGAGGTATGTAACCAGTTTTCAATCAAAAGTTGCCAAGACCATCATCCTCATAAAGACTAGAGTTGATGAGTTGCTCAAGAATTGGACCTTGGATATTAGTCAAAGGTAAGGTCTGAGACATCTCTCCTGATTTCTTGTGTGAGGAAGCTCTGGTTTCCACCATTAACCTTAGGTGAAGCAAAGAGAATAGGATGAAGACAACTAAAGAATGATTTGATGCAAGAAAATTAGATGACACAACCTTGTCAAGATTATGATTGGTTTGAAGATTTGATTAGACGTGGGTGAAGGAGAATGTGCCCTAGATGTATGGGTAGATTGACCAAAAGATAGTGGACATGAGTTCACAACACTTAGTCTATTTTTGAAGATTTGATAGAAGATTGATAGATTTGACAAGGTTTTGACACAAGATGAAAAGGACTCAAATTGATTAAACAGAATGCTTAATCAGATTCAAAAGGCCACTTTTGGAAAATGATAGGATTCTCAATAGCTATTTCTTTGTTCCTGACATAGTGATTTGTTCGACAAATTCTAGAAATAGGCTGGAAAAGCTAAGTATCTGGCAATTCTGACAATTTCTGACAACCTTTCAAAATTTTCCCAAATGACACTTTGCAAACTCCTACGATAGTGGGTATGCTATGAAATGACAGTTGAAAAGCTCGTACGATAGTTGCAAAACTCACATGATAGTTGCTAGCAGGATTTGACTTTTTGAATTTGACTGGCAGAAAGACTTTTACGACACTGGGTTCTTTACCATACGACAGTTGGGCAGTAATGAAATGACATTTGATAAAAACTCGTATGACTTTCTGACTGACTGAGACAATAGTGGACTCCAGAAAAGAATTTTACTTCAGATTTTGCAAATTTTGAGTTTTCAGATTCAGATTGTTTGCAAATTTTAATGTCCAAATTTGAGGATGGTAACAAATTTGTTCATTTTCAATAACCAGATAGATAAACAAGCACACAAAATAGCAAGCAAGTGATTTCAAGCGTGTCTGAAAATAATGAACAAGGGAAAAAGCAACCTTGCACATGAACAATCAAGTGATTTTATTCGTTCTAATCCTCAGAAGCGCTAATTGTGTATATTCCAAAAATGTTTTGCAATAACACACATATACCCTAGAAAATGAAAATTTGGCCTTGCTAGGGTTTTTAGTAATGGTTTGACTCTGCAACTTTTATGATCCAAGAGGGTGAACTCCAATCCAAGCGCACCGAGGTTTTGACATAGTCTGAGAACTTAATCTTTAGGATCTTCTAGGGAGATCTAACAGCCCAACAAGAGACCACACCTATGGAGATTTCTTCCAACAGGACATTTATATAGCGGTTGTCACTACCATGGCAAAAATGGCTATTACCGCTTGAGGTTCCATCAACGTGGTTGACCCAATTAAGGGAATGTCCATTATGGTTAACCCTCTCTAAAGGTGACTCACAAGATATACCGCATGGAGACTGGTTCCAGATTCAAGGATTTGGGTTTCTGGTACTATCCAAAAAGGAAGTAGAGCATAATCCCCTAGTCTTTTCACTTTTAACCCAAACAAAGCTGACAGATTAATCCGACATGCTAAGACCAAGATTATCTCACAAAGACCTATGATGTCGACCCCTTATGATCTATCAACCTCTCCAAAGAGAGAATGCCTCGATCAAAAGTTGAAGACACATGGATCTAGTGGAACGTGAGACTCCCTTAGTATCCTCCCCACCTACAAGGGATCCTTCATTGAGAAGAGTTTCCCTGGAAACCCACTCTCTCAAGATTCAAAAATAGTGTTCATGGGGCCTAATTACTATGTGTAACAAAGATGCTGAAAGAAAACTATGTTCGTATTTATAGCCCAAATGAAGTCTGTGATAGGAAAGCAATAAAAGTCACACAAGCTTGACACAAGAGAGTTTGTTTTATGTCCCAAAATGAAGTGTTATTAGATCTAATAGAATACCTAAGTTCCTCGAAATGCGCTTAGTAGATGCTTACCTATTTTTAGCAATTCTTGCACTTTTCCCAATCCAAAACCAGTGAAAATCAATCAAAAATAGAGAATTTCAATTGTTAGGGTTAGTTGTTAGTCAAAATTTGAAAACCAAATCTAACAAACTACCTGAAAAAGTGAAATGAAAATTGAACACTGGTATGGAAACATGTATGATAGTGGGTTACCTCCCAAACGACAGTCCAAAAACTCGTACGACTCTGGGCACCAGATCATACGACAGTTGAGATTCCAAACGACACTTTGATCCTGCTGATATGATTCTTGAACAAATCAACTGTCATACGACAGTGGGTATCCTCCCAGATGATAGTCCAAAAACTCATACGACACTGGGTATCAGATCATACAACAATCGAGCTTTCAAAGGATAATGTTTTTCTGATGATATGAACCTCGATCAAATCAACTATCGTACGACAGTGGGTATCTCCTGATATGAGTTTCTGACAAAACTTGTATGACAACTATATGGATAGAAATTAAAAATCACAGTGTATGGATAGTTTTGATAGAAAAAGTGCTAAAAAATATTTTTTTTCTTTTTTGCAGGCAAAAAAGAAATAAAAAATAACACCTTGCAGAGTATACCAAAACCCTTGAAACCCTTAACCTCAAAAGATAGAAAATTGATAGAAATCAAGGGAAACCCATTTCAGGGCCCCACGGTGGGCGCCAAAAATGTGTGTGTGAATTTTGTACCTGTTCTGTAGACACAACACTTCAATAAAACATTAGAGGTTAGCTAAAATTGAAATCGTGCAAATAATGGAAAACTAAACTAACTAGTTGATTTACTGTCTTCTAGTAGGTGCGAGTATGATGTTCTCAGATTGTTATCGAGATCAATGACCTTGACGACACCTAAATGAAGGATTTGAATGCAAAACTAATATGAAATATGGATGTAATTAATCTTTTTTTTTTTTTTTCTATGCAATTATGATAATGAAAAATTGATATGAATCTATGATATGTAAAAACTGATATGCTATGATATGCTAAATGATCTAACAAATGAAAACTAATATGATATGAAAAACTATGCAATATTGATCTCACAAAGCTTGGATTCGCAAAGATGATTCTTTAGTCTCTAATTTGGCAGCGTGATTATGCAATTCTTGTGGATGATTTGTGAAGAGCTAAAGCCTTAATTTATAGAAATCCAGGGCTTTGGAGGTGCATGAAAGAAAGCCATAAATCACTCAGATTAACTCAATTTGATTTTTGAGTTATCTGATTATAAAGAATAATTAACTCACAAAAACATGCAAAAGCAAAGTTGAACTCAAAATAGAGTTTTTGATTTAATTGATAATTGATAGTTGCCCACTTTTCTTGATTGTGCATGTTTTATGAATTAATTTAATAATAAAGTGATTTATTTCCAACTTAACTAATTTTGAAAAATAAAACAATTGATTTATGGGTTAATCAATCATTTTTCAAACTTTTATTCAAAAACAATATTATTAAAAAATGACAACTTGCTTTAATTAATTAAATAAGAATTTAATCAATTATTCATAGGATTTTGGATTTATTGTAAAAATTAAATAATACAATTTAGGAATAAATAGAATTAACGTTAATTAAATAATTAAGTGGTAGAATTAAATCTAATTAATTAAATATTAAGAATATTCAATTAATCAAACTTTAGGATAAATAGGATTTATCACCAAATAATCATTAAATTAAAGATAATTAAGATAATTAGGAATATTACTAGGAATATTCCCCGATGCAGAATTTAGGATAATCAATTAAGATTCAATAATGTTTAGATGTGCCTTAGGTTAGGACTTTGATGTTGATTTCATTCGATTTGTCGATATAGGAGATTAATGAACTTATAGCCCATTTTTGGGTATTACAAACATTAATTACTTTTTGGAGTGCATGCATACTATGCCTTATGTACCTCCTATTGTGTTTACCGATGATGATTTACCTCTTGTTGAGGTGCAAAATCAATATGATGCTCTTATGGTTGATGTTTCTATTAATCAGAGTATCATTCGTAGAACATTAATTGACAATGGATCTGGGCTTAATGTTTGTAGCATGGATATACTTAAGGAAATTAAGGCTAATCTTACACCTATTCAACCTGATAATGTCCCTATTCATGGATTTGACAATATTGCAAAGAGAACTTTGGGCATTATTGCCTTGCCTATTAAAGTTGGTCTGGTTATTCTTAATACACCTATTCATGTTATGTCTGGATCTCTCAATTATAATCTTCTTTTAGGTAGACCTTGGTTACATAGATGCATGCAGTTCCTTCTACTCTTCATCACAAGGTTAGGTTCATTTATAACAATTTGATGTATACATTACATGCAGATGATGCAACTAATCCTTGCTTAAATACAAAATATGTTAAAGTTTCCGAACCTCTCCAACCAGGTAAAGAGCTCGCAAGGCCACCTGAGATTAAACAAACTGAAGCTCCATCTTCTTCTTTGACTGGGGATGATTGGGGAACATTGGAATTTAATCCTTCTTTCATTGGAGAATATAAAGTATCTGATTTGGAATTCATGAAACAACAAAGTGAGTTTGAAAAACAAGTTTTTACGCCTTCCCCACTTTCTAAGGAATTAAAAAGTAACTTTGTTGCCGTCACGACTGAAGAAACAATTGAAACAATAAAATTTGATTGCTATGATATTTTGACATATGCCACTCATTAGACTCCATTTGATATGGCCAAAAGATATGGTTCTGGTTATCATATTCTCAAGAAATCAAGATTTAATGGGAAAGGATGTGGTAAATACGAGGAAGGTATACAAGTACCTCTGGACAATGAAATTTATGATTATACATATGGATTGGGGTTCAATCCTTACAAACAAGCATTGGCTTTTCCTCTCAATGTTAATCATATCTATGGTGGACATTTGAAGTTGGTTAACCCATTCCTCCTTGACATGGATCAAAAGCCTATCTTGGATGTTTTTCCCGAAGATGAAGCCTTAGCAAATTTTTTAGGGGTTTATGAGGATTTACCTACGTTTCATCATAAATGACAAAAGCCTTATTTTTTAAGTACATAAGCTTAGTTTGGAGAACATGATGAACAAAATATTTCTTCTTTACCAATGGATTCTCCGATACAAAGTGATTTGTTAATAACTAAGACTGTTGTGGTTCAAATGGATGAAAATGATTCTAAGAAGATGATAGAAATTGGGAAATGTTTGAATCAGGATGAATGTGATCAACAGGTTTCTCTTTTACTTGAATTTAAGGATATTTTTTCTTGGACATATTCGAATATGCCAGGTATAGATTCTAATATTGTTACTCACAATATTTTTCTTAAACCAAATGTTAAACCTATGAAGCAGAAAATTCAAAAAATGAATCCACGAATTGCTTTATTAGTTAAGGCTAAAATTGAAAGATTATTGGATGTTGGATTCATCCACTCTATTGATTACTCAGACTAGATTTCAAATATTGTGCCCATTTCAAAAGGAGAAAATAAGATGAGGATGTACACTAACTTTAGAGATTTAAATAAAGCATCCTTAAAAGATGATTTCCTGTTACCCAATATTGATATGAATATGGATTCAACAGCGGGTCATTCTTTATTAACTTTTATGGATGGCTTTTTTGGCTATAATCAAATTTTTATTACTCCTGAAGATCAATTTAAGACCACATTTATAACACCTTGTGGAACATTTTGTTGGGTCATGATGCCTTTTGGATTAAAAATGTAGGAGCAACTTATCAACGAGCTATGACTTTGATTTTTCATGATTGCATTCATACGATTCTAGAGGATTATGTGGATGATATCTTGGAAAAATCTATACAAAGAGAATATCATGTTAATATTTTCTGATAGATATTTGAAAGGATTAGAAGTTAAAATATGAGGTTGAATCCTAAGAAATGTGTCTTTGGATTTGATTTTGGTAAATTATTAGGGTTTATAATCTCTAAGCAAGGGATAGAGGTGGATACTAAAAATATTGAAGCTATTGTTAATATGCCTCCTCCTAAGAACATATCTCAGTGACAAAGTTTGCAATGAAAAATTCAAGCTATTCGTCACTTTGTTTCCAACTTAGCTGATAGAACTATTCCTTTTACTTCCTTGCTTAGAAAGGATACCACTTTCTCTTAGAATGAAAAATGTAAACAATCCTTTGAGCAATTTAAGGAGTATCTCGCCAATCCTCCTATTTTGCAACCCGCTCAATTTGATAAACCCTTTTATCTATATACTTTAACCACTCCGAAGGCAGTGAGTGCGTTGTTGGCTCAGTATGATAGTGATGGTAAGGAAAGACTTGTGTACTACATTAGTCAGAATTTACTCGATTACGAAACAAGATATATAGATTTGGAAAGACAATGCTTAACTATAGTTTATGCTTGTCAAAAAATCAGGCATTATCTCTTAAATATTGAAGTCAATGTGATTGATAAATTTGATCCTTTGAAACATCTTTTCTCAAAAACTGATCTCTCTGGCCATCTAGCAAAGTGGGTGATGTTACTTACAGAATTTGATCTTAATTTCATTTCTCAAAATTCAATTAAAGGACAAGCTTTAACAGATTATTTGTCTGAAGCTCCTTGTTCTCATTCCAATACATGCAATTCTTCAATAGAATTCCTTGATGACAACATTCTAGCTATTAAACAGGATGATGTTTGGGAGTTATATTTCAATGGATCTATAGGTAAGATAGGCTCTGGTGTTGGTATTATCTTGATCCATCCTATGAAAAATCCAATCCCTTTATCATATAAATTAACTTTTCCATGTACTAACAATATTGCAGAGTATGAAGCTCTTATAGCTGGCTTACGAGCAGCTTCATCCCTTAACATTAAAAACTTGGAAATTTATGGAGATTCACAATTGATTGTAGAACAAATTAAAGGAGGTTATTAGACTAAGAATGATAAAATGACACAATATAGAGATTTGGCTCTTGATGTTCTTTCACAATTCTCTTCTTATACGATTCAAACTTTACCTAGAAAAGATAATCGACATGCGGACGCCATGGCAAGTGTAGCTTCTTTGGTTTGTCTTGAGAACAATGCTGAATTTTTTTTAATTTACTATACAAACTCTCAAAAACTCTACAATTTCCAATAAGGTTACCTCTTATTGTTTCAATTTGCATTTGGATGAATGGTATTCTCATATCTTTCATTTCTTGAAAGATAGTACTTTTCCTTAATTGACAAGAAGGAAAATGCGTAATCATATTAGGAAGCTTGTGGCATGTTATATCATTTTAGGAGACACTCTTTAGAAATGCTCTTATGAGGGTTTATTATTAAGATGTCTTAATAGAACCAAAATTCCAGTAGCTTTGGCAGAAGCTCATTTTGGTTCTTGTGGGTGACATTTTGGTGGAAAATCTTTAGTTAATAAGCTTCTTAAAATGGGATATTATTGGCAAACAATGGAACAAGATTATTTTAAGTTTGTTAAGAAGTGTCCTCAATGTCAGTAGCATAGTTATTTGATTCATGCTCCTGCTCGTGAGCTTCGTAATCAAGTTTCTCCATGGCCTTTTAGTATTTGGGGTTTTGATCTTATTGGAAAAATCTCACCAACTTCTTCTCAAGGACATGCGTACATCCTGACAACTACAAATTACTTCACAAAGTGGGTGGAGGTTGTCCCTCTTCATTCAACTACTGTGGATGTTATTTGTGATTTCATCCTTAACAATATTATAACACGACTCGGTATTCCTTCAATGATAGTTTCAGATAATGGTACCTCTTTTAAGAACAAATAATTCACAAAATTCTTGGAGAAATATCGAAATCAACATAGATTTTCAACTCCTTATTATCCTCAATCTATTGGTCAAGCTGAAGCATCAAATAAAGTTATTAAACAAATTTTGAGGAAAACAGTTAATAAGCATGCGAAAGATTGGCATACCCAACTTACCTATGATTTATGGGCTTATAGGACTAGTGTTCGTATGACCACATGTACTTCTCCTTATAATCTTGTCTACGGTACTGATGCTATTATGCCTTTGGAATTGGAGATACCTTCTTTATGTGTTTCATTTCATGGGATAATCGATAAAGACACATTTTGACAACAATGATTACAAGAATTAGAAATGTTGGATGAATAGTGAATAAATGCTTTGGAACATATAAAGGATTATCATAAATCACTTCAGAAGTAGCATAATCATAAGGTAATTGAACGATCATTTTCAGTGGGTGATTTAGTATTATATGAGAATCAAAGAAATGTGAATGCTCTACCTGAGGAAAAAGGAAAGTTTAGCCCTAATTGGCTTGGACCTTTTGTTGTAATTGAGGACTTTAGTTCATGTGCTTATAAAATTGCTGATATGGAGGGTGTTTCTTTTAAGGAACCTATCAATATTATGCATCTCAAATGTTATTATCCCTAATTTATCTTTATTTCCTTGTGTATTTATGTATTCCTTATAAAATAATTATGTTTTTTTTATAGGTTATGTGGTTTTAGAAAAATACATTTGAATACATTCATACACGTTCTTTCTTTTTGTTAAGTTTTATGTTATTGATGAAAATATAGTAATCAAACACATAACTAACTAGTAAAGAGAGTTTTTCATTTTATAAATTCTTTTTGAGTTTGATACCTATGTGGCACAAGGCCCTATCTATCACTTTGTCTATCTCTATGCTCTAATGGTCAATGACTCCCAGATCTCTCTGATCTATTATTAGAAGATGAAGATCTCTACCTGGTAGTCTGCGAGTGGCTCCTCGATATGCTCATCCCATATAGGTGCTCATGTTCTCTCTGTAAGTTATTTGTCAGCCTCTCTTCTCTCTCTACATGACCTCAGCTCTCGCTAGACACACGCAAAGATATCGGCATGCCTGTCGGGATCTCTGCGACCAATGAGAAACTCTTGCTGGCTGGCTAGTAGTCGGTAGGATAAACATGTATCCTTCAGGACCTCAGATACAAAACTCCTCCACTCTTCCAGGCTAGTTGCAAAATGGAAATATATTTATCTTTTAGTTCTTTTTCTTCACAAATTAAGTTAAATTTTCAAATCAAATGCATGTTTTATACCTAGATCTCCCTCTTGGGCATCATTGAAGGATCTAGATGGAAGGGGCATGGAGTGACTACTCTCTCCATGCTTGCTATGTCTATGTCTCAAAGGTGGTGTCTCTATATGGGTGTGTGGAGGTCGTCATGATCTCAATGGTGGTGCATGAAAAACATGCACATCTGCACTGGTACTATAAGCTGGGGGCATCTCCTCTACTCTCTCATTTTCTATGTCCTCTTCCCTCTCCTCCTCCATGGGGTCTCCCTCAGAGATGGGCTCCTCATCTCTATGATCCTCATCCTCCTATGCTATACCACTATCATGGTGTATCCTCTATGAAAGGCCTGGATCACCTGTGGGATAGTTATCAGGGAAGATGGTGTGGGTACCCTTCAAACTCTAGTATCTGATGTAGTCTTAGTTGATGACTGAGTAGGCCACATCTGGTGATACTTGTATGTCCTCTGTATCACTATCTACAATGTCTACTACTAATGGCTAGTGTATGGCACCGAGTCTCTGATAATACCTCATCGGATGTGTGTACCGAGGTACTACTCTATGGATCTTGTGTATCAGACCGAACTGTCTCATCACTCTTTCATAGTAGTATGGCATCACTATGTGACTTTGATGAGCCTCTAGTAGCTTGTGTTGTTGTGAGTGCCTCATTTGTTGTCATGTATCTAGCCACTCTATCATGTGGCAGTATGGTCTCCATATCACATATGTGCCTGGACTACGGTCTAGACATACCCTCCAATAGAGGATATC
This sequence comes from Chamaecyparis obtusa, assembly GCA_027943335.1. Classification (NCBI taxonomy): domain Eukaryota; kingdom Viridiplantae; phylum Streptophyta; class Pinopsida; order Cupressales; family Cupressaceae; genus Chamaecyparis; species Chamaecyparis obtusa. The sequence goes on from BSBK01000756.1 coordinate 3,434,440, forward strand.
TCTATGCTGCCAGACATATCTCAGTGGATAAGAAAATCCTATTGGTGTGCTATCATCTACCATCATAGGAGAACCCTATGCTCATGTACATGTGAAGTGCTCAAACAACCAAATCTGTAAAAGTGTGCATACCATGAGACTCTCTCACTGATATCTTACCAACTGACACAACTCGTAGTATAAGTGGGATAGCATGCTACGGCCCCATGTGAAGACTGTCCTATCACTCTCCATCCTACATATGAGATGGGTGAATGATTCTGAAAATACTGTACCCTTTGTGTTGGGTACTACAACCAAGGAAAGTATACAAAACATCACTCTCTATACCAAGGGTATGAGGCCTACCAGTATGGTTGATAGAGTGATCTGATCTACTTCGGTCCGCATCTGCAGAACCCATCCTAAGAAATACTCTGCATCTATGTAGATATCCTCAAGAACCCATTATACTATCGATTTAACAGGATCGCCTTAGACTGGAAGTCGTAGGATCCTGTATACATCCTCCAGTGTCACAGTGATCTCACCTAAGGGAAGATGAAAGGAGCATGTATCCTCATCCCACTTCTCTATAAGAGCTGATAACATGGCTCAGTGGAGTCTCATCTATGGTAGAACTATTACCTACTATAGTCCTATGTCTCTCAATAGTTGTATCTCATCCTCGCTCATCTCAGACAGTCTCTCTCTGATAGCCAGTAGTGGCCTTCCAAAGGGATGCTATTGGATATGAACCAAGTCATGTAAGCAAAAACAAACATCATATTAGCACTCTATAATCTCAAAGCTATAAATCCAACTTGACTAGATCAAGTTTGACCTCAGTTAGGTCAGGGTCAACCTTCCTGGAACAAGGTCGACCTTCCTGGGTCAGGGTCAATCTTTTTGGATCAAGGTCGACCTCATTCTAGAAAAGGTGTAGACCTTCCAGCTCATGTTGACCTTTTTGGGTCAAGGTCAACATAACTGGGTTAGTGTCGACCTTTAAGATTTAGGTCGGCCTTACCTATAAAATAAATAATTTGAGAAGTATAGAAATCAATAACAACAAACTCACCTCAAGAAGCGGTCATCTGGTAGCCAGGCACAGTCTTAGGAGCTCCATACGTGTCGCTCAAAGTTCTTCTCTGCTCGGCATTCTTCTTTCTCTCTTTGAATCTACAAATGGTAAGACTGAGTAGGTATGTGCTCTCTTTCCTTATTTATAGTTCAAAATTAGGGTTTTTGTTAGGGTTTGTTAGAGTTTACTTGTGTTAAATTTGAATTTCCCTTCATATGCATTTAGATAGACATTCACTCTTTTCATCATAACTTGAGTTTGGTAACTCCATTTTTAGTGTTGTCAGCAGTGTTGCAATCATGATTTAGATACCTAACCCCTTGAATCAATTTAGGAAGGATATGAATCCTTATAATTAGTTTAGGAAAAGGCTTTCTCAACAAACTACTTATCCAGTGTATAAGGATATCCTTATCACCCTGTTTCACCCTTCAGAAGTAGAAAGCCAAAACAAGGGAGCATAAGAGGCTCTATGCACTTCTCAATTTCATTTTAGTAAGTCTTAGGTGATTTATGGATTTTCATTAACCTTGTGTGTTGCAAGTATTAGAAATGTTTTTGCAGGATCTCTACATTGAGGACTTGGTTATATCCTTTTTATTTACTATGATGTTTTATTACTTTAGCTTGCATATTCACATAGTTTCATATCTAAGATAAAGTGGGGGATAAATGTATCATCTTAAAATGGAAGCACTTCCATTTTGGTAGGGTTAGAACCCTCATTTAATGCAATTTTCATGATATATTTGCATTTATGATGCATTTGCACTTGGTTCTTCATTTCTAGGTGAAATTAGGGTTAGGATCCCAAGGATTCTCCTTGATTTACCTCATTATGGATCTATTTTCTAGGTAGGATCTAGGCATAGGTCCTCCTATCCTTCATCTAATCTCTCCTAGGCCTTTGTTCCCTTTCCCAACACTCTGTCCTATTTTGTTCACCATCCCAAGTCTCTGGCCGACCCACAACTTCTCTATTTCCAAAGTTGACTGGGCCTCAAACTTTGGGTCAGGGTCAAGGTTGACCCTAACCTAGGTCAAGGTTGAGGTTTACCTTGACCCCTATCCAGTTTTGGTCCCCCTTTTTAGGTTTTGATCATAGCAAGTCCCGAAATTAAAAAAGGGCCTCCAGATCCGAAAGCGAAAGGGTTTCAATTTAAGATTCATTTATTTCTTTTCCCTCCTTAGTTGGTTATTGTGATTGGACCATAATTCAAGGTGAAATTTTATTGAAGGGACCTTACATTGTCCGAGGAGCCTTTCCTTGAAATCTCTATATAAACACTCTCTTTTGCTTCATTTTCATCAAGCAACTTCAAGTCATGAGAAGAAAGCAAGCGATGATGAAGAGGTGATGCAAGATTGAAAGGAGATGATATAGAAGATCAAGATATTATTGATAGTAAGCATTTTTATGGACAATCCATTGTGGACATTCATTTGGAGCAAGAAAGATTTCTTCTTCCTTGATCTACCACTTTCAACATTCAAGAATTCAAAGATACAATCATGGGGTGGCAATTACAGATTGTGAGTTTGGTAGGAATACTTTATCCTTGGGAGCTTGGTATGATTTCTTTATCATATTCAAATATATGCATTTCTCTCTCATTTCAATTCATGCTAGGGTTTCAATATAGAGGATTAGATCTTGGCATTGCATATTCAAAGCTCTTCCTACAAGCTACACATACACATATTCTATTACATTTGGCTATTCGTGGAGGTGGAGATAACCAAAATGGGGGTTTGACTAAGGCAAAACCCTATATAGCCACCCCAAAAAACCATTTTTAGATATCTACAGTCGTTGTTTTGGGAGTTGCAGAGTAGATCTGGATACCCTTTTCGAAAAACTTTCAGGATCCGTGAACATAATTTCCGTCGAAGTAGTGCAGGTCAAGGTTGACATTTTGGGGTCAAGGTCAACCTTTCTCAGAAAAGGAAAAGAATTATGCATTTTATGTGTCTCTATATTTCTATTCCAGATTTGGTTGTAGAATTTCCAGAAACTCAATGCAGACACCTGAAAATGGGTATTTTCAGATCAACTATGTTATGAGGTATGTACTTTATTATTCTTTACAAGCATTTCTAGATCTATATTCCATATCATTTCAATTTATATGTTTGGTGGTAAATATCAGTTTAGGGTCTTTATTAGGTGAATTGTTCAAAACCTTACCTATCCATCACATTTTTCCACCTTGCACGTTCTAGATGAATTTAATGCCATCTTCTCTTCCATTGATCTTGAGCCACCATCTCCCACAATTGAAGAACATGAATTGCAGTAGAAACATCAAGAGGAAGAACACATACCATCAATTATACCATTAAAGCCACATACAAACCATTAGGATACAAATTTTGCGAATCACAACAAAAAGGCCAAGGATTTTCTTTCATATCAAGCTCCATCAAGAGGGTGCCCCATAAGGCATCTACCTCTGAAAGAAATTAACAAGTTTCCCCCAATCATACTTATTTTAGAGCATTCGGATAAAGATCATAAGAAGGAGCAAGTTTCTCTTGCTCAAACAAAGTTTTTAATAGTGCTAGAGAGCTTCTTTGTTCTAAGCATTGAAATGGAAGTCCATCAACATATGAAATTCCTATCATGGTTTCTTCCCTGGCTGGTTGCCCATATTATGAAAGGAACCAAAGATTAGTTAGAAAGGGAAGCTACTTCAACAAGCCAATTAATGGCTTTGTTTGATGTTTTTCATTTGTAAACTTTTGTACATAGTAGAGTAGATGTTTTCATCTTCCAAGAAGTGTACAAGAATAGCTATTTTCTCCTAGAGATAGAAATTTTTGATAGTTTGATTTAGTTACAAGAGGGTTCAATTCTTTGTTTCTTTCAATGACTCCATGCTCAATGGATTTCCATGTTACTAATCATAATACATATCATGCATGTTCACCTTTTGAGTTTCCAAAAATGTTGACCTTTTCAACCCACCATCATATTCTCAAAATTTGAATTGCATTTGATTAGAGATGTAAGAAAAAATCAGAATAAAGGGGACTAAAAAACCTTCAAAAATCCCCTAAGTCTTCACCCTTCGCCATTTTGATAAGTTTCATTCAAGTAAAAGTTCATTGACGTTGAAATGGTGATGAAATGAAGTTCCTTTGCCATTTCACAAATATTCTTTTAGTCAAGATTCGTACTCCTGAAAAATGACAATAAAGGAAATAAAAGGTGGCGGAGTCTGTCATAAAGTAAATAAAGTTGGTTCGCCATTTTGCAATTTTCTTCCAAGTCAAAAGATTTTGAGTTGTGAAATGGCGAGGAAGGCAAAAGGTGGAAAGGTCCACCATAAAATAAATTTAAGATGACATTATTTCAAAAGGTTTTTGGTCATAATTTTCTTGACCCACAAATGGTAATGAAAGAGGAACATGTGTCCTTGGTGGGCCTAGGCGGTGAATGAAGACAATGTTCTTCCATTTTGCAAAAAATGCTTCCAAGTCATAAATTCATGAGCTGTGAAATGGCGATAAAGTTAAGGCTTTCACTATTTTACAAAATCTCATTGAAATCAAAACCTTTGATATAAGAAATAGAAATTAACTATTTAAATTCAAATTCAAAGGTCGGAATGGTTAAGCGGCACCAAGGACAGAGATATTTTCATCAAGTGCCTTCTACCAATGGAAATGATAGGACATTAAAATTCTTTCTTGCACTCATTGATCTAATTTCTTCAATTGGCCCCTGCTCATTTATGATTGTAGGTGGCTCAAAGATGAATTCTACATATCATTATATTTTTTAATCTAATCTAATTATAATAGGAGTATGGGGAATTCTTTTGGTTCTTTTTGTCACTTCTGGGAGGTTTTTCTTCTATGTGAAATTAGATCTTTGATCTAATCTATCCTCTTTTGTAACTCAACCCTAGTTGAGGGTTTGAACTCCATGTCTAAATTAGAGTTATGCCTGAACTCTTTAAGATGCATATTTTCAGGATCTTCTCCCTAGTTCTTTTACAAAGATTTATTATCTGTAACTATAATTTTGCCTTGCCTAATTTCAATAGAATTACTATTTTTTACCTATTCTCAATCCAAATAACTTGTGTAGACCTTTTACCTTTTTATTTTCATGTATTTCATCATCTTCAACATTGTATGAGTGTGTTAATCTAGGTTTATCAATCTTTCTTAGTGAATATTTATGTTCCTTGCAGGGTTGTATTAATTATTCACCTTCATATTGTGCTAAGTTTGATGAGTATAGGAGATAGTGTAGCTTTTTTATCTTTATTAAAGTTTAAGTGGTCATAGGCAATAGAAAATCAAAATCTGAATCTGGTGCACCACCCCTTTCCCTTTCAACAATCCTTCTCCCCTTTTCCCTAAAGTCATTAGTTTTTAGGTGCATCCGGATTGTAAAGGAAGTCGTCCTTCTCCAGATATTCAACCTTTCTTGTCAAATCCCACAATTGGAGGTTGTTTCCATGTTTCAAAAGGTTGTTTAGGTCACTAACCATCACCTAAAAAATGGTGCAAACTTTTGTGACAATAGGTATCTAGGTTTATATGTTGTGCATGTTAGTCATTGCAGCCTTCTGAGTAACGAAGAACTCAAGTTTGACCAACTTTGGTTGGTTTTGGGTTAGGTGTCGACATGAAAGGCATCTTAAAATTTATTTCTTTTTACTAATTTTACAGGTTGTCCCTTAAGGGGATTATATATTTTTGAAGGTGCTATTTTCCTCTTGTTTTGAGTTTCTACAATGGTTCTCTCACATGAGCTTTTCTCTAAATTGGTGCCTTGGATTAGTAGATGTAAATATCATTGATTGAAAGTAACAAAGTGCTATGAAATTGAAGACATAGGAGTGATGGAAGTGAATATATTGTAATCTTTTTATTGAAAATAATAATTGTTTTGCTAAGCTTTTCTTGGTGTTTTTTTTCTTGCAAGGGTCTCTCCACATAAATCTTCTTTTTACTACCGTTTAACAATATAACAAATTTTATTTCATTGATTGTTATGTTCATCTAAGATAGTTCTATTAAGCATGTTAAAGTGGTTGATTTTACCATGAAAAAGTATACCAATATCTTAATGTTTTTCTCTTTTAAGATAATGTTATATTTCCATATTGTGATGATATAAGTCTTGGAACTAATCAATTTTATTATTGGATTAGAGATTGAAAATTTTCAAACATTTGGTATTAGAGCTTAAGATGTTTTTATGGTTTTCATGTGCATGTACTTGCATTAACTTACATGTGAAGAATTCATGGTTTTCAAGGCTTTGGGTAATTTTTATATTATGATTTCTTATCCTAACGACCATGTAGAGTTTATTATAAGGAATTACATATTGTTGGAGGATTGTGGATTGGAGTGTATTTTTCCTACATATTAACAATATTTTGTATATCTATGAGAATGGAAGTTATAAAATATAAGTTTCTGATGAAGGGTGTTCCCATTAATATTACAAACACATAACAGAAATAGAGACACAACAACAATTTACAAGAACAAGAAATGGGCTTCTTATTATCTCCAAAAGTATGGAATTAAAAATTTCAAAAATACAATATGCAAAGCCACATGGGCATCTTCCTTACAATATTTTGTAAGATAGCCTCGAATAACTACCCAGAACTGCTCTAGAAAATGCTACAAGCCTTCCTTATATGGGCAATTCTCCATCACCTGAGAAGGTTCTAGAATTTTAGCCATTAAGGTCGACCACCCCTAGAATTATTTTATTTTTCATTTTTATTACATTAGGATCGGCTCAAAACAATTACAAATTATATTTTTAGGTATCCCAATTTCTGGAGGCCATAACTTTTTGACTGTAGCTTTGTTCAACTATTATAACCACTTTTCAGAAATGGGAGCTCCTAATCTACAATGCCTAACTCGTGAAAACTTCAATCAACTGGGGTTCGACCTCGTTTTGGAGCCTCTATGGCCTTCAAAATTGAGCTCAAAGATTTTGTACCCAAAAACCTCAATAACTTCACCAATACATATGATATGGCAATAAAACTCAACTAGCAGACTAATATGACTAAGATGAACCTCCACCTTTGATATCAAAACATTTTGAGCTTGTATGACCAACTTGCTAAAAATAGTAAGTTTCCATAAATAGTAACTTTGTATTGAAAACAACACTTATTGAAAAGACAAAATAAAAATATTTTTGGGTGATGCAAGATTGCCCTTACACCTAGGATGCTCCTGCATTAGTTTCACATGGATATTGTAAATAGAATTTGTAATTGGCATTGGAAGATCGTGGATGTTTCGCATGGAGTTGATCATCTATTTGCTTCTTGCATAGTTGTGATCTAGAGCTCTAATTCAGAAATATGTAAGTCTCTTATTGCTTGATCATTATGTTTTTTTTCCTTGTTGTTGCATGAAGTGAAAGGATGTTCATGTTGGGTATGTATTTTCAAACCCTTAGTTACATGTGAAAACTCTTACTATTTAGACTATAGTATGGAGTGTGTGATGAAAAGTGTGACACACTTCTATGAACCATTACACTTAAGAGAATCCATGGAAGAGGAGATCTCAAGAAGCATCTCATAGCTTCCTATTTGAAGTGAGTTTAATCCTTCTCATGATGCTCATCAAATTGGCATACAAGATTAGTGACTTGACTATTGGCAAGTTGTCTATACCAAGGTATATGACTAGATATAGTGTTTTCATTATGACAACAAAGTCATATAGCAGTTTGGAGTCAGCGCACCTGATGAGAAGATCAGAAATTAGCTAAGTATTGAAGACTAGATAGTGTACAGAGTTCCTGCAGCTCAGAGCATCAGCACACGTGTGTACGGATGAATTATGGTATGCCCCCTAGAATTTAAATTGGTTAGACTATATTCTTTCTTAGTCTAAGAGTGCACAAGAAGATATGCAAAGATGTGAAAGTTATAGATAGTTGAAGTTGCACAGCCAGTGTGTGCCAGCAAAGAACAGCGCATGGAGCCAACAGTTAGTATTTTGGTTTGCGATTATAAAGTAATATTGTAAAGGCTATGTGCCTATTGTATTTAGGTTGTCGACATGTTTATATGTATAATTGTAAGCACGGTTAAGCCAATTCATTTGGAAGCATTGTTTGTAATTAGTTATAGGGCCGACCTAATTATGTATTTTGTATGAGTGCATAAATATAAGGTGCACCCATTGTATTCGGCATGGAAGTAAAAAGGGAGTTGTGATAAGTAGAGAAAAGGTATGCAAAGACATCATAAGATGTATTAGAGCTTTTCTAGAGGTCAAAGCATCAGCACACCAAAGGAACTAATCTGACAAGCAGTGTCATAGTAACAGTTCACCTGGCAGATATAGTGTGTATCTGATATCATAAGGTTGTAGCCTTCACCATTTGAGAAGTGAGATCTAGGATAGTGAATCCACTCCCCTAACAGGGATCATTGTAAAAGACTCCTAACAGGGTCCGACCCTTGACCAGGTCTAATGTACTTAAAGAATTGTAAAGCTACTCCTAACAGGGTAAAGGATCTTCTAACAAGGATCACAAAACACTAGTGTAGAATATTAGTGGGTGTCAATTCCCACCAGGGTTTTTACCTATTTGGGTTTCCCTGTAATCATATTGGTGTCATGTGTTGATTTCATGTTTCATGTTTATGTGAATGTTTATTTCAGTACTTAAGCATTTAAGTTTAGAATAAAGATTAAAAGAGGAAAGTTAAAATATAGTGAACACTGACTCACCCCCCCCCCCTCTCAGTGTTCCCATTCCTAACAATTGGTATCAGAGCTCTAGTCCTCAACATAGAAGTTTAACCACTTGAGGAGATCATGGACAAAGCAAAAATGAAACATCTGAAAAGAAATCTTGAAGCTTCTCTTGAAGACCTGGACAAGTCAAAAAGAGAATTAAAGAACTAAAGGATAAACTCAGTGATGCTCAATTAGTCATCAAAAAGCTAAGGAAAGATTTGAAATAATGCTCTACCAGTGATCTAGAGACAATGGTCAAGAAGCTGAATGAAGAAAATAAATCCTTGAAAGAACAACTTGAAGAGTTTGATGATAAGCTGACTAATAATCAGGAAGTCTGTGATGAACAGATCAAAGAGAACCTTCAGCTGAATGAAGAACTAAGGAAAGAAAAAATGGAAATCTTGGAGCTAAGGAATAACAAAGAAAGCTTGGAGTCTGAATTGAAAGCAGCAAAGAATCATATTGACAAGTTACACACCAATGCTGATTTGGTAGAATCTCAGTTGTATGCAAGAAGAGCCAAAGGAGACACTAGTTGTATTGGATACAATGAAGTACAAAATCAGATTGACAATATGCGAGCAAGAAAGGATTCACAAAAGGACTCTACTGATGCTAAAAAGATGGAAGATCAAACCAAATATAATGGCAGACCACCTAAAAATGAGCGCAAGAAAATAGAACGCACTTGTTTTGCATGTAACAAGCATGGACACATTGTGAGGAATTGTACAGAGGTAAGACCTTTTAATGGCTATTGTTATTCATGCAACAAGTTTGGTCATAGAGCTATGAATTGCAAGACTAGCAAGAAGAATAGGATTCAGAAAGCTCAAAGAAACCAGAATCAGACAAATGCAAAAAGTTCTCAGAATGTTACATGCCAGATATGTAACTATAATGGTCACACAACAAAATAATGTAGAATGGTGACTCATGTCAATGCGTTGAGGAATATAAGACCTCCAGTCATTTTTTATTCTTGTAACAAGGCTGGACATATCTCAAGGTTCTGTAGATCAAGGATGCAAGGTCAGGGAAGACCCAAAAAGGTCGAAGAACCAGTTTTGGATCCCGTAGGAGAAGTTAATTTTGTCAAAGCCTCAGATGATGCAAGCATGATTTGGTTAGAGAAAAAGGACATGACTGATGAGAATGTATTGGATGCATCCACAGTGGACGCACCCTCTACATCTAGATAAATGGCCCTAAGGGTCATAGGGGGAGCTAATTTAGCTCTAGACCCCTGGGTGGCTGGTATACTCATCCTCAGAGTATGCACCTTTGGACTTAAGCTTTTGGATTGTATAGGAACTTTCGTGTAAGAGCGCACATGCTGAATATTAGCAGAACTCAAGTTGCAAATTTTGAAGTGACAACCTGGTTTACACGACTTGCATTAATGGCAGAATTTTCACTTTTAAGTACACATAAAGTTATTTGATTACTCATTGCATTCAAATTTAGAGCGATAGAGAGTAGGAAGAGCCTTGGAATTTGTTGTGAAGATTTGGAGATTGAACTATCAATGTTTGTAGTGCATTTGGTCAGTTGCAGAAACCCTAGCTCATTGCGCCGATTTAGAAGTCATCAAATTATCTCAGAGATCAGCTGGAAAGCATTTATCAAGTAATTCATGGCCACTCCCATTGTTTATGATGTCGCTGAGAAGAAAAGATATGTTTTCAAGAGGCACCCTTTTAAATCAACCCTAGATGATTTAGAGGGAGCTTTCTCCTGTACGCTTATGGGCATCATGCATGTGGAAGACATTAGGGCTTACATTTACTATAAGAAGGAACCAGTTGGATTGGATAGGCTTTAGGCACACATGGATACCATGTTGAAACCAAACAAGACATTCATGGATGAATATGTGAAATGGAATGATCACCCTATTGTTGAGTATGCTATGGCATATGAATTATATGAGATAGAATGGATAAAGATCTTATTGAGTAGAATTCATGATGATCTATTTTGGATTGGTGATGTGCTAGTAAGAATCATAGGTGACTTGATTCATGAGATGATAGGCCTTTCTAGGATAGGCATCATCCTTCCTGTGGGCAAGGATGTTAGGAAAATAGTTGAGTAGACTTGTAAGTCTAGGAGTGATAGGTGCGGTATGAATATAGAGCCTATTGAACAAGTAGACATCAAATTGATGTCAATGATAATGGGTTACAGGTTTCATCACACCAGCAAGGTGAATATTGTGTCTGCGGGCACTATTCTAGCAGCCATCAGACTTGTTAAGGAAGATGCAGGGTTCAAATTGTGTGAGATCTTGCACACACAGTTGATTGATAACATCAAGGCTATCAAACATGACAAGACAAATATATTCAAGTTTGGATACCTAATCATCTATATGTACCTTCATATAGTTGGAAAAGTTTCCAATATGTATTTGGACAAGTCTATTCCAACCATGCCACAGATATCCCTCAAAGCATCCACTAAAAGTACATTGAGAGACTATGTAACATTGGAATTGAAGACCTTTAGGGTCAAGATGCAGATGAGATACATAATTCAAACATTGTGGAAAAGTATAAGGATACAATATGCTTTATGGTTGAAACTGATACTACTTGTATGGAAGTTATTGAGCCTATAACTAAGTGGATTCATCCACTTGTCTATGAAGTAGAAGAACAAGTCCTAGAAGCTTATACACAGGTACTTCTATCAACCCCCAAAGATCCTAATGAACCTAGGTGGGGAACTTATGAGGAAAAGAAAAGGGAAGTTGATGATAAACTAAACAGCGCATGAAACCTATGTCTGAGCCCATCTCTCAAGCACCTAGTAAGCAAGACAAAGTAGAAGAGACCATCAATGTACAATATACAGGTCCTCGGGATTCAGTGCCTGCAGTGGAAGCACAAACAAAGGTAGATAAATCTACGCCCATGTCAGTCACTTAAGGACAACACCTTTATCATTGATAATGTGGAGATAGCCATGGTGGCCACTGAAACAGAGTTAGAAAAGTTTGAGGAAGCTTTTGTGAGCACACAAGAAGCTAAAATCTTATGCAGCAGCTCACCTCCCACTCATCAAAAAGAAGTTCTTATTGAAGACATATCGGATGAGAATGAAGAAGAAAAGAAAGACGTAGAAAAGAAAGGAGAAGAGGAAAAAGAAAGTAAACATAAAAATGAATCTTCTGTTGAAATGGTCTCGGTGAAACAAGAAGTGATGGATATCACTCCCATCACTCCTTCCTCAGCATTGTTGTCAAGTTTGACACCTAACACAAGCATTTTGAACTCCTGGAAAGAAGAGGACCTGATTAAGTTCAGCATCCTAGCTATGGAGAAGGAAAAGGAGAAACAAGTAATGAGAAATCCTCTCCTTGTGGAATCTGTGAACATATTGAACAGTCTATTGCTAGAAGACAAGAAAGTGAATAAGGTACACTCGGTTGATGATGTGAGTACACTCATCTCATAGTTCAAAAGTAATTTTTCTAGCCTTGAAGAATCTGCATCCAAGGTTGTAGAAGAGAAGTATCTGGAGAAGAGACTGAATGAGTTGATGAGAAAATTTTCTCTAGATCTAAATTCACTCAAGACAGGACAAGCATCTTTAAAATAATTTGTTGTTCAAGGAAGGAAATTCATTGCAGACTGCATGGATCAGGATAAGATTACTAATGCCCATTTCAAGGAAATAAAAGAGGTTGAAGCTATGATTGAGTAGGTGAAGAGTTTAGTGACAGACACATCCACTGATGTGAACATGTGCAACAATGTCTACCAAGGTCAATTGGACAAAATTGAGAAGGCGGAGAAAGAGATGGCAAAGATAAGGTCTAGAAAGACTCAGTTGAGGAATGCTCTTGCACCCTCACTAGACATTCTCAATCAGAACATAAAGGAGATTGATGCCACCATGATAACCTATGATCAAGGTCCAATCATAGATTTGAAGAAAATGGAGAAGCTTCAATATGCTTTATGCACCCATCTCCAGATATTTAACTCATTGATAACTTTTTGGAAGAAGGAGATCCAGAATCTCAAGATAGCATATCCAAATGTTTTCCCTAAGTAAGTATGTGTAGATACAGTTTTTTGCTACACCTTTTTCATTAATGTCAAAGGGGGAGTTTTGTATAGAATATGGATTATATATATGTATAGGGAGATATAAGTTTATGTATAAAGAATGTATAGAAGACAAAAGTTCTTGTGTTAAGGGACAGTTAGCAACTTGGCCATATTCCTTTGTTGCCATCAATGACAAAGGGGTAGATTGTTGGAAAGTTGTCTATACCAAGGTATATGACTAGATATAGTGTTGTCATTATGGCAACAAAGTCATATAGTATTTTGGAGTTAGCACACCTGATGAGAAGATCAGAAATCAGCTAAGTATTGAAGACTGGACAGCGTACAGAGTTCCTGCAGCTTAGAGCATTAGCGCACATATACAGATGAATTATGGTATGTGCCCTAGAAGTTAAGTTTGTTAGACTATATTCTTTCTTAGTCTAGGAGTGCACAAGAAGATATGCAAAGATGTGAAAGTTATAGACAGTTGAAGTTGCACAACCAGTGTGTGCTAGCAGAGAACAGTGCATGGAGCCGACAGTTAGTATTTTAGTTTGTGATTGTAAAGTAATATTGTAAAGGCTATGCACCTATTATATTTAGGTTGCCAACATGTTTATATGTATAATTGTAAGCATGCTTAAGCCAATTCATTTGGAAGCGTTGTTTGTAATTATTTATAGGGCCGACCTAATTATGTATTTTGTATGAGCGCATAAATATAAGGTGCACCCATTGTATTCGGCATGGAAGTAAAAAGGGAGTTGTGATAAGCAAAGCAGAGGTATGAAAATATAGCATAAGATGTATTAGATATTTTCTAGAGGTCAAAACATCAGCGCACCAAAGGAACTGATCTGACAAGCAGTGTCACAGTAACAGTTCACCTGGCAAATATAGTGTGTATTTGATATCAGAAGGTTGTAGCCTTCACCATTTGAGCAGTGAGCTCTAGGACAGTGAGTCCACTCCCCTAACAGGGATCATTGTAAAAGACTCCTAACAAGGTCCGACCCTTGACCAGGTTTACTATACTTAAAGCATTGTAAAGCTACTCCTAACAGGGTAAATGATCTTCTAACAAGGATCACAAAACACTAGTGCAAAATATTAATGGGTGTCAATTCCCATCGGGATTTTTACCTATTTGGGTTTCCTTGTAATCATATTGGTGTCATGTGTTGATTTCATGTTTCATGTTTATGTGAATGTTTATTTCAATACTTAAGCATTTAAGTTCAGAATAAAGATTAAAAGAGAAAAGTTAAAATACAGTGAGCACTGATTCAACCCCCCCTCTCAGTTTTCCCACTCCTAACATTGACTACTCCAAAATGGAAGATTCAAATGTAAATGAATGAAGCTAAGATGCAAGATTAAAAAGATAAGAATGATACATTAAGCTAAGATGAATGCAAGCAACTAGTATTCTAGAATGAAGAGGCAAGAACTAGATTATTAAAGCAATACAAGAAAAGAAACTAGATTAACAATGCAAGATTAAGCTAGAAATGAAGCTAAGCTATGAGAAACTAAGAATTCAAATGACAAGATTACTCTAAGAATGCAAGAGAATGTAAGATGCAAAAACTTAATATGATCTAGATAGGAACTTTTTTTTAATGCAAGAGAATGGAAGAATATAAAGTGATCAAGATTGCAAGATTAGGACCCTTGAGCAAGGGAAGAGCTTCCTTTTAAATGAATTGCCTCAAGAATGGAGGGTGGAGATTAAGAGGCAAAAGAATGAGTGACTATGATGAAGAGGCAAAATGAGATGTAAGGAGATGCAAGGTTAGGTAGAGATGATTGTCGAGGATTAAGAGGAAAAAGGGAGATGTTAGGTAGAATAAGACAAAATAGGAATTGTGAAAGCACAAATCCCTTTTAATTTCTAATTAATCAAGATTAAGTGTGTGCACACATGTAAATTTTTTCTTTTAATAAAAGTGTAGAAAATTTATATTAAAAGTAAAGTTTTAGCAATTAAATAAATATGCAAGCTCTATAAATTAGACCATAGTATAAGATTTGATATAAGATTTTTTATTTAATTATGCAAAGGGTATTTTAAAGGGTTACTCTGCACAATTATGCCTAGTAAATAGATAATTTGATAAAAAATGGGGTTCAAGTTCTACTAGACCAATTTTAGGTGATTACATGGAGTACTTATGTTGAGTTTGTGGTTTCAACCCTTGGTTTCTTGAAACCAACAGATGATTATCCATTGGTTACTTATGGGTTGTGGAGCTAGTATGATTTATATTTTATAATATTTGTACAACCTATTTTATCATTCTCATTGTGATTTTTTGTGTATGTCATCATATACCCTAAATACGCTCAGAAAACTTGGTAGGTTTTATAGTTTTCTTATTTCTAAAAGTTATCGATTTGTACATTTGGGGTATTCCATTGATACAAATGACATATTTAATTATGTGAATGTTTGGATATTTACGTGGATTTAAATCTACAAAGATGGTTTTGTAGGTTTTACATAATTACAATTTTGTTGTGGTTTGTAGAAATGTAAGAAGATCAAGTTTAGATTATTTGAGTGTTTTAGTTTAAAGCAATTTCGTATTTGCAAGGATTATGGAAGGATAATTATTGATCTATTACTCTTATATGAATTTATTTGGAAAATCAAGTCAAGCGCTAACTTTGGTGTTTGAATCTTGGATATATACATGTTATACATGATTTTCTCCATTTTGCATGTTAATAATGTGGGGTTGGATATTTATTTATTGAATTGAGATTGGAGCATTGATTATGTATTTATGCATTTGAGATGTTGCATACATGCAGATCTTGTAAAATTGTTTGTTGTGGATTCTATTTGGTATGCCTTCTTCTTGGTCACCTTTCTTACATTGGTATGTTTATTGAAATGAGAAAAAGATTTTTTGAGAGTACCTAATACAATTTTTTCTTTGAATCTATAGCAATATTTATAGTGCACTAGAACCTCTACTCACTTTTAGTAGAGTTTTTAAGTTTTGTTGTTGCATTGTGTAGTGATGCATGCATGTTCTTTGATATAAAAGATAGATGGAGTTTTGTAATGGATATTGGTATCATAAGAAGCTCTTGCATTGCATCCTTGAATTGCAAGTAGATCTTAATAGTGGAGATTAATAACATCTTTGGATCTATTGACAAGGGATATGTGCATTGATGCATGTGATCTCCATGATATGTTTCTCATTATATAATTGGGAATTTGATAGTGGTTTTTTTGGTTCTCCTTGATTTTGAGTATTGATCATATCCTTGGAGCTTCATGATTTTGTAATGTTGCATTTGAAGTTGGAATTGATTTATGGGTAGATGCTCATGGTTACCAAGGAGACTTGGGTGAGGCGAAGAGATATCTTATTTTTTTAAATCGTATATTGGGATGAATAATAATTGTTGAAGTTTCTATATGAAGATTGAGGAACCTACACCTACTTATAGAAGTGAGTCCATAATAGACCTCAAGAGAAGATTTCTCTTTACTGTAAGATATTATTACTTAACATTGTATACACAAGAAAATGTTGTATACCTATCTTAGTCTACTTATCATGTGAATGATATGATAGGTAGTTCTTGCCTATTTATCATATGCATTATTTAATTTGTATCTTGTCTTCTAATATGAATTAGTATTAAATTTTCAAAGTGCCTAGAATATGTTAAGAAAAATATGCATGGTTTTATAAATTTTCTTTTTTTCTCTCTCTTTATTTTTGTCTTGAGCTATCAGAATAGTTCTAAGGACTTATTTGGAGAGGTAAAGGAAATATTACATGGCTTTGGGAATATTCCATTTATACTGGGAATGATTGATCTATTTGATCCACCTTTTTTATGAGAGGTCTACATCAAGCACTACCATGTTTTCATACTAATTTGAATGGTAGGTGTTAATATCCTTTTAGTTTGGGAATGGTGAGGGAGATATTTATTCACACATCTTGTCACATGTTAGTGTCAGACAAGGATAAGATTTTATTTGCAAGTTATTGTTCAATATATTTCAAGACATGTGTATTTAAATTACGTTGTATTTATTTTTTTATTGGAGCCACAATTATCACTATGTTTATAGAAATATGTTTTTACTTATTATTTGGCGGCATCATGGAGGTTCCTCAATCTATTTATTTTGTTAAGCTCAAATAGATTGGGAGAACTATGGATACTAGTGATGAGAGATATATTAAAACTATGTAATGGGAAAAGGGAAGCAATGTAAAAGATATCTAAATCAAATCCCTTTTCTACAATTACACATTCAGAAGGAATATGCCCCACTAGGTTGAAGAGGAGACTCAAACTCTAATGGGGACAATGAAGGACTTCCTAAAATATGTGATTGATGAAATGGAAATGATGTACTTAATGTGATTAAAGTGCTTAATTAGACAAGATGCAGAAAACTAAAAATAATAGGTAGAAACAAATTGATATTGAGTGTTGTGTGTGTGAATTTTGTACCTGATCTATAGACACAACACTTCAGTAAAACATTAGAGGTTAGAAAAAATGAAATCGTGCAATGAATTGAAAGCTAAACTAACCAAGCAATTTACTGCCTTCTAATAGGTGCGAGTAAGATGTTCTCAGATTGTTATCGAGATCAGTGACCTTGACGACACCTAAACGAAGGATTTGAATGCAAAACTGATATGAAATATGAATGCAATTAATCTATTTTTTAAATTTTCTATGCAATGATATGATGAAAACTGATATGAATCTAGAATCTAAGATGAAATTGATATGCAATGAATTGATTAAGATGAATTCTAAATGATATGCAATACTCAAAAACAAGAATGATCTCACAATAGCTTGGATTCGCAAAGATGATTCTTCAATCTCCAATTCGACAGCGTGAGGATGCAAAAATATGAGATGATTTGTGAAGAGCTGAGCCTTGGTTTATAAAAATCCAGGGCTTTGGAGGTGCATGGGAAAAGTCATAAATCACTCAAATAACTCAGGTTGATTTTTGAGTTATTTTTAAATAAAGGATATTTAACTCACAAAAACATGCAAAAGTAGAGTTCAACTCAAAATAGAGTTTAGCTTTAATTGATAATTGATAGTTGTCTGCTTTTCTTGAATGTGCATGATTTATTATGAATTGATTTAATAATAAAGTGATTTATTTCCAACTTAACTGATTTTGAAAAATAAAACAATTGATTTATGGGTTAATCAATTATTTTTCAAACTTTTATTCAAAAACAATATTATTAAAAATTGACAACTTGCTTTAATTAATTAAATAAGAATTTAATCAATTATTCATAGGATTTTGGATTTATTGTCAAAATTAAATAATACGATTTAGGAATAAATATAATTAACTTCAATTAAATAATTAAGTGGCAGTATTAAATCTAATTAATTAAATATTTAGAATATTCAATTAATCAAACTTTAGGATAAATAGGATTTATCACCAAATAATCATTAAATTAAGGATAATTATGATAAATAGGAATATTACTAGGAATATTCCCCGATGCAGAATTTGAGATAATCAATTAGGATTCGATGATGTGCCAATGTGCCTTAGGTTAGGACTTCGATGTCGATTTCATTTGATGTGTCGATATAGGAGGTTAATGAACCTATAGCCCATTTTTGGGGTATTACATTTTGCCTCTCTTTGAATTGTTGTGCGAAGCATAGTGGTTCAAAGATAGTGTGTGTTTGATAAAGATATGAAACTGATTCGAAAGATATGATGATATTAGGTCCTGAATGACCAAAGATAATGTTCACTATAGCAATGATGAACCAATGAAACAAAAGCGTCAAAATGCTTGATTTCGAACCTTATGATTGCGAAGAAGTGAGTGACCGATTCCAGACTTGATTGTCCTTAGAAGAATCACATAGGTATCACATCTGAACCCTTTAGTTACCGAAGAACCAAGGAAATAACACTAATGAACCGATGGTTACGAAAAACTGATACATTTTACAAGATTAGGAGAATATCAGATTGATATGGATCTCGATGAATCTGATATGCCCCAAGCGATGATAGATTTGCCCCGAGTGATGAGGACTTTTGATGAATTAGCAACTAGATGTGGTTGTTGTCTTGATTACTGATGAAAGATAACATATTTAGATTTACATACTTCGAATGATGTGCGATACCATGCCCCCTTCAGGATAAAAATTGAAATCTGACAAGAAAAGTCAGTGTTGAATAGTTTAGAAGCATGTTAATTGATTTAAGAAGTGGTTATACACATCCGAGAACACATTCTACATTGTTTGGAGGTCCAAAAGACCAAGTTTGACTAGGTTAAACCATGAGTTGACCATAGTTAACCAAGTTGAAATTTTGATAGTTTGATGTAAGATAATCAGTTAAGTTGAATTCTAGATTTTGGTGATGATTGAAGGTTGATTATGCAAGTAGTGAATAATATAAACGATCTCAGATTTTGATTTTGATCCTGAAAAAGGATTCTACTTACTGTTTCGTTGGAGGAACCTTCATGTGAGATTCAGCTCTTGTTAGATTTGAAGACGTGATTGAAGAATCATTTAAGCATTGAAGTTTATCCAACCATTGTAAGATCATGCAAACATGCAAAATGCAAAGAAACAAGCAAAATGATATGCAACCTAAGACCTAGTACCTAGTCACTGATCATGTGTCGGTCATTTTCATCATTGAATTTTTAGGTAACCGGATAAATCAATAAAGTTCCCACTAGTTATGAAACCATAGACATATGAATATCGATTTGTATACACAAGAACCAATACAACACCCACTGATTATGAAACCATAGATATATGAATATTGATTTAATTTTTGGAATGTTGGATTAGATATAAGCACCAAGGCATAAACGCAAGGATGACCTGAATATCATGTCCATTTTGATATAGCAATTTGTATAAGCATCAAAACATAAACATCGAGATGACCAGAATACGCCTTGCATTCAAACACATCAACCAGTCAAGAGATCATTCTAAATCCATTGTGAATTACTCGTAGTGACCCTTTATCATTCACATCCTTAGGTAAGATTGCATTTCACAATAGGAGAAAGAACTCACTCAAAAAAAAGACAAATGTTAGATCAAACTTCCTTGAATTTTCTAGGTATCAATGGTTGAGGTATGCATGGCCATCCAATTCAAGATAGAGGCTCTTACAGTCAGACACCATTTCAATCTAGAATTTCCAAAGTTGTTAGATTTTCACATACAAGCAGAAAACAAAGAAAAGATTATGCCCCCAGTCATCACTCTCTAAATCCTATAAAGGACATCATCGAAGAGCTCGAAGGGACACAATATGCAAGAAATCTCCATGCGAATCAGTAAGCATACAAGGAGATAAAAGCATGTAAAGAACAGACTTTCAGTTTGATGTTTGATGTTGGATGTTGATGCAAAATCCTTTCCGGAGATGAGACTGACTGACTGACTCAAATGAAGCTTCAAAGGACTCTGACTGGATATGATACATCAAAGATACATTGGAGGTCATAGGATATGACTTTGATTGCCCCCAAGTTTGAACATTGATAGGATACAGACGCTTGAGCCGATTGGCGTACAAATTGACTTATTGAAAATAGGAATGCAGAAACAAATCGGGAGATATGTACAAACTAAAGCAAGACTGAAAGCTGGGAAAGACCAAGATTGCGCTGATAGATGGAGTGTTTTGAAACAAGTGGCACCCGTTTGCCAGGTTTTCACCATCTTGGTAGAGATTCTATTTTTGCTACCAAGGTGCCTGTTTCCAGGTTTTCAAAAAGGCACTTTTTTTCTTTTTCTCATTTTTTTTGTATTTTTCATTTTTTCAATTTTTTTATACTTTTGATATTTTTTGATTTTTTTGTACTTTTCATATTTTCAATTTTTTTGTACTTTTGATATTTTTTTATTTTTTTATGAATCATCAAGGTGCCTATTGCTAGGTTTTCACCAAGATGTTCACTTTTTCAAGACCTTTTCCAATTTTTAAGATTTTTTCAGGACATTTTACCATAAACTGAATGCCTTAGGCATAGAATTTCTTCAAATGGAGAATGTTGATTGGTTCTCAGAGCTGTTCTCCTTCAGTCGTTGAGAGTTGATAGGCACCAAAGCCAAAAGTAGCAGTGATTACAAAGGGACCCAGCCAGTTAGGTTCAAACTTCCCCTTGCGTTCTCAATGTGATTGATTTTTTGGATTATCTCTCAAGACTAGATCACCAACCTGAAATTCTCTATGTCTGGCTTTCTTGTTGTAGCCTCTAGACATTCTCTTTTGATATACTCTAAGATGATCATACACTGCTTGTCTGTGCTCATCTAGTAGTTCAAGTTCTTGCAACCTAGACACTCTGTAGTCATCATCAGTTACTAGACCATGCATTCTGATTCTTAGTGATGGGATTTCAACCTCAATAGGCAATACCACTTCATACCCATAACTAAAGTGAAAGGTGTAGCCCCTGTAGGTGTTTTGATACTTATTTTGTAGGCCCAGAGAGTTGGATTGATCATGAGATGCTAGTCTCTTCCTGTTTTATTAACTGTTCGATGCAAGATTTTCAACAAATTCTTATTAGAGGCCTCAGCTTGGCCATTCCCTTGAGGATAGTAGATAGAGGACCAATGTTGTGTGATCTTATATGGGTATGTCCATTAGAAGAATGAGGATGTATAGCTCCTATAAGCTCAAAGGCCCATTGGTGAAAAGGCCATTGTGTAGTAAAGGGAATTAGATCTCTCCTTGGAGCATGAATTAAGTTGCCATGCACTTGGCATTTTGGACAATTCTTAGCAAACTTGATAGAATCTTTCTCCATTTCAGGCCAATAGTACCCAAACCTAATAATTTTTTGAGCTAGTGTTAAACCGTTCGAGTGTGACCCACAAATACCATCATGGACTTCCTCTAACGCACATTGAGACTCTTCCCATTCTAAACATCTAAGTAGCATACCATCTAGACCTCGTTTGTATAGATCATGACCAATGATGACATATCAGGAGGCATTACGAATAAGGTATCTCTTTTCATGGTGGTTGAAGGTATCGGGAATGATTTGGTCTTGGAGATAGGAAAAATCTATTTTTGTATCTGGATGAATCATGACCAACAACAGTGTAGATCATGCGGGTTTCAGGGGAATCATATGAAGGATAAGATAGTCCTTCCACCAGGAACTCGTAGCGTAGCTCATGTTCAGGCTGCTATAATAAAGTAGATAGTGTTGCCATTGCATCGGCAACCTTGTTCTCCATTCTAGGAATTTTCTCAAATGTGATAGATATGAAATACTTCTTAAGATCATCTAGCATTCTCTTGTAAGGAATGATCTTTTCATATTTATTTTGGTACACATCATTGACTTGATGAATAACAAGTTGAGAGTCTCCATGAATGTGTAGCTCTGTCACTCTCCACTCAATTGCTAGTTTCATGCCATTCAAAAGGGCTTCATATTCCGCAATATTGTTTGTGCAAGGAAAATTTAATCTGAATTCTTTTGGTATTGAGAATCCTTGAGGAGTTATGAACAATATGCCTACTCCAGATCCATTATGTGTGTAGGAGCCATCAAAGAACAATTGTCATTCTCTAGAAGAAAGAGTCATGATAGAGGAATCTAGAAATTCCATTTGCATTGGTGTATCATCAATCAGAGGTTCATCAGCCAATTGATCAGCAATAACCTTTCCTTTGATAGCCTTTCTTTCCACATATTCAATATCAAATTCACTTAAGAGCATAACCCATTTAGCTAATCGACCCGTGAGGGCAGCTTTGCTTAGTAGGTACTTGAGTGGATCAATCTTAGCTACCAATTGAGTGGTATGAGCTAACATGTAGTGTCTCAGTTTCTATGATGTAAAGATCACAGCTAGACAAGCTTTCTCAATCATTAAATAGTTCTTTTCATATGCCACCAATGTTCTATTGATGTAGTATATAGCTCTTTCCTTTTTATCTTCATC
The DNA here is from genome assembly GCA_027943335.1 of Chamaecyparis obtusa. NCBI lineage: Eukaryota > Viridiplantae > Streptophyta > Pinopsida > Cupressales > Cupressaceae > Chamaecyparis > Chamaecyparis obtusa. The sequence goes on from BSBK01000756.1 coordinate 3,457,324, forward strand.
ATGTTGTGATAGCAATGGCCCCAGTGATGTATCTATTGTGGAGACATATAAGATCAATGACTTCCTGTGAATAGGAGGCATCAAGATAGGAGGATTTGATAGATATTGTTTGATATGATCAAATTTTTTCTCACATTCTTCATTCCATGCAAAGGTCACACCTTTATGTAATGTTTTTGTAAAAGGTTGTGATATGTTCGCTAGCTGTGATATGAATCTTCTGATAGATTGAACTCTTCCTTGCAATGTCCTCATCTGACTAATATTCTTAGGGGGTTGCATCTCCATTATAGCCTTTAATTTAGCTGGACCAACTTCAATGCCTTTCTTTGAAACTATGTATCCTAAGAGCTTTCCAGAAGTGACACCAAAAGCACACTTCTTAGGATTTAGTCTAAGACTAAATTTTTCCATTCTGTCTAGAATCTTGCTTAGGTCCTTTAGATGTTCAGTTCTAATCATAGATTTTGCTAATGTGTCATCAACATAATCTTCCATAGTTTGATGCATCATGTCATGGAAAATAGATGTCATTTCTCTTTGATATGTAGCACCAACATTTTTAAGCCCAAATGGCATGACATTCCAACAGAAGGTACCCCATGCACATGTGAAAGCAATTTTCTCTTGATCCTGTGGAGTGATTTTTATTTGGTTATATCCAGAGAAACCATCCATTAAGGAATACATCTTGAAACCCGCAGTCATGTCCACTATCATATTAATGTTAGGTAGTGGAAAATCATCCTTAGGGCATGCTCTATTCACATCTCTAAAGTCTGTGCACACTTTGATTGAACCATCTAGTTTAGAAATAGGTACAATATTAGGAATCCAATCTGCATAGTCAATAACTTGGATAAATCTGGGTTTTAGGAGCTTCTCTAATTCAGCTTTTACCAAGAATGCAACATGAGGATGCATCTTTCGCAATTTTGCTTGACAGGTTTTACATTAGGAGCTATAGATAAATGGTGCATGATAAGATTAGGATCCAACCCTGACATATCTGAGTATTTCCATGCAAAGTTGATATTTTTCTCTGTTAGGAATGTAGTAAATTTTTGCTTCTCTTCTTCTGATAATGATTGTGCTACATGTACCAATTGTGGTTCCTCTGTTGTACCCAGATTGATGGATTGAGTGGGCTCAATTAGAACTGGAGATCTATCCTGTAAATGACTTGGAAGGACATCAAATATCTCATCCTTAGGTGCCTCGGAGAGGTTTTCACCTTCAGATACATCTTTTATTTTTACTTTTGTAGGTTCTGAGGATGCCACAAAGTGGTTTTCACCCTTATAACTCCTTTTCTTTTTATTCTTATTTGTATTTTTCTAACTAAGATATTTGATGTCCGACTCGGTCATGCTAACGCTTAGTTCACTGATGGAAGTCCTCATAGGCTCAACTGCATTTAGGTAGAAAGTAAGGGCATAGTCATTTGGGAAGGTATAAATACCATGGCTCAGATTTGTGGAGGTTTGATCAATAAGGTCTGGATATTGGATAGTCAAAGTAGGGAAAGATTGGGAGATAGTGCTTACGGATTTGGATATGTCATCATTGGTCTTAACCCAATGCTTGAGTTCAAAGGTGATATTACAACTTAAGACATTCAATTCATGAATAGGCTCAATGTCATCGTGGGAGTCCAATTCAGCCATAAGTGGATCAGACTCGATAGGTTCATCATTTCGTTCTAGACTTACATTGGGTTGAGGTGCATATTGGTGAATAACATCAACATGTTTCTTTGTGATAAGCTCATCTGGTTCTGGAATGACTCCCCATTCATAGTCATTAGATTCATCTTTTGATTCAGGATCTCTAGGAAATCCTAGAACATGAGTAAAGTCAGGGTGAATACCCCAAGAAGGGTTACCCTTAGATTCATATTTGTATTCATGCTCATGGGAATCTATCTCAGAATAGCTACCACCTTCCTCTTGGTCCATTTGATTAACTTTGAGATTAGCTGGTTCTTGTGTGGCAACTATCTCTTTCTCTATAGTAGGTTCTTGTGTTTCTACTACATTGATTCTTCTTATGGGATCATCTTCTGCATCAAGAAGGTCTTTGATTTCTTGAGGAAATTTTTCATAGGGGATGAGTTCTGAGCTATCTAAATCACTATCTGATGGTTCAGCTTCCCCCTTCTTAAGAAGAGGTTTGTTTGGTGTGATCTACTCTATGACATGAGAACAATTTCCCTTGAGGTGATAGGGTTTCTTTTCAAATCCTAAGCCAACTTTGTCTTTATTTGCTCTACCAGTATGTGGGATAGGTACCTCAAGACCTTTTCCTTTGACTCCTAGAGGTCCTTTACCTGAATATTCCATCTTAGCGATCAATTTATCTCTTGGTCCATATGACTTAGAAGGGGTTTGGATACTGTAGAGTCACTAGTTTGAACAACTTGAGATTCAGGTTCATCTTTGTATAACCATGCAAGCACAGCTTCATCTTCTTCAAATTCTTGCTTGGAGACTTGTTCTGCTACAAAATTCTTTTTATATACCTCAAGGGGTTCCTTAGGTTCAGGCCTGGACTATTTCAAAGATTGTCCATAAGACTTAGGTGAGATAGGGAGAGATGTCAAAGATAAGACTGGCTCTATAATATATTCTCCCATCCCATTTTCTTTGATATTGACCTCTTTAGCAATGTCTTCCATTTTGGATGTTGAAGCAACATTTAGTTGTTTAGTAGAAGATTCTCTATTATTGGGAACAAGCTTATCAGCACTTTCCTTCAATGTATTGCAAGTTGTATTCAAATCTGCGGGGATAGTAATCTCTACTCCTTCATAAGGAAACTTCAAACATTGATGGTATGTAGAAGGAATAGCTTGCATTTCATGTATCCATGGTCTCCCTAGGAGGATGTTGTAGGCCAAAGGTAGATCAAGAACTTGATAGATGGTATCTTTGATAACTGGACCCACTCGGATGGGTAACACAATGGTGCCTTTAGAAGATCTTTCTTGTTCATCATAGGCTTTGATAGTTATTTTCTTTCTAGGATCAATAGCCAATTCTGAAAATCCCAATTGTGTGATCAAGCTATAAGAACAAATATTTAGGTCAATGCCTCCATCTATCAACACATGTTTGACCCTACGGTTTTGGATCAAGACCTCTATATGCAAGGGCTGGTTATGTGGGTGACTCAAGGAGTTCTCATCTTCCTCTGAAAAGGAGATATATTGTGGAGATGTAAGATGTCCAACCATAGTCTGGAACCTGTCTAAATCAAGGTCATTAGGAACATTGGAACCGAGTAAAGCTTTGTCTAGTATGGCTCTATGAGCTGGGGATATTTGAAGCAACTCAAACATAGAGATTTTGGCATTAGTGTGCTAGAGTTGTTGAACAATGCTATAAGATGTAGGCCTTGTATCCTTTGGATTGGAAGATTTTGAAGTAGCCTTCTGTTTATAGGTAGATGAAAGATTGAAGGGCACCTTAGGGACATTTGATGAATCTGGGATTTGTCCTTTTAGATGTGCTTGGGCTTGTGATTGAGTTGATGACATTGCAATGCTCTGAGAGACAGGGTTCAACCATATTGATGGTAGCATTATTTCTAGGGTAAGCATAATTGACTTTTTCCCCATATTAGGTTGAGAAGATGAAACTTCTTGACCATGTTTCAGAAATGATTCTGTGAATGCTGTATGATCATTATTTCTCTTAGGATTGTCAACTGTGATGTCTCCCCTATTGATCAGATCTTGAATGGTGTGTTTCAACCATAAGCAGTTATTAGTTTTGTGACCTTTACCTTGATGGAAATCACATAATTCATTTTCTCTCCACCATTTTGGCTTAGGCTTAGAATTAGCTAGTCAGATTGCTGGCAAAGAAATGATGTTATCAGCCAGTAGAGTTCTCATAGCTGATTCTAAAGATTCTCCAAGAGGAGTGAACTTTTTCTTTTTATCCCAAGGTTTGTATTCTGGCTTCTTTTGGAATGGTTCAGATGACTTTTGTTCTAAAGCTTTTATGGCTTGGGAACCAAGAGTCAGGTTGTAGACTGGTGCCTTTGATGGGGCATGGATAGTGTCAACAACACCATCTGTGACAATGCCTTTATTCTTGTTCTAGTTTTTGTTCTTGTCTTTAGAACTGGATCCTGATTCGTACTTGTCTTTTTGAAGTGTGATTTCTCCTTTTTTCACAAGCCCTTTTTTTATTTTGATAGCATTGTCCACCATCTTATCAAAAGATGTATGATCTTGCATTTGTAGAGGATAATTTATTTTTGGAACAAGGTTATTGATGAAGATTTCCATTTTTTCAGTTTCTGGAATAGGTCTGGCATATAGAGAGAACTTCTTCCTCCATCTCTTGAGAAATGTTAGGAATGGTTCCCCTGGATATTGCTTGAGATTACAGATATCAATCATGGTGACTGGATGTTGAATATTGTAGGAGTATTGTTGATAAAACAATTTGATCAACTCCTCAAAATTTTTGATAGTAGAAGGCAATCTAGAGAACCAGTGGATGGTTGCTCCTCCCAGAGATCAAGGGAAGAGACGCATCAAATAGGTTGGTTCGTGCATGAATTCCATTGATTAGGTACAAAATTCTCTAACATGGTCTTGAGGGTCAGAGTGTCCATCATACTTATCATACTTGGGCCTCTCCACTCATTTCATAAATGGTGGCATATACAAGTCTTTGTCAAAAGGAAAAGGGCATAGAGCTTCCATGGAGAATTCCTTGGGTTCCTTTTCTTTCTCAAGGCTGTTAAGTTTGACTTGCATGGCATGCATCTATTTCATAATAGCTATGATTAGAATTTCTTCCTCATGTGTACTAATTCTTTGAGACATGTTAGGAGTTTTAGGACTCCCTGGAATAGATTGATGTAGAGTTTGTTGATTGACTCCTTGAATTGATGGAGGAGATATGTAACCAGTTTTCAGTCGATAGTTGCCAAGGACCGTCATCTTCGTAAAGACCAGAATTATAGATTTTCTCAAGAGTAGGGCCTACATGAGTAGAAAAAGCTCTGGTGTTAAGTGCTTCTCCCGATTTCTTGTGAGAGGAAGCTCTAGTTTCTACCATTAACCTTAGGTGAAGCAAAGAGAATAGGATGAAGACAACTGAAGAATGATTTGATGCAAGAAAATCAGATGACGCAACCTTGTCAAGATTATGATTGGTTTGAAGATTTGATTAGACATGGGTGAAGGATACTATGCCCTGGATGTATGGGTAGATTTCCCAAAAGATAGCGGACACGAGTTCACAACACTTGGTCTATTTTTGAAGATTTGATAGAAGATTGATAGATCTGACAAGGTTTTGACACAAGATGAAAATGACTCAAATCGATTAAATAGAAGGCTAAATCAGATTCAAAAGGCCACTTTTGGAAAATGATAGGATTCTCAATAGCTACTGCTCTGTTCTTGACACAATGATTTGTTCGACAGATTCTGGAAATAGGCTGAAAAAGCTGGATATCTAGCAATTCTGACAACTTTTTGACAACTTTTCAAAATTTTCCCAAATGACACTCTGCAGACTCATACGACAATGGGTATGCTATGAAATGACAGTTGAAAAGCTCGTACGATAGTTGCAAAACTCACATGACAGTTGCTAGTAGGATTTGACTTTCTAAATTTGACTGGCAGAAAGACTCGTACGACACTGGGTTCTTTACCATACGACAGTTGGGCAGTAATGAAATGACATTTGATAAAAACTCGTATGAATTTTTGACCTCCTGAGATGACTTTTGACTCCAGAAAGGAATTTCACTTTAAATTTTGCAAATTTAGGGTTTTCAGTTTCAAATTGTTTGCAAATTTCAATGTCCAAATTTGAGGATTGTAACATATTTGTTCGTTTTCAGTAACCAGATAGATAAGCAAGCACGCAAAATGGCAAGCAAGTGATTTCAAGCATGTCTGAAAACAATGAACAAGGGCAAAAGCAACCTTGTGCATGAAAAATCAAGTGACTTATTTGTTCTAATCCTCAGAAGCGCTAATTGTGTATGTTCCAGAAAGTTTTGCATTAACGCATATATTCCTAGAAAATGAAAATTTGGCCTCACTAGGGTTTTTAGTAATGGTTTGACTCTGCAACTTTTATGATCCAAGAGGGAAAACTCCAATCCAGGCGCACTGGGGTTTTGACACAGTTTGAGAACTTAATCTTCGGGATCTGCTAAGGAGATCTGACAGCCCAACAAGAGACCACAACTATGGAGATTTCTTCCAACAGGACATTTATATAGCGATTGTCACTACCACAGTGAAAATGGCTATTACCGCTTGAGGTTCCATCAACGTGGTTGACCCAATTAAGGGAATGTCCACTATGGTTAACCCTCTCTAAAGGTGACTCACAAGATATACCACATGGAGACTGGTTCCAGATTCAAGGATTTGGGTTTCTGGTACTATCCAAAAAGGAAGTAGAGCATAATCCCCTAGCCTTTTCACTTTTAACCCAAACAAAGCAGAAAGATTAATCTGACATGGTAAGACCAAGATTATCTCACAAAGATCTATGATGTCAACCCCTTATGATCTATCAACCTCTCCGGAGAGAGAATACCTTGATCAAAAGTTGAAGACACACAGATCTAGTGGAACGTGAGACTCCCTTAGTATCCTCCCCACCTACAAGGGATCCTTTGTTGAGAAGAGTTTCCCTGGAAACCCACTCTCTCAAGATCCACAAATAGTGTTCATGGGGCCTAATTACTATGTGTAACAAAGATGCTGAAAGCAAACTATGTTCATTTTTATAGCCCAAATGAAGTCTGTGATAGGAAAGCAATAAAAGTCACTCAAGCTAGACACATGAGATGTTCGTTTTAGATCCAAAATTGAAGTCTTATTAGCTAAGAAGATTACCTGAATTCCTCGCAACGCGCTTAGTTTATTTTTACCTATTTTTAGGAATTCTTGCACTTTTTCCAATCAAAACCAGCAGGAGTCAATCAAAAATAGAGAATTTCAATAGTTAAGATTAGCTGTTAGTCAAAATCTGAAAACCAAATATGACAAATTGCCCTAAAAAATGAAATGACAATGAAAACCTGGTGCCAAAACTCATACAACAATGGGTCTACTTCCAAACGACAGTCTAGAAACTCATACGACACTAGGTGTATGATGATACGACAGTTGAACTTCCAAATGATAGTGTGTACAGTCTAGCATGATGCCCGATCTAATATACTATCGTACGATGGTGGGTATAGTCTAAGATGACTTTTGTTAGAAACTTGTACGAAAATTGTACAGACAGAATTTAAAAATCATAGTTTTGGCTCAGAAATCGAGAAGAAAAGACAAAAATTGATAGAATTGAATTGGAAACCCATTTCAGGGCCCCACGGTGGGCGCTAGAAATGTGTGTGTGAATTTTGTACCTGATCTGTAGACACAACACTTCAGTAAAACATTAGAGGTTAGCAAAAATGAAATTGTGCAATGAATTGAAAGCTAAACTAACCAGGCGATTTACTGCCTTCTAATAGGTGCAAGTATGATTTTCTCAGATTGTTATTGAGATCAGTGACCTTGACGACACCTAAACGAAGGATTTGAATGCAAAACTGATATGAAATATGAATGCAATTAATCTATTTTTTTTATTTTCTATGCAATGATATGATGAAAATTGATATGAATCTAGAATCTAAGATGAAATTGATATGCAATGAATTGATCTAAGATGAATTCTAAATGATATGCAATACTCAAAAACAAGAATGATCTCACAATAGCTTGGATTCGCAAAGATGATTCTTCAGTCTCCAATTCGACAGCATGAGGATGCAAAAATATGAGATGATTTGTGAAGAGTTGAGCCTTGGTTTATAGAAATCCAAGGCTTTGGAGGTGCGTGGGAAAAGCCATAAATCACTCAAATAACTCAGGTTGATTTTTGAGTTATTTTTAAATAAAGGATATTTAACTCACAAAAACATGCAAAAGTAGAGTTCAACTCAAAATAGAGTTTAGCTTTAATTGATAATTGATAGTTGTCTACTTTTCTTGAATGTGTATGATTTATTATGAATTGATTTAATAATAAAGTGATTTATTTCCAACTTAACTGATTTTGAAAAATAAAACAATTGATTTATGGGTTAATCAATTATTTTTCAAACTTTTATTCAAAAACAATATTATTAAAAATTGACAACTTGCTTTAATTAATTAAATAAGAATTTAATCAATTATTCATAGGATTTTGGATTTATTGTCAAAATTAAATAATACAATTTAGGAATAAATATAATTAACTTCAATTAAATAATTAAGTGGCAGTATTAAATCTAATTAATTAAATATTTAGAATATTCAATTAATCAAACTTTAAGATAAATAGGATTTATCGCCAAATAATCATTAAATTAAGGATAATTATGATGAATAGGAATATTACTAGGAATATTCCCCAATGCAAAATTTGAGATAATCAATTAGGATTCGATGATGTGCCGATGTGCCTTAGGTTAGGACTTCGATGTTGATTTCGTTCGATGTGTCGATATAGGAGGTTAATGAACCTATAGCCCATTTTTGGGGTATTACAAGTGTAGAAGTTCATATATGGAAAGTAGAGCTCAGAATGGACCTACTTGTAAAATTTGAGCTGAAAGTTGCAGGGATGGGCTAAAACTCATTCTATACCTAGGTACATATCACCAATAACATTTTGGTGTGGCTCACAGTCAGGTAATTATTCTATTAAGTTGGGTTAAAGATTAATAGAAGGCTCAGATGACAACCTTTTTTCCTCTAGGGACCTATGTTGGCACCAAGACATTCTCCCAAAGGCTGGAGCCTTTACATGGTTAGCAAGCAAGGGAAGAATTTTAACTGTGGAAAGAAGGAAAAGATTAGGCATGGCCGGCCTGATGAGGTGTGCTTTATGTGAAAGCTATGAGGAAAATGCTGATCATTTATTGGTGCAATGTAACTTTTCTAGGCATTGTTGGGATCATGTGCAGAAGAAGTTAGGCTAGTTGGGACCTAGACTTAATAATGTGAAAGGCATTTTGGATGGTTGGCCAAGAATGTCTAGCAAGTCAACACTTTCAAGCATATGGATTATCTCCCCATCATTAATATTATGGGAACTTTGGAAGGAATGAAATAGAAGAATCTTCAAAGGAGAAGCTGAAACATTGAAAAGGTGTATCAATAGGATCGATCATGCTATAGAAGAAGTGATGGGAGTGGCTGCCATGAGGAAACAAGCTCTTTGGGTGCCTTTTACATAGAATGACACTCTTATATAGAGAAATTGGCCAGGAATCAGATTCAAATCGCCTTTGGGCTCTTTGATTGTAAAACCCAAAAAAGAGAAGAAGGGTGAGGTTGTTTGGAAAGCCCTAGAAGAGAGTTGGATGAAGGTTAATTTTGACAGAGCAGTGCAAGGTAATCCAAGTAGATTTGGGGTTGGTGTTATTATTAGACAAAGGGTGAGATAGTGGTTGTGGGAGCTATGAGGTTAAAATATGGGATAAATAATATGGTGGAAGGACAAGCAACATTGATGGCAGTCAAAATGGAAAAATAGTATGGGATTCCGAAAATCCATCTTGAAGGAGATTCATTACTAATTGTGCAAGCAATTGCAAAATTAACAATTAATTCTTGGCACTTGGAAAATTTTATTAAATTAATTAGAGATGAATTAAATTATTTTGATCAATTCAAAATGTCCCATATAAAAAGGGATGGCAACAGTGAAGCCGACATGTTATCAAAATATGCCACATCACTAAAAGAGTTAGAGGTTCCACATATTAAAAGTGGATATCGGAGGTATGACGTGGACTCTCCTTTATGATAGGCATTCTGGACAATGAAAGCAGTGATGTCACAAAGCTTGTGTGGAGGGTGGTGGGTTTTAATAGAATTCCTTTAGAATGACATTTCTGTCATGAAATATCACGCGCCTTAAAGATTTATAAAAGATGGCAGTGTTTTATTTTGGTTTAATGAATGGTTTATGTGCGAAGGCATAGAGCATTTATGAGAAGGACAAGTGATGATGTAGGCTACTGTGAAAGCTTAAAGACATCCTTCCCGATTCTTTTTTGAGGATGGTTTTAGTTGAATTTGACAAAGGATGGCTCTGCAAGTAAAATGGACCTGAACTTTAATTTCAAAATGAAGAAGCAACATAAAGGTTTATATGGCCCAGTTGAGAAGATAAGATTGTAGAAAATGCTTTTGATTTTAACAGAGAAGGTTATTGCAGCCATTCAGGAGACTCTTGGCCCTCTTTTTAACAATAATGATAGGCGTTGGAAGCTGCAGGTAGATATCGCAGCAATGATAATGGCATGGGGGTTGGAGTTAGGGGTTATTGAGGAGAGAGTAAAATGGGTGATGGAATCACTCTTCGAAAAGGCTCTTCTTGTTGGTCTTGAGCAATTACTAGAATGGGCTCACCCAGGGTGGGCCTTTGATTATATGGAATTGTTTGATGATGAATAGGAAGGTGAGGATGTGGGCATTGTCCCCTTTATGGTGTGGCCGAAGCAGATGAATAAATAGGTCTATCTGGAGGAGCGTAGGAAAGCATGGAAAAGCCTGACCAAGGCCATTATGGAGGCCAATGAAGATAACAAATGAGCAGAGGTTCCGACAAGATTTCTATGAAAAAAGTGAATTGCAGGGATCCACCATGCACAGTGTGTTTGAGGTAGGATAGTCTATTTTTTTGGGTAGCAGTTTCTCTTTGGAGAAGTTTTGTGCCCTGGTTTACGAATACCAGAGAAGGTTTTTTTTGGTGATGCGGTCATGTCGGGCTGTGGTGAATGATAAAACATTAGTTATCTTGGCTTTATATTCCTATGTAAAATATATATAATGCCTGTGTATATATCGTGGTTAGTCTAAAGTTTTGTAAGACGGGATGTGCAAAAATTTTGCAAGGCACAATGTGTAATATGTAAACGGTTGCAAATAGATTGCAACTGTAGATGTTGGTGTACGGGGTCTATTTTTTGGAATGTTCATGATGGGTCTGGAAGACTATATACTTTTAAAGTAATTTCCTCTATTATAATCAATAAAAATATCCTATTACAAATATAAAAAAAAACATTTTGTACACTACAAATTTGACTAAAACTGTTAGGGTCTTTCTAACTATGTTCAATCTTCTCAATCCTGATCTATTGGCTCCATAACCTATTCCTGTACATAGAAAAATGGGGAAGAAGGTTGAATAAAGGGGTTTTCCTCAATCAAGCATCTTTTTAGTAATCAATCTTAAAATGAAATTAAATGAAATAAAGGAAAGTGTGTTATCATGTAACAAAGGCTAGATCTAGAAAATGAAGTATATCATATCTTGATAATGCAAATGCTTCTTTGAATGAGATCGAATATGTTGATAAAATAGCTTTGATTAAACACAAAAAACCCAAAAGGAAATCATGAAAGACAAAACCTCATGGAGTAGATGTTGTAATTCACCCCAATGTTTGATGGAGGATAAGAGAGAGACTTGAATAAGAATAGATCAATGTAGATCTTCTTCCTTGGTAGAAAACTCCTTTGCTTGACCTCCAATGGGGAAAGAAGGTAGATATATGAAATAAAACACCTTGATTGCTTGAGATGAAAAAATTCTTGAAACTTTATGGATCTTGAATGCTTGATTTTCTTCCTTGCACTTGATGGATTGATCATGATAATGGATGCACTTGATAATACATCCTGAATTCCAAAAAGAAGAGAGATAAGAAGTTTTATATATATCTCACATCATTTCGGGGAGCTAGAATTAAGTAGGTCATCCACGGGACTAGATTTGTCCCTAAAACCCTAACATGGACTCCTAGGCCAAATCTGAGCCAAAATCCTCAGGGATAGAATGCAAATGGTGCTCTATACCTAGGGGAATGAGCCTAGATTTGAACTGGGTGCTAGAGTAATAAGGTACGTGTGTGATTTTTGAGTACAACACATTTAAGGGTTGGGACATATCACAAACACCACAAATAGGGCTATAAGGCCTAGGTGATGAAATGAATTATGGGATTGGAGGAAAAAGGAAAAAATACACTTAGAAATAAGGGCCAACCTTGAGTTAAAGAAAGATTAAAAGGAATGGAGGACCAATATTTAAATTTAGGTGTCCTTTAAGTGCTATATGAGATCCTTCCATAAAGAAAGCACTAAAGTGGACCTAGAATAATCCTTAAATTATACACAAATTAGGTTCTTATAATTTATAATTATACATTTAGCCCACACTTTAGTAGGAGTACGAGACAAGATCATGCTCACGATAAAGGAAGAAAGAGAGAAGAAATAGATGATCATGGGTGAATTTTAAGGAGGTAAGACATCACTAAGTTTGAGGACATCCATGCACAAAGACACAAAAACAAAATAAAATAAAATAAAAAGCAAAGACAAAAGGCACAAAATAAAAAGAGGGGTTAGTAATAAAACAAAACTCCAAATCAACTAGTAGAAGTGACCTTGATCACAAACCTCCCATCTACTAATATCATGTTTGAAAAGCTATTGCAAGAAGGAAGCTAGATCTATGGAAGAAAACACCTTGATTGCTTGAGAGGAATGAATGCTTGAAACTTGATGGCTGTTGATTTCTTGATTTTCTTCCTTGCACTTGATGGCTTGATCATGATAATGGATGCACTTGACAATAGATCTAGAATTCTAAAATGAAGAGAGATAGGGGGGTTTATATACATTTCACATCATTTTGGAAAGCTAAAATTAAGTAGGCCAACCATGGGACTAGATTTCCCCCCAAAAGCTTGGCACAGACCCCCAGACTAAATCTTCCAAAATCCTCAAGGATAGAACACCAATGACATTATGTACCTAGGAGAATGTACCTAGATTTAAACTAGGTGCTAGAGGAATAAGGTATGTGCAAGATTTTTTACAACTCATTTTAGGGTTATGACAGATCAAAAAGGCCACAAATAGGGCTATAGGGATGAGGTGATGAAATGGATTATAGGATTGGAGGAAAAAGGGAGAAACACACCTAGAAATAAGGGCCAACCTCAAGTTAAAGAAATATTGAAAGGAGTGGAGGACCAATATTTAAATTTAGGTATTTTGTAAGTTCTATATGAGGTCCTACCATAAATAAAGCACTAAATGGAGCCAAAATAATCCTTAAATTATACACAAATTAGGTTCTTACAATTTAGGACTATACATTTAGCCCTTACTTTAGCAGGAGTACAAGACAAATTCATGATCACAATAAATGAAGAAAGCGAGAAGAAAGAGATGATCATGGGTGAATTAAAAAGAGGTAAGACATCACTAAGTTTGAGGATGTGAGCCCCCAAACAAATGATCTCAACTTGAACATCCATGTACAAAGGCACAAAAACAAAACAAAACAAAAAAACAAAGACAAAAGGCACAAAACACAAAGAGGGGTTAGTACTAAAACAAAACTCCAAATCAACCAGTAGAAGTGACCTTGATAAAAAATTCCCCATCTACTAATATCATGTTCATAAATTTATTTCAATAACATAAGTAACCACATAGAAAGGGAAAGGGCACCACCAAAGATGAGACAAAACTCCATTGTCTAACCCACTAGCATAGCTATGAGAGCATGGAAAGAAAAGAGAGAGACCATGAATCCAATAGGATAACAAGTTGTGTTATGCTAGGTGATCCATGGGAGAAGAAGATGAAGAGAAGAGTAAAAAGGCTAGCAAGTTGTGTATGCTAGTTCCAATCATGCCAAAAGAAGGAAGGAGAATCAATAGTCTAGCAAGTTGTGTTATGCTAGTCAATTCCACCTTAAAAATTTGCACATGAGGGAAGCTTTGAAATTTTATCCTTAGGGGTGGCTTAGGGATCAGTCTTAAAGAAAGCATTATCTCCATGTGGATCCATAAAAAAATTAGGCCTAAGGAAAGAATTGTCTCCAAAGGGATCAATAAACGAGATCAGTCCTAAGGAAAGAATTGTCTCCTTAGGAATCCAAAATAAAAAGGTGATCAATCCTAAGGAAATAATTATCTCCTTAGGGATTGATAAATAAAAAAGATACATAATATACAAGGAAATCTTCATGTATGACCCCCTCATTATGATGGCAACAAGGTCAAAATTGTAAGGAAAAGAGAACAAGGATACCTACTTCCAACAATAAAAAGATATCCTTAAATCAATAATATATACCATAATTGTAGCAAAGAGTGAAAACTCTTGTTAGCTAAGGAAAATAGATAACCGTGAAAGGATATCCACAAGTGGGAAGAAACTCATGAAATTAAGAAATCTTGTTTGGAAGGCATATACCTTCAAAAGGAGTTCTTGAACAAAGACAACATCTTCAAGACAAAGAGGGGAAGAGAACAAGAATGCGCCCTTTTAGCCCCCTATTGTTGGGTGAAAAAAGAATTCTCGATGAAGGATAACATAATTTAAGCTTCCAAAGTAAGGGGACTTATTTATGGAGAACATGGTTTAACAAATAAAGAAGAGTTTGTGATTTAGGATACACACCTCCTTCATAAGAGAGAATCCTAAATCAAAATGAAACACTTCTTTATAAGAAACAAATGTTACGTGAAAACAAATGCCACTGTACTAAGGAAAGTAGATCCTTAGAAAGAAAAAGGAAGATGAGCATATGAAACTCCCCCCCCCCCCCCCTCCCCAAGTGTGAAGGAAAAGGAAAATACATATTGTACACCCTTAGTGATAGTTTCCTATAATAAACATAAATGTTGAAGCACAAATAAGTTGCAAGGTAGGATACAACCCCCAAATGGAAGATCGTAATGTAAGACAAACATATTTATACAAGAGAGGACATTGAATTATAATAGAAAAAATCAACAAAAAGGGAAATAAAATGAATGATATGCAAAAATAGACAATGATGAGCCCCTTAAATAGAAGATTATTTTATAATAGACATGCCCTTTGAGGCAAGAGAAATATTGTTAAGAAAATCCTGAAGGTAGCTTGCATCATACCAAAAGGATGCACCATCATACAATAATACCACCCATTAAGAGATGATGAAGAGAAGAAATAAAAGATGCCTCATTATGCAAACTTAGTCGATAAATTAATTCTACAAGATGTATGCTTCCAAACAAGGAAGAGATTGTAAAGAAGGATATTGATCCCACTAGGGAAAGATTCTAAATAAACAAGACCCTGTATAGAAGGACATCATAGCATAAAATACATAACCAACAAAGATATAATGGATCATTTAGGAGGAGAACAAAGGTGAAATAAAGAGACAATTCCCCCCAAGTGGGGAAACAAGGGAAAAAAATCCTATTATTTTGCTTACAATATCCATTACATAAAGCAAATAGCCCCCAATAATGTAAGCTACTAGATTTACATAATGGTGAGCAACATAATAGGAGAAAAGAGATGCTAAGGTATGTTTTTTATGTCAAGAAAATGCAAAAGATCTGTTGTTAAACAAAGAAGAGATCTATCAACCAAATCTTGAACAAATTGTCTAAACTCAACACAATCAACAAGAGAGTGTTTATTACTATGATGAAAGAAAAACAAAAGGGGATGGTTCAATAGATGGTGTTGGTAAAATAATGTCATGTGGAGGATTTTGTTGTGATGAATAAGGCTAATTAGTGGGTGAACCCACAATAGTGGTCTACACTTTTTTCCCTGAATTGATACTAAAATGTACATTCTGAAAAAAAAAACTTCACTTTCAGACGCATATTGGTGCTAAACGTTACAAATTTGAAGATGAAGTAAATTAGAGTCTTTTAGGATTTTCTGTCTAGATTTTATATATTTTTTTGAAAAAATTTAGAACTGATTTGAATCCAGTTTTCTATCTCCCTTGAAAAATAATACGTTGCTAAAAACAACATTTATAAAGAGTGACACTCACTTCATAGAGCATAACTTTTTTTCTAAAATAGATATCAAGTTGATTATTTTGAATTTAGTTTTGTAACATCCATATCTAGTGTCTAAAATTGGTTTCATGTCTTTATCCTTATTATTTCATATTTATTAATATTTTAAGTTGATATAACCGTAATTTTGACATACGTTCACTTCATAGCTTGTAACTTGTTGTGTATTTGTCTAGTTTCATTTTTATTTCTTTTGATAGAAAGATAACTTCAATACATAGTACATAGATGTTTTTAGAATTTTTTTTATCTCATTTACTATTTTTCCAAAAGCGTCAAACACAGAGGTTGATATATGGTGAAATGTCTCTGTTTAGTAAAACTAAAAATAGGAAGTCATAATAAACTTAATATATATTAACATTATAATCATTGGAAACATTTTTTGAGTAGTGCCATACTAAATAGATAGGTTTTCCAAATGGATTCATTTGATTTGCCAAAAGATAAAGTCAAAGTGATTTTTCGTCAGCATTTTAATAGGTGCGAATGAGACTCCATTATAGGTATGAATGAGGAGTAGAGAGGTTATATAAAATATTTTTTGATCTAAGAAGTTTTGAGCTAACCATTTATAATTAATTCCTTCAAATGGGACCTCTCAAGGCTAAAATCATCATATTTTCTTAAAAATATGTTATTTTAGCAAAAGTCAGCATGTCCAAAAAAGTGTAACCCACTATTGTGGGGTCACCCTAGTATCTTCAGGTATGAAACCTAGACCACACTTAGTGACTTGTGTAGGAGGATCTATAGGAATCTTAATACCTTGTTCATTAATGCCAAGTCCTAAACTATTATAACCTTTTTGAGTAGTGATGCCATATCCTACATTGTAATTGGCCTTTAATATAGAGGGTAAAGAAAATTGATCTTGAGGTGTATGGAAATGTGTAGTATAAGGAGGAATAGGAGGAGGAATATTCTCTTTAGGAGGAATCCTATCACTATTCATGTCTTCTTTAGGTGGTGAGGAAGAAGAAGGCCTATCAATAGATTATTATCTACTTAATATTCTTGGAGAAAAATCATCAAGAAAATACTTGACATTAGGATTATGAATAATACTTTGATAAAAGGAAGATTGTTTAAAGTCATCCAAGGAATTGCATAAACTAGCTTCCCTAGGACTATCTATTAAAGGTTGTTAAGGGAAAGGAGATCTAGGCCTCACTAGGATACAACCATTAGGAGCTAGATCTCTATCATCATGATTACCGGTTCTTATAGGAGTAGGATTAGGAAGATTGATATTAGTATTGTCTTTAGGTTCATTGACATAGACTCTTATGTAATCCACATATTCCATCCATTTTCTTAAAATTTTAATGATGAAATCACGTGTAATATTGATAAGATATTTGAAACACGTCTTATAAGGGAGAAAGATATTTGATAATCTCATAATGACGTATGTAAGAATACCATGAAGGAATAGAAATATCATAAAATGCAATAAATTTTGATTCACTCCATGTAATTGATAAAGAGAAATAAGGAGAAATGTAACAATATAGGTTATCAAAAACCAATATAACTTAGTCAATTCCATTGCTAAGCACAAATGAAGATATAACACCAAAATTAGAAGTATGTAGGAAGAGTCAGGCTCACCAAAATGTAGAATGGGTTCACCTATGCATACAATGTAGCAATGATATGATGTAAAGATTTACTACTACAATATGTATAAAAGAGATTATGCAAATAGGATCTAACTATCAATATCAAAAGTATGTGGGTTCACCAAAATGTATAATGAAAAAAGGGAAGTGATGCAAAAGATAGGTAAATTACCTCCTTTTTCAATAATTACACATCAGGAAGGAACATACCCCACCAGGTCAAAGAGGAGACTCAAACGCTAAGTGGGACAATGGATTTCTTCATAAAATATGTGATTGATGAAATAAAATGATGTACTTAATGTGATTAAAGTTCTTAATTAGACAAGATGTAGAAAATTGGAAATAAAAGGTAGACATAGACTGATATTGACCAAAGAAGTATAGTTCTAGAAAGTAGAGCTTAGAACTAACCTGATAGTAAAATTTGAGCTAAAAGCGATAGGGACAGAATGAAAATCATCATGCACATAGTGATAAATCACCAATGACATTCTATACCCTACAACTTTGATTGAAACTTTTAGGGTTTTTTTCAACTAAGTATGATCTTCTCGATCTTGATTCAGTGGCTCCATAATTTTTTCCTACACAAAAAAGAGAGGGGAAGAAGGTTGAATAAATGGTTTTGCCTCAATAAAACTTGATGAAGGGTGCTCCCCTTAATACCACAAACACATATCAGAAACAGGGAAACAACAACAATTTGCAAGAACAAAAAATGGGCTTCTTATTATCTCCACAAATGTGGAATTACAAATTTCAGAATTACAATATGCAAAGCCACATGAGAATTTTCCTTTACAATAATCTATAGGACAAAGCCTCAAATCATTACCCAAATCTACCCAGAAATACTAGACAACACTACGAACCTTTCTTATATAGGCAATTTCCACCGCCCAAGAAGGTTCCAAAAATTTAGCCCTTTAGGTTGACTATCCTAAGAATTATTTTCTTTTCTTTTCTTTTTACATAGGGTCGGCTCCAAAGAATTATAAAATATGTTTTTCGGTAGCCCAACTTCCAGAGGCCATAATTTTATAACTGTAGCTCCGTTTTCCTATTATAACCACATTTCAGAAATGGCAGGACCTGATCTACAGTGCCTGACTTGCGCAAGCTCCAATTAGCTAGGGGTCGATCACGATCTGGAGCCTCTAATGCTTTCAAAATTGACATGAAAGATTTCATACCCAAAACCTCAATAACTTCACCAATACAGATGATGTGGCAATGAAACTCAACTAGTAGGTTGATATGACTAAGATGAACCTCAAACTATGAAATTAGAACATTTTGAGATCATATGAACAACTTACTAAAAATAGTAAGTTTCCATAAATATTAGCTTTGCACAAGATAGCCCTTATTGAAAAGAGACCAGAATTTTTTTTGGGTGATGCAAGATTCTCTAACACCTAGGATGCTCCTGCATCAGACACCCAGGGTAATTTGAGAAGTGATCTCGTCACATCTTAGGTGTGAAGAGGAAACCCAAGATGGTTAACCTCCTCCCTTGTCAGCCATGATGAATCTTCAATAGGTCACCCTTTCCATTTGATCAAATATTCTTCATATGTCTTGTTCCTTGTGCTTCTGCCAACATGACTATCCAGTATGTCCTCAATCTCCTTGGTAGCTGAATTAGTTGCTGGAATACTCCACTGTGCTGTTGTGATCTCATCTTCAACACCTCCCTCATGATACTCTATCAAATTTGAAATGTTAAACACTGGTGAAATATTCAACTCTGTAGGCAACTCGACCTAATAGGCATTTCCTAAATCATGCTTCTTCAGTATCTTGCACAGTACAAACTTCTTCATTTTTAACTTTTATATGTACCTACTGAAAATATCTCCTTCCGCAAATGAACCATGACTTCATCTCCAACCTAAAATTCCTCATGCCTCCTTTTTTGATCTGCCTTAGCCTTATACTATGCATTCATCTTGATAATATGCTTCCTCACCTCCTCATGGATATTCTTCAATTGTTCTGCAAAATTCTCAGCCTCAGCACTACTTATCTCTCCTTTATCTATCTTCCTCAACTCTGAAGCATTTCTAGGACTACTTCCATATACAATCTAGAATGGTGATTTACCAGTGCTCCTATTAACAAAATTATTGTATGAAAATTTTGCTTGTGGTAAAATCAAATCCCATCCTGTTGGCTTATCTCCAACGAAACATCTCAGCAAATTCCCCAAACTCCTATTCACCACCTTTGTCTGTCCATCAGTTTGTGGATGATGTGATGAACTGAACTTCAAATCTGTCTTCAACTTCTTCCACGATGTGGGCCAGAAATATCCAACAAACTTGGTGTCATGATCTAAAACTATACTCTTTGGCAAACCATGTAGTCTCACCACTTCTCTGAAATTTTTTTTTGCTACATGAACAACATCATTAGTCTTCTTGTAGGGAATGAAATCTTCCATCTTCAAAAATCTGTCAACTACCACAAAAATTGAATCATGTCACCATTGAGTCCTTGGTAAACCAAGAACAAAATCCATACTGATATCCTCCCATGGCTTCTCTCGTATAGGTAATGGCTGATACAACACTGTATTCTTCTTCACTCCTTTCACCATCTAACATACTCTGCAACTCTGTGAAAACTTCTTGACATCTTGCTGCAATTGTGGCCAATAATAATTCTCACTAACCAAAGCAAGGGTTTTATCATGACCAAAATGTCCAGCCAATCCTCCGCTATGCTTCTCCTTGATGAGATTCTCCCTCATAGAACTTCGTGGAATGCACAACTAACTCCCTCTAAATAGCATACTATCCTGGATGATGAAATCCAACCACTTCATTATGTCTAGAGTAATAGGTTCTATAGAAGCTTTCCAAGCTTCTCCAAAATCAGGATCCTCTAGATACAAATTCTTGAGTTCCTTGAACCCAACCACCTCAATTTGCATCTTTATCAACAATAGTTTCCTTTTGCTAAGTGCATCTGCAACCCTGTTAGACTTTCCACACCTATGTTTCAAAACAAATGTATAACTCTACAAAAACTCAACCCATTTCAAATGCCTTTGATTCAACTTTACTTGACTATTCAAATATTGTAAAGCTTGATGATCAGTATACAAAACAAAGTCCTTAGGAAGCAGATAGTGTCTCCACTTCTTCAATGCCTGAACTATAGCATAAAATTTCTGATCATAAACATAATATTTTCTCTTGGCATCATTTAACTTCTCACTGAAATAATCAAGAGGTTTACCTTCTTGACTCCTATTGCAGTACCACTAGCATCATAGTCTACTTGAAACACCTTATTAAAATCTGGAAGTGCTAAAACAAGTTGTTCTGTAACTTTCTATTTCAATAGTTTAAAACTCTTATCTACCCCATTAGTCCACTTGAACTCTTTTATATCCCCTCTCATTGTTTCAGTCAAGGGTCCACAAATACTGCTAAAATTTCTTATAATTTTTTTGTAAAAGATATCCAAACCATGAAAAGATCTTACCTCAATTGCACTCCTTGGAGTAGGCCATTCAAGGATAGCCTACACTTTCTCTGGGTCCATTTTTAGACCTTTTGTTGAAACTACAAATCCTAGATACACTAACTCCTTCACAAAACTGCACTTCTTCAAATTAATCAACAATTTCTCTTCTCTTAACTTCTCAAACACCATACAAATATGCATCATATGCTCCTCCAATGTCTTACTAAAGATCAAAATATCATCTAGGTAAACAATGAAAAACTTACCCAGAAATTCCTTTAGAACCTCATTCATGAGCCACATGAAAGTGCTCGGTGCATTGGTTAGCCCAAAGGGCATGACTAACCGCTTATACAATACTTCCTTTGTTTTGAAGGTAGTCTTCCATTCATCTCCTTCTCTTATCTGAATTTGATGATATCCACTCTTCAGATCTATCTTTGAAAAATACACAGCTCCACTCAAACAGTCCATAATATCATCCATTCGTGGCAATGGAAACCTGTACTTGATTGTGATCTTGTTTATTGCTTTAGAATTTGTACACATCTGTCATTCTCCATTCTTCTTTGGTGCTAATACTACCGGTACAAAACATGGACTCAGGCTCTCCCGAATCAACCCTTTTTTGTAACAATTCATGTACTTGTCTGTTCAAATCTTCACCTTCTGCTAGTGTCATTCTATGTGCTGCCTTATTTGGAAAACTGGCTCTTGGGATCAAGTCCATCTGATGACTGATCTTCCTTACTAGTGGTAATCCATCAGGCACATTATCAGATACAATATCCTGAAACTCATTCAACAAATCTAAAACTTCTACAGGTACATCTTCTACTTCCTCTTTACTAGCTTTTGGAATTAGAGAAAAACACACATGGTCATGCCTCATAGCCTCTAGGAATTTTCTTCCATCAACAAAACTTATTCTTTCCTTACCACATACCTTTTGTTTTGTGTCCTTCAATGGCTTTAGCTTACGTCGCACTCCATCCTTTGTCAGGGAATAGGTATTCGAATGACCATCATGTATAGCACGCCTATCAAACTATCATGGTCTACCTAACAACATATGACATGCATCCATAGGTATGATATCACATAGTACCTCATCATGGCATCCGCCAATATTGAACTTCACTAGGCACTATTCACTGACTATGACCTTGTGGTCATCCTATACCTAGGCAATCTGATATGGATGTGGGTGTTTCTACCTCTTGAGTTTCAACTTAGTGACCATCTAAACTGACACCAAATTGTCAGTGCTTCCACTATCGATAATCACATCACAACACTTATCCTCACACTTGAACCTGGTGCAAAACAAGCTCCTCCTTTGCTCATGTTCATTCTCACCACTCAACAAGACTCTTCTGTTAATTAGTGTTTCTCCTCTTTCAGCATCTTCAGAATGTGATGATTTGGCATCTTCATCTACATGTGCAACTCTAGCCTGGCCTTCAGTTCTCCTATCTGTCCTTCCTTGGCATTGAGGACATTTATATGCCCTATGACCTTCTTCTCCACAGTGAAAACATGTTCCACGAAAGCCTCCTCTTCCTAAACCTTGTCCTCTTCCTCTTCCTCTCTGATCTCTATTATTCTAATCATGGAAACAATTGAAATTATTTCCTCTCTCTGGTTTTGACTGCTACTGGCCTCATCCTTCTTTTTTAGATCTTCATTTCGGCCTCCATATGACCATCCACCAGATCTTCCACCATGACCTCTTCTACTCTCAAACTTTTTGTTTAGCTTTTCCTCTACTTTTAGGGCAAAATGGTATGCCTCTTCAATACTATTCATTCGAACCAAATTCAAATCCTCCTGAATGCTCGACCTCAACCCATTAAGGTAACGAGAAACTTTCTCCTTATCAGCTTCTGCATGCCCTATTCTGATGAGGATTCAATAGAAATCCTCTGTATACTCCTGAAAAGATCTTCCTTCTTGCTTCAAACTTTGCATTTTCTTCAGTAGGTCAAGCTCATAATCAACAGGAATGAACTGTCACTTCAATTTATCCACCATTTGATCCCATCTTGTGATTTTATCCTTTCCTCTTCTATTTCGCTCCAATTGAATCTCTTGCCACCAGATCTTTGCATGACCCTTTAGTCTGGCCTTCGCAAACTTGACCCGATCAGAATCCTTGATGTCTTCATACTCAAAATATTCTTCTAATTCATTGATCCAATAGATCAACTCCTCTGGGTTAAGATTTCCTGAAAATGCAGGAACCTCAATCTTAGGTCTTTTCCTGATCTTCGAAATGGCCCAAAAAAGCCTTTCTTCCTCTTGGTTCATAATTTCACCTTCTTCTTGATCAGAATTTCCTTCTTCAGCTTCATCCCCGCTTTCATCTCTAACATTAAGATTCATTCCTTTGTGAATCTCTTCTTGCAATGCTCGCACTTGTCTCTAGAGTGCTCTAACCTCAGGTGTCACACCACCAACTCTTCTGCCACGTTCCCTTCATGGAGGAATTTTGCACTGCTCATTGAAACCCTAACCACGGTCTGGTGTAAACTGCCTCATAGTTGGCGATCTATCTACACACTCAGGAACTCCTGCTCTGATACCACTTGATGAAGGGTGCCCCCCTTAATACCACAAATACATATCAGAAACAAAGAAACAACAACAATTTGCAAGAACAAAAAATGGGTTTCTTATTATCTCCACAAATGTGGAATTACAAATTTTAGAATTACAATATGCAAAGCCACATGGGCATTTTCCTTTACCATAATATGTAGGACAAAGCCTCGAATCATTACCCAAATCTACCCAAAACTACTAGACAACACTAAGGACCTTTCTTATATAGGCAATTTCCACTGCCCGAGAAGGTTCTAGAAATTTAGCCCTTAAGGCCGACTATCCTAAGAATTATTTTCTTTTCTTTTTTTTTTACATAGGGTCGGCTCCAAAGAATTACAAAATATGTTTTTAGGTAGCCCAACTTCCGAAGGCCATAACTTTGTAACCGTAGCTCTGTTTTCCTATTATAACCACTTTTCGAAAATGGGAGGACCTGATCTATAGTGCCTGACTCGTGCAAGCTCCAATTAGTTGGGGGTCAATCGCGATCTGGAGCCTCTAAGGCCTTCAAAATTGACCTGAAATATTTCATACCCAAAAACCTCAATAACTTCACCAATACAGATGATGTGGTAATGAAACTCAACTGGTAGGCTGATATGACTAAGATGAACCTCCAACTGTGAAATCAGAACATTCTGAGATCATATGAAAAACTTACTAAAAATAGTAAGTTTCTATAAATAGTAGCTTTGCACAAGATAGCCCTTATTGAAAAGAGACCAAATTTTTTTTTGGGTGATGCAAGATTGCTCTTACACCCAGGATGCTCCTGCATCAAACACCCGGGGTAGTTTGAGAAGTGACCCCGTCACGTCTTAGGTGTGAAGAGGAAAAATAAGACAGTTAACCTCCTCCCTTGTTAGCCATGATGAATCTTCAACAGTTCATCCTTTCCATTTGACCAGATATTCTTCATATGTCATGTTTCTTGTGCTTCTACCAACACGACTATCCAGTATGTCCTCAATCTCCTTGGTAGCTGAACTAGTTGCTAGAATACTCCACTGTGTTGTTGTGATCTCATCTTCAACACCTCCCTCATGATACTCTGTCAGATCTGAAATGTTAAACATTGGTGAAATATTCAGCTCCGTAGGCAACTCGACCTCATAGGCATTTCCTGAATCATTCTTCTTCAGTATCTTGCATGGTCCAAACTTCTTCATTTTCAACTTGTTATATGTACCCACTGGAAATATCTCCTTCTGCAAATGAACCATGACTTTATCTCCAACTTGAAATTCCTTATGCCTCCTTTTCTCATCTGCCTTAGCCTTATACTGTGCATTCATCTTGGTAATATGCTTCCTCATCTCTTCATAGATGTTCTTCAAGTGTTTTGCAAAATCCTTAGCTTCAACACTACTTATCTCTCCTTTATCTATCTTCCTCAACTCTGAAGCATTTCTAGGACTACTTCCATATACAATCTGGAATGGTGATTTACCAGTGCTCCTATTGACATAATTATTGTATGCAAATTCTGCCTGTGGTAAAATCAAATCCCATCCTATTGGCTTATCTCCAACCAAACATCTCAGCAAATTCCCCAAACTCCTATTCACCACCTCTGTCTGTCCATCAGTCTATGGATGATGTGATGAACTGAACTTCAAATCTGTCTTCAACTTCTTCCACAATGTGCTCCAAAAATATCCAACAAACTTAGTGTCCCAATCTGAAACTATACTCTTTGGCAAACCATGTAGTCTCACCACTTCTCTGAAAATCAATTATGCTACATGAACAACATCATTAGTCTTCTTGCAGGGAATGAAATGTGTCATAACCCCTATTTAGGAATCAATGTTGAAATGAAATGAAATAAAGGTAAGTGTGTTGTCATGTAGTAGAGGCTCGATCTAGGAAATGAAGTATATCATACCTTGATAATGCAAATGCTTCTTTGAATAAGATCAAATATGTTGATGCAAAATCTTTGACTAAACACAAAAACCCAAAAGGAAATCATTAAAGACAAAACCTCATAGAATAGATGTTGTAATTTGTCACAATCTTTGATGGAGGAGAAGAGAGAATGAAAGTGGACATCTGAATGAATATCTTCTTCCTTGGTAGAATACTCCTTTTCTTAGCCTCCAATTGGGGAAAGAAGTTATATCTATGGAAGAAAACACCGTGATTGCTTGAGAGGAGTGAATGCTTAAAACATGATGGCTCTTGATTGCTTGATTTTCTTCCTTGCACTTAATGGCTTGATCACGATAATGGATGCACTTGACAATAGATCCTAAATTACAAAATAAAGAGAGATATGGGGTTTATATACTTCTCACATCATTTTGGGGAGCTAAAATTAAGTAGGTTGACCACAGATCAGATTTCCCCCCAAAGCCTTGGCACAAACCCATAGGCAAAATTTGAACCAAAATCCTCAGGGATAGAATGCCAATGACATTTTGTACCTAGGAGAATGAGTCCAAATCTAAACTAGGTATGAAAGGTATAAGGTATGTGTGGGATTTTTTAGTACATCTCATTCTAGGATTGCGATAGATCACAAAGGCTACAAATAGGGCTATAAGGCCTAGGTGATGAAATGAATTTTGGGATTGGAGGAAAAAGGGAGAAACATGCCTAGAAATAAGGGACAACCTCAAGTTAAATCAAGATTGAAAGGAATGGAGGATCAATATTTGAATTTGGGTATCCTTTAAGTGCCATGTGTGGTCCTACCATAAAGAAAGCACTAAAGTGGACCGAAAATAATCCTTAAATTGTACACAAATTAGGTGCTTACAATTTAGGACTATAAAACATGTTTGTTTCCATGTTTAAATATCATTATATGTTTCCTTAACATTATGTAATAGGTAAGTTAGCCACATCCTTTGTGTAGAAGCACTATAAATAAACTTGGTATTTGTTGACTGTGATGTTAGCATAAATAATAGTGGGAGATTTGGAATGAGTCTCCTCTCTTGAAAAGTGAAATATTCACTCCAAGGTTATTGAAGGTTAGGCCTTAGTCGTGTGGGATAGGTTTGGAACAATGTGATTATTTGACAAGGTGCATTTGCTCTAGTATATTGCACAATCTAGTTGGATCAAGAATTCTGTATTCAATTCTCTTTTTTCTATAAAGATTCTCTTTTTTGGGTAATTTTTGAAGATAACCTATGAAAAAATAAATTTGAAAATAAACCGCAAGATCTCGTGATTTAATCTAACATAATGTTCAAAACAACCATACAAAAGTATAAAGTGGTACAAGAAATGAATCAAATCAAATCTACCTAATTAGACAATGATTATTACATGATGATTTGTTAATATTGATGGTTGGATTAGGTCAAACGAAACCATGTATATATAAATTAGAAATGTCACAATTCATATAAACACAATATAATGTTCAAGGAAAACTAATTAAAAATGGAGTGATTTCTAGAATTCATTAAATCAAGAAGTCATTACCCATGCACACATATAAGATGCTTTTTTCCTTAGCATCCAAAGAATATGATTAGATCAATTTATCACTCTAAACAAACCAAACATATAATCATCAAAACCATCTATGAAGTTGTTTGAAAATAATGCAACTGCCAATGGCTCTAAATATGATTTTTATTCAAATTATCAATGTTTGTTGGCAACATACGTATTGAAATTGCAACACCATTTGACTATAAATGGCTCTAAATATGATTTTTATTCAAATTATCAATGTTTGTTGGCAACATACGTATTGAAATTGCAACACCATTTGACTATAAATTTTGCATAAAGAATTTTCAGCCCTTATTACGCTGAAATCTAGAGTTCAAATAGATTTTCAAATACACAAACGCCAAACCCAAAACCAAGGTTTCATGACCTGTGATTATAGGTGGAGTAGAAATTAAAACTACAAATAAACTCAACACAACTACTTCCAAAACTGATGTAAACTGAAATAGACCACATACAAATAGTTATGGTGTGTTGTAGAGCTTCAAAAAGCTCAAATTATGCCCTAAAATGGAAAACTTAACTAGTTTAAGCATTGAATTGTTTCACATTTTTTTAGGTTGAACTAGAGGTTGTGATGGGTCCTTTGTCTTCCTTAAACTCTTACTTGAATGTGGCATTGATTGATGTTGTTTCTTATACAACACTACTACACAAAACACTTCCTTTGAACTAAGCAAGTTGCACAATTTTCTCTCTTTTTGGCATAGACTACTAACAACTACAAGATTTTCACAAAAATTCCAAAAATGATTATTTTTGCTCATTATAGATGAACGTTGGCCTTGGGAAACTCCTAGTTCAAGGTTTTGACAAATGTGTATAAATCTTCTAACTCAAGTGTCTTTTATGTATTTCAATTTAACCTCCTTTCTTTTTCTTGAAAATTTTAATTTCCTACTTTTATCTTCAAACCGAGGTAGCTCCCTCTGCATATTCTTTAATTTATATTTTATATCCATTATATGATTAATACTACCCTTAGTCCATTCACCATGTAGATTTCCATTGAACTATTATAGAATACCATTTTTGTCTTGTTAGGAAAATGTGTCTCAATCTTGCATTTACATATGCTTACTAGTTTTACAAAGTCTTCATTTGAGCATATTTTTTCCTATTCTTTCCTTGAAGGTTCGATTGGGGCTAGATAATCATGTTGGTAAATTCTCGTTGCAAGATCATGTCTAGTTTTGAAGATATTAAAGTTTTTATTTTTGAAAATTGCCAAAAAAATATAAATTCAATTTTAAAAGCTTTAGATGCTCCAAAACAGCCTGAAAATGTACATAACTGATGTAGGGGGTTACATGATGATATAACATGTTGTAGGCTTTTTGGTGGCTCAAATGATTCATCAATTAGATACCTAATTCGAAAGTCATGGCATCTAGAAGTTTGGTCTCTTGAAATAGGAAATGTAAAAACACATCGAACACATAAATGAGTTGTAAAAGACAGTTACACGTGTTGATGTGTGTTTTGACACATCATAGGTCATCTTGTATTGGAGATAAGATGGGCACCACTTAATAAGTGGTTTTTAGCTCGTGCTTTTGTAATACCATTTGACAGTTTCATGTATTGTATCTCCTATATATATTAGGTGTATGACATGGAGGGTGTGTTTAAGAGTCTTAGAGCTATTCAGTAACCTCAAATCTCTGGTTGGTGATACTCCTAAGGGAAGCTTGCTTTGCAACTATATTGTAATTTGTTATTGATTTTTGAATAATATATTGGACAAATTTTGGAGATGGGGTTTTTTCTCCTAAAAGGGTTTTCCCCATGAAAATCACTATGTTATGATATACATATTTTTTTAATTATTTTTGTTAATTTTTTTGTAGCTGTTGTAAAGACTTGAGAGATTTTTTACATTATCCCCTCCTCAACGTTAGTGAAGAAAGTTGTTCCACTACTTGAATTCCTTACAAGTGGTATCAGAGTTGATCACCTTTGGGTTTCAATTGTGTGTTGTTGAGTATTTTCTTTGAACTAATTCAGATTTGAGTGTGAGCTTATGTAGAAGATACTTTATGGTCTTGTTATATGAATTTTCAGGTGGTTAGTTCAACAAGAAAAATATAGGTGGAGATTTTTTTTGGAAATAATTTTGAAATGTATAAGTTTAATATGGAGGATCTATTAATAGATCAAGATTTGTGGGAGGTTATTGTTGATGAATGTCATGAAACCTATAGATCTAGATGAGGCTGCTAAATATGTTGTTATGGAATATAAAGTCAAAGGCCCAATCAGATTGTGCCTTGTAGACTCTTTTTTAATCAATATCCATGAAGTATCACTTGTCAAGAGTCTATGGAAGAAGTCTGGTGAAATGTATCAAGCAATTCTTTTACTAAATAAGATTTTCTTAAGGAAGAAACTATATTCCTTGAGATTGGAGGAGGGTGGACAAATTACAAACCACTTGGAAGCATTCATTATGTTGATGGTTCAATTAGCATCCATTTGTGTCAAGATAGATGAGGGGGAGAAATGCTAGATCTTGCTTTGTTCTTTACTTGATTTGTGGGATTCTCTTGTTAAGACCATTGACAATACTTTTGTTATTTTATAGATGGAAGATGTGGTGGGTTCTTTTCTTTGTAAAAGGATGAGGAGGAAGGTATTCATCAATGTCAAGGAAGCCCTAGTTGTTTATAGAAGACTTAAGGGAAAATGAAAGAAAAATGAGAAGAGTAATAAATCAAATCTAGAGGGAGAACCAAGTCTCTTGGAAACTCCAAAGTTATTTGTTGGAATTGTGGCAAGCCTAGACACATCCACAAGGAATGCAAATAAGAAAAAGAAGAAATTTGATTCTGATTCTGAGTTCGAGAAGAAAGATGGTGATACGTTCATTGCAACTCTAGCCACTCATGCATGTGATGATGCATGGTTAATTGATTCAGGTGCATATTTTCATATGACCTCTAATAAGTATTAGTTTTCTGAATATAAAGAATATGATGGAGGTAAAGTGTACTTAAGTGATAATTCTCATTTAAATATTGTTGGTTTTACTAAAGTTAAAATTAAGTTTCTTGATGGTAGAGTAAGAAAGATTAATGGTGTCCTGCATCTCCCCAGTCTAAGACAAAATTTGTTATTTATGAAAAAACTAATCTATTTGAGTATGCAGGTAGTCTTTTCTGATGCAAAATGGTGAGAGGTGTTATGGTGGTTGCTAGAGGTGTCAAAATTGGCACATTGTATAAGTTGGATGAATCCACTATTGAGTGTAATAGTACTTCTCTGAAGACTAATTGAAACATTATCAATCTTCTTAGACAATGCACATGGGCCTCTCCTCAATACTAAATATAGGCCACTAACAAATCATCATGTTGATTTATTCCTTACACAACCTTCATTGTCACACACACTCTCATGGATCTTCTTGCTTTGACAATAAACTGATACAGACACTTCTCTGAACCTGAAAAATCTAAAACAATACTCTTTTTTCTAGGAATTATTACTAGTGAATGAACATAACTAAAAAGGTAGTGAGGGACAAGCACACTCAATTCACAACAAAAAGAATCTATAACAGGTTCTTTTTAATATAATAGAAAACAAATAAGATAAAACCAAATATAATAACTGGAAGTCATTAACACAATCCATAAAATCATACGCAATTGCTTATATTCCCTTTGTCCTTCAACAGAAGGAATTATTTCCCATGCGTCTCTAAAAAATACTCCGTGTACAAAGAGTGCACTCAATATATATAGCCAGCCATCTTTGGTGAGTGGAGGCAATTCTTATGCATAAAGTACAACTATTCTTTTTAATTCTAAGTAACTAATGGTATAAGAAATTGCCACTTCCACAGTCTCGAATCATCTACTAGGCACATCCAAGTCTCCTGATTTAATTCTAACTCTTCAAAGTGGCATGTATGTACAGTTGTTCCCAAATGTCACAGAAGATACAAACAAGTTCTAAGATTAACAAATAACAGTTTGACGTATGATTCTCATGAATTGATTTACATCAACATATAGTGAAAATTGATACTCGTACCTAGCTTCTTACAAGCAATACAATACTTAGCTCTTTATTATCATTTAAATGATGAGTTAGAAATTATGTCCTAGAAGCCAAACACAGATGATCAAGAGTTACCACTTGAAATTCCAGTTTAGAAGTCATTTTCCACATTAAGAAATGTCTGTTTAACTTGATGCAAAACACTTATGCCCACAAATTAACATTTTTGCAAGGAGATTTAACCACCATGAATACACATGTAAAACACTTATGCCCACAAATTAACATCTTTTCAAGGAGATTCAACCACCATGAATACATATGTATTCAAATTTTCTTCCTTGGCAATGAAGATAGAAATGAGAAAAATGAACATAAGTATTCTATTCCATGAATAGCTTTCCATTTATTTGACAAAAATAGGAAGTATATACATTTCAATAAACGTTTTCAAAAAATTGCCATGAAGCAACTATGCATATTTCTCGTAATATGCTTCTTACTAGATATGGTAGCTACTTCACCATATACTAATACACACCGAATGGTATGCATAATTTGCACAATGAATCAGACAGAGAGATATAAACAAGCAATCTATATTTGGTGTTCAATCAAATATTATCAAATAATGCAGCAAATCTTCAGTAATGCAACAATCAATTCTGTCTTTCTGGCGCTCCACATTGATAAAGGTACGATGTAAGAATCCTATAGCATAGAACAAAAGAGTTAATTTTGAAATATCCTCTGCATATATTGTTGAAATGCATATTACTTTCCACCAATAGAAGAGCAAGATTTCACCTTTTGATGCGAGATTTGCCACCTGTATTTCTGCATGAACAAGAAGCAACATAGTCAACATCCAAACATCATCAATAAGCACAATAATATTATTATAATGATATTCAAGTTTCAAAACTACTTTTAAAAGAGAAAATTCTAAGTTCCTAAAGTTTCTTTAATAAGATAACATTTGTTTGTCAATCAATGTGATATAGTGGTTTAGACAAGGTATTGACACACAAATTACCTATGCTCAAATCCTTTGGGTCCAAGTTTTCTTGTGCATGTGTGAGTTCGAAAAAATTGTAAGTTTACCCCTAAGGAAATCTTAAGGAATTAAAACATAAAATGAAAAGAAATTTACTTCAACATTTATGATAAGACAAAATATTTTTAGAAGTGTTGCATTCTATATCATACACTTAATTTCTATGAAAGAAGGGTATGTCCCTTATTCTTCGTTTAAGCCAAATTGAATGAGAGAATGAAATGCACTCATTAGAGTGAGTAGCATGTTCAATAACTTTAAAAAAATTCATACCCATCAAGTTTGTTATCTTTCATATCCTGTGTTGCAATTGTCTTTGGCTCTAGTGTTGGAAATTCGTCCTCTTTTACTACAGGCACTTTTTTAACCTGTAACAAAGGTAAAATCAAATTCAGCCTTAGTCAATGGCAAGAGTAAATACAGTAATCTCTTTTTCTCATAATAGACATCAATAGAAGATATAGCAAGGCTTCATTCCTTGATAAAGCAACTAATCTTATTCCAAGGTAAAAGCCTCCTAGTATTTTATGTTTGCAGCAGGTCAAATGATAGAATGGGTATGAAACTTGCTAAGTTGAATTGCTAAAGAATGATAATCCTCAGTTCGTTGATGCAAGTTGGAACATAACATGAATTGGAAGATTACTCACTAATTCTCTATACTTAAGAATGTAAAACATCTCCATATAACGCTTTGTCTCATGCTGCCCCTGCTTTGATATGTGTTTCCAAAACCCATACAGTGTTGTCAAGTTTATTAACTTTTCTGCATAAATCTTCCATGTGTAGCTGCACAATACCACTGAGCATTAGTTATAAACATACAATAGTTCTATATGAGAAGTAACTTAAAACAAGCTAATATGAGAAAAGAAGATCATCTAGTTTCCAAGGATGCCTTGAAAATGATAAAGGACATATTCTTAAGTTAATAGATCATTTAAATTTGAGATTCAAAGCTTATAAACATGCACTTATACCTTTCATATATACGTTGAAGCCCTCCATTTGATACCACATTCCAAAAGTTTGGGTCTGTTTTGCATTTTTGGAAGAAGTTTGCAATCTTGTCACTGGTTTCATCCCCATTAAGAGGGTCAATATGGAATCCAGAAACACCATCAATAATAATCTCAGCAGGACCACCCTTAGAAGTGGCAAATGTTGGCAGGCCACATGTCATTGCCTCAATTACAGTAAGTCCAAAAGCCTCATAAAGAGCAGGCTGCACCAGACAAATAAATTGACCACATTAGATCACCCAAAAGAGTAACTCTTAGTGTTCACAAAAACTCTCTAGCATAGGTGCCACTTCCTAGAATGAAAGCATTATTAGAGTATTTGGAACAATCACATTATGAAGTATTTGGATTCCATTTTTTTGTATATTTAGAGCATGAAATTCCTCTTACTAAGCCAGAATGTTCTTCTGAATTTCTTTTTCTAATTTGGTAAATGACCTTTTTTACATAAAGCGCACCTTCCCTTCAGCTTAGATGTCCCAAAAGAAGAGTGAGCATTTATTCTGTCAAAATCTAGCTTCTGTGGGAGTGACTATCCCAATTAGGGGGCATAAACTGTTAAGATTTGCTAACGTTGTAAATCCTAGTGATTCTTAACCCATACAAAAAATATAACTCGGACTATGAAAATATAACCTATGTTGGTTGGAAGGAAATGACAAAATAACAGCTTCATGAGTAACATGACCTTTTTTTCAAGTGGTTGCTACTACATCATAGAGTGGTCTTTGCTTTGGGATTATATACCATATAAATTAGGGGTTTTATCCCATCAAAATCACCATTTCAAGAACTTTGGTTATTGATATTGCATGGTAATTTGTGAATAAACGTGTGGAGCATGAATATTCAAAATTGTTTTTTAGAAATATGTGGTGTGTAATTTTACTATAATGTCCTATTATAACCACGCACCTGTATAAAAGCACCCTTTGTATCCGCGATGTACCGGTAGAGTTCTCCATTCCTCACTCTGTCAGTCTGAGCACATATCCAACGGAACTGACCATTTAAATTATACTGCTTAAAAAGGCCATGCATTTTTTCAATTTCTGCAATTTCTTCCCTGTCTTTTGATTTTGAGGGGTCAATAAAACCAGCAACTACAACAAGATTCACCAGGTTCCTCAGCCTATTGTTCTTTCCAAACCACTCTACCAGACCTGTCATATTTTTCACTCTATCCATTCTTGCCATGGAGAAGATGATTGGCTTCCTTTTGTCACTTAGAGAACCTCTGTATCATTGGAAAAAAACAAATTTTGGTTATATTTTTAAAAGGTATAGAAGTGAGAAACACATATGACCTAATTTTGTAGTCAATTGTTTTGTATATAATGTTATACAACATAGGGTTTAATATGGCATATTTTTTTTCCAATGGGCTAATCTTTTAGACTTTTGTCTATTCTTGAGTACCTGATAGCATAAACCAAAGGAGCAGGAAACACAAATAAATCTTACATGTGTGTATCATTTTGCTCTGGGCTATACAAGAGTTCTTCAATAGATGCATGGAAAGAAGTAATGCGCCGATGTTTTTCAGTATAAGGAAAATAGATGCTCATATCTGCTCCAGGGGATACAATGTTGAATTTGGGATTGAAAACATCAATACCAGAAACTACTCGGTATTCACCAGGCAGTGTGAAGGCTCCATGGCTTTCATATTGACCAACAGTGTCTTTGCTGCATCAACCACAAAATGAGAGTTGGGAACATTTTAATCAACTATGAAACAAGTCGAGACTCCAAACTCTGCATCAACAACAAAGTGGAAATCCTAAACTTCCCAATAAGTTTCAAGTTCAATCTTGGCAATCCACACAAAGAAGTGCTTAACCCAAGTTTAAACATATCAACCTGGGCCTTCTTCCCATGTTTCCGCCTTTGAATTATAAAATAATCTTTTATAATACGATTTTCCTCATATGATTGGAAACAGTTAAAATTTTAGTGCTTAACATGCATCAGATTTTTTAATGAAACTTCAAAACATTGAAAGGAAATTGAAAATATTTTTTGTATTTTCAATTTTTCACTAATGTAAAGTTGAGAATTTGATATTGATAATATCTACGGAGACTTACTGACATTCTATTGCTCCTTAATAGTTTTCACAGAGACAATCATTATCCATGAAATATAACAAACTAATATCTGCAAAATATGAGATGTTCAAAGAAAACGGAGAAAAAGCAGCAAACCAGACCTTCCTGCAATTTCTTGGTATGTGCTTGTAATGATGAAATCAGCACGATTCATTGCAAGAATATCAGCAGTAAATTGACATGAAAAGTGGTACTTCTCATCAAATTTTAACCAAAATAGATCAGAATCTGCATATTTGGTCTTCTCCAAAGCATGTGCTATGTTGCACTGATAAAGAGATAGACAAGATAGTTAAAATTCCGTTCTGTAAATTATTGTATCAAAAGGTAATTACGAAACAAAATCTATCAAGTAAAAGTGAAGGGCATAAACACCTGAACAATCCCCATTTTACTTGCGACCAAAGAAGCCACCATATTCCCATCACTATAATTTCCAATAATTAGGTTTGGCTTCCCATGCAACTCCTTGACAATTTCAGTTGAAGAATCCTATGAATAAAAACACAAAGGGGACTAATAAATAAGTTCATTCGGTATAAGATAAAGGAAGGGACATATTACATAAACATAGAGAAAATTGCTAATTACAGATTGCTGAACTTTTGAATTTATAATATTGAAACTAATGAGAAAGAATGGACATTCTATTAGTTGTCATATGCAAAATTGGGTGCGTTGTGGAGATGAATCAGAAAAGTTTGAATAATAATGCACTCTCATATAGCATAAGAAAATTACCTCTGCAAATTTTTCAAGATAAGGCCAGACATCAAATCTAGAAACCCATTTACGTAGATCCCCTTTCTCTGTTCTGAAGGGTACTCGCAATATTGTTGAATATTGTGTGTTAAGTACTTTCTCAATTCTCTGGTTACATTTAGTCCCCTGGGCCTCTGGGATAAGTCGAGTAACCTTTAAAAGATAGAGAAACTGATTGCATAAGAATAAGAACTGATGGACACTGATATACAAGTACATATTAATTCGGAAATGTCCTAAAAGAAACTTGCATTTTCCTTGTCACTTGAAAAATTGATTTAAGGAGCCACACATTATTTCCTCTGTAGTCCAAAATCATATTTTTATGATACATTCTGGCAACCTACCACTAGGATTTGAGGTGTAATTTCCAGCCCCTGCTGCTTAAATCTAATAAGTAGTTCTTCTTCCAATGCCTTGACTTGATCCAAAATATACACAACCTGTATTTCACAGATCAGCAAGCTAAGGGCCTTAGAAAGATCATTAGAAACTGTATCTCAAATAACATGGTGACATCATCTAATATCTGTGCTTGTCTGATTGTTGATTCAAATGAAAGAAGTTATTTGGAACTCAAAAGAAACTCATCATCAATGAAAGACAAGATTATTTATCTATCATTCAAACTAACAGCATTTCCTGAAATCACAAAACACCTATAGAGATTTCAAGCCATAAAGAAAATAGATATCCAAAGCGACAGTACCTGTCCACCAGTGTCTGGTAATCCCAGAACATCAGCTTGACCAAAGTAACCGTGGGGTGAAAATATTACCACACTGAATACAGTGGGTATTTTTGCTAGAAATTTTTGCAAAGTAATATGATCAGGTGCCTGTAGGATATCCAAGAGTAAATGTATCGTGTCAAGTGCATGATGTGCATTATCTCCCCATCCCTTCTCAAGTCCAAGGTCTTGCAACCTGTAAGTGTTTTTAGGTGAAAAGACTGAGCAAAATTAGAATATCTGTAGTTTCTTTACAATTGGTAAGATAGTTATCTAATTGTCTAGGACTACTTCCAGAAAGAATCTGCAACAAAATGAAGAATCTAGTCATGGAATTATATGCTTGAGATGATAACTGATCTTTATCAACGTCAACATTCAACAGAATAACTTTTCTTGGGGTTGTAGGAAGAACCAAGTATCCAATTACCTGTGAGCAAATTCCTCATATACAACGTCCTTTTGGAGGTCGGACAAGATATCCTCTGCCTTAAGCAACACTTCTTGAAGTTTGGACATACTGTTAATCTTCTTGCTGACCATAAGTTTCTGGAAATGAAACGATGAAAAAGAAAATTATCATCTGATAAGAAATTTTTGAGAAGAGGATGTCGATGGTAACATGAAGATCAAACCATAAGTTAATATTTTTCATCTCTCAACTTATTAGGTTAGCCAAAATCCAAGTCATTGGACACTACAAAGATTACATTCCTGCTCTTGCAAAGTGACAGTCCTTAGATTGAAACTTCCAATACAATCTAAAATTTGTTTTCTGTTTCCAAAATTGAGAGAAGCATAATTATACTATATTTAAACATAATTTTTTGAAGGTAGCTCTACTGTTTATTAGATTCGAGCCCCTGGCAGTTTGAGAAGATAATGTTCTTTTCAGCATAGCTGAGAATGAATAATTTGATTGGGAATGAGATGCAGGAATTCTGGAAACCCTAAGGTACAGAACTTGGTGAAATGTAATTTTCAGCATAACTGAGAATGAATAATTTGTTTGGGAGTGAAATGCGGGGATTCTGGGAACCCTAAGGTACAGAACACGGTGAAATGGCGAAAGCAAAGCTTACAGACATGCACAGAAGTTAATTTTAACCTTTTCCCTAGTTGATACCAAATTAATCTGACTTAGCGTGTGAAATAATGGCCTAAGAAGAAAGAAGTAAGAAACAGAGAAATTCCATAAATGCCCGTGAATGACCCAGTAGCTGAATGGGACTTCAAAATAGAACGTGTTACAAATAACAATAGCAAGTAGAACCTCTAAAAGGAACTCCCACTCTTACCTCTCCATTATAATTACATTCCTGCAAAAAATCCAGCAAGGGTTGCATGCTTTCTCGGTCATGACCAAGTCGTGTAGACAAATGTCTGCTCAGAAATTGAAATCCGTTGCCAATTGATGAGGGCCTTTTCATACGAGGAACTGATGCGCTGAAGGGTTCAAAATCCAGTTCCAATGCATACTCATCCTTGGCCCTGCAGATTACGGCATGCATGTTACTACGAGAATATCACAATGCAGGAAAACAAGAGAAATATGACCAAATAAGGAGTATTTCTTATGCAATATTCCATCATTCTTTTCACATTTAAGAAACCTTAACCGGAAAAAATATTCTCATTTTATGCATCCAAAACAATGACTTTAAATTTGAGCTGATGAGACTGGGGGCTGAAATTCTCAACTTTTGCTTATTTGGACTCCCAAGTTCAAAGTTTGTGGGAAAATAGTCAGGAGGGGATATGTAATGCTTGAGATCAGACAATTTTGGTAACCCAGGTATCACAATTGCAGGATGAATCATCCCTGTCATATGAATGTTTAAAGCCCAGCTATCTCATTTTTACCCTGTTGGGCATCCTATCGAACTATCCAGTTAATAAGGCACAATGACTACGTGCTACTGCTTACTCCATGTGTGGGCAATGCGTATTGACATACTTTTCACTCATGCACCTTGAAAACAAAAAAGAAGAATTTTTGAAAAAATCTTCTTTCTTCCTCTTTGAAAAAAGAAAACTAATACTGCTTTCTTACCACCGCTCATCTGCAAGGCACTCTTTGAGCTGCAGGTATTCTGTTACCGTAAGCTTTTCTACGGAAAGATCAGAGGCATTGACACGAACATACTCCCAAAACCCAGGTTTTCTTCGTATTGCCAAACCAATGCATGGTGGCACAGTGACAACCTCCTGTACAAGACATCAGCATGTTAGAACTCCGCTGCGTACCGAATGATCAAAAAGCATACAATATATTAAACTTATAAAATGGGAAAAAAAGGAGAAACACTATATTCTAGGATTTTATCTGAAATTGTATTAACTTTCTCAGTAGGACCCATCTATTGGTATAATTTCAATGAATCACTTAAACAAATAAAAACATAAAATATACTATTTAAATCATTAATGTCAAAAAAAAAATTAAATTCCACTGTACCTGTGTGCACCGCAAGATCTGACCAAACAAACCTTCTTCAAGATTCCTTCTTTCCTCGGCATCGCCAATTATTGTGTCAAGCTCACTGTAAAATTGTTTTTGTTGTAGAATCCTTTTACCCTGTGATGTAAAACTGCAACACCAATAATAGCATCTCTCAGAAAATTTAAATTGCATGAAGCTTCTCTCGACAGTTTATCTTTAATATCAATAATAATATACTGTTTTTTTCTTTGACAATTTATCCTTATTGTTCACTAAAACAAATGGGATTACATAGATGTCGGTACTACTATTTTTATACTAGAAATTACAAGAAGTTTTCTTTAAGTAGAATACTAAGACACCAGAGACTGTGGGGGAGCATCAATGATATTAGCCTGTGTGTTATTAGCAGTCTGTCATGGAAGAGGGTGGTATCATTTTGATGGTTATAAGTGGAGTTTTGATGAGCAATTCGAATTTCATTGAAGAATTTTGATGGGTAAAGACTTGATGAAATACACCTACAGCTATATATTTATTCTGACCTGTCCTCTGTAATTATTTTTTACAGAACTGTGGAGATATTTGTAATGGATTAGCTAAACTTCTTATAAAATGTACTATTGACTAAATTTCAAAAATCAGAAAATACAACAGATTTTCACAAAATTCTCAGCATCTGTTCTTCATAATCTACATATTTTATGATCAAAAACTACAAAAAAATCACTGTATTTTCACAAACCTAAAAAAAAAGATTTTGACATTTTTTTAATTTTTTTTTTCAATCTTTAGTGCATTTCGTAGAGAGCTTAGCCTGTGCCATTTGTAATAGCATATAATATGATTCAATGAAGATAAATTGTTAGTGAAAATTCACCTTGTAAAACATTTGCGAAGCAGGTATCTGTTCTGCTTCAATGCCTCTGGCAGCCTGTCTGCCATGCTCGCATATTGTTGTGCAAGGTCAGCCATAACTCTGTAATTTGACAACTTTCAGCTGAACAGAAATATTCAACCTCTATGTTTGTGCGTAGACTTGGCTGGGCAATGAATTCACTATTCAATAAGGTATGAATTGAATGGAACAGCAGAAGATGCTCTATGTAGTATTATACGAAGAAGTAATGTTTCAGATACAAGATAATAATTACAAAATTTTCTTCCTATTTTATAGGTTTTTTGTATTTCAATCCTGAACATAAATTTCAATCAGGAATTTCAATGATTCATTGCTCTTTGTGAAAGGCATAGTGTACCCTGAGAAACCCACCAAAGCACAGCTGTCCTTAAGAATGCAAACTGTAAAAATTATGCTTATTCACATATAAAATAAAAGCAAAGTCCCTGTTAAGAAAGGAAGGAATTTAGGGGACCCAAAGTACAAGCTATGCATACATTCTCTTGATTTACAGGGCAGTATATGAACAAAAAAACAAAAACAAAAAATGATTCTTCTCCGGTCTGAGAAGGAACTTTCTGATTCTAAATGTACGCTAAGAGCATTCAAAAAATTGGAAAGGATATCTGAAGATTAAATCATGTATATTCCTTCCTTAATTGTTAGGCCTATTGGTTTCAATACAAAGTACCATCAACACCATTATCATATGTTACAGAGATTTTCTGTACATATATGCAGAGGGTTTGTGTTGAATTCTTTTTCAAATTGAATATAGTTGCGTGGGATGATGTGACTTATATTTTGTTAGTACAAATATCACACAAGAGTAGGTCAGAGCAGAACGAGGTGGACATGTCCACCTGGTTACCGTTTCTTTTGTATTTTGTTTTCTGATGTTTAAATTTTAAGGAAATTTATATAATTTATGTTTTATATTTTGTTTTAGAATATTTGTTTCTATTCATTATATTTCTTTTGAGGTTAATCTATCTCGAAAGGAACTTGAATGCAACACTTAGAGAAAAAATAGTCCCCAAACAAGTGAGGTCTATTTAGGAGAAGTGTATTAGTAGTTGTTCTAGATAATTTTGCATATTCACATATTCAAAATGGTATAATGGATTTTGATGTTTTTTTATTCTTCATATTCAATGAAACTGCTTATAGCTATAGTTTTGGTTTTTGGGTGGTAATGTTGCATGTTGTGGGATATGTTATGCACACAAGGGTCAAAAAGTGGTCATTTCAAAATGTCACTTGACTAATAATGCCACAATAACTATGCACTACAACCACCTCAACAAAAATTGTCAATACTTACACACAAATGTAGTCAGTTCAAAAATTGACAATGTTTATGCACCAATTTCTCAATATTCATTCAAAAGTTCTCACTACTCACTACTCGGAGAACAAGTGAGCAACTATTGGTACATGATATATTTATTAATAGGCTTTTTGTTATTATTTTTTTATTTCTTTAAAGTTAGTAATTAAGGGGTTGGGTGAGAAATGAATGAATGGTTATTGGAACATGGGTGGTAACTAGTGTTCTTCCCCTAGCAATCAACTACCAATAACAGGGAAGGTTGGACACCAACTAATTGTAGTGAGGTTCCCCTTATTTACTAAAGTACCACACATTTATGAAAGTGGAAATGATCCTTGAACTTTCAAAATTTAAATTTTAATCTAGGTTCGATTTATTCCCTCCAAGTAGTCATTATGAGTGAACTTGAGTGTACAAAATTTATAAATTTATGCACTAAGATGTTCTATTTTAAAACAAACCATAATTCATTTACAACATCATTAAGATCTGTTGCTTCTTAATTGCATGATCATATAGAGCATTATCAAAGCATTTGTGTTGCATCATGTACTTAAGGTACTGTCTCTAGGCATAATTGCAATGTTTGCTTTACTTTCAATCTTTATTTTATACTATTGATTTGGTAATATGGGTTTGACCAAAGAAGAGCATTCATTATCTATCAAGATCCTAGATAATGTAAGTAGAAACCACCCCTTTGCAAACCTAGGTGTATATATTGAGGTAAATAAGTTTCAAAATTACAATTCAAAAAAATTCAAATTTGTATGCACACTTATTTAGATCTAAAGACAAGTTTAGATATGTTAGAATTTGAAAAGATGAATAACCCATAATATATTAGTGCAATTGAATAGAAACAAAATTGTGATTGTAAATGATACAAGAACGAGATAACAACATGGAGTTAGTCTCCAAGACATAAATGTGAATGCTGGAAAATAAAAATAATAGTAGGAGAAGGCAAGAGCAAATAGCTAGAAAGAATTACAATGCAAAACACGGTGACTAGCTAGGAGGTGACTATATATAAAAAATAGAGAGGGGAGTGGTGGCAAATACAACTAATGAAAAGTGATCACCACAATCACCTAAACTAGTCAAGTGTAACTCCCATGGAAGATGTCAACACCTTGCACCCACTCACAATAATATTCTCATTATTAATCCTAAACAAGCTTAATTAAAAGTACATGAAAAACTTAGGAATACATTAATAAATAACCACCTAAGAAGTATAAAACTACAATAAGTCCCCCTTAAGTGTAACTTAGATGGGTGAAAGTATGATGGTTCCTAGCAAATAAGGTTGTGTTAGGTACCCATGTGCAAATAGTTCCTCCTAGAGAGAAGAAGCCCAAACACACAAATAGAGAGAGAAGAAGCCCCCCTAAAGTGGACACTTGTCACACTTCTAACAAAGCTCATTGTACACACAAAAGTAGTGCACTTCTCTAAGTCATTACATCAAAGGAAATTCATGAAAGGGAAACCTTCAATAGCGACCTAGAGCTCTCTATGCATGGAGTTGCAAGATTATTTTAAGTTTGCTCTCAGCTAGAGCTATTAAGCTAATGACCTTGTTAGTCAACCACACAATGAGAGATTCAAATGAAGACAAGGGAAAGAATGCCAATATCCCCAAGAATCACTATGAAATGAAAATGCAACTAGATTAAGATGAATATGCAAGCTAGAAATGAGAGATGCAAGCTAAGCTATGGAAATGAAAGTACAAGCTATGCTATGAAAAGGAAAGATGCAAGTATTACCAAGCCTTCCTAATTAAACTAGATGAAGTAATCTAAAGCATAAAGGAAACTAAGCTATGAATGCCATGATAATGAAACTAAGATGCAAGAAATGAAACTATAATAGCATGTAAATATGAAAGCCAAGAATGCTCCAAATCTCCAAAGCTCCAAAATCACCTAGAAAACCTGCAACATAACATTAGTATTCAAAAGATGGATATGCAAATGAGAAGAGAGCTCTTCTTTTATAGGAAATGAGAAGGAATGGACCATGGAGATTAAGAGGCAAAAGATTTAATCAAGGGTGGAGCTTGAAAGAGGAGCAATCCATGTGCACAAATATCCTCCAATGAGAAAATAAGAGTTGACTTTTGTGTCCATATAAGACAAAAAGTGTTTTTCTTCTTTTTATAAAATAGGAATAATGCTTTATTTGTGCAACTTAGGATAAGAGGAAAAGTGGGGGCTTTTTATTTAATAAAAAGGGAGGAAATATTCCTTTTAAATAAATAAAGACTTAGGATAAAATGGTTAGCCCAAGGCAAATAATCGAAAATGATG
The DNA here is from genome assembly GCA_027943335.1 of Chamaecyparis obtusa. NCBI lineage: Eukaryota > Viridiplantae > Streptophyta > Pinopsida > Cupressales > Cupressaceae > Chamaecyparis > Chamaecyparis obtusa. Next base: position 3,501,134 of record BSBK01000756.1, read on the forward strand.
AAAATAGGATTTGATCAAGGAAATTGATATAATTGAAAAATGCTGATTTTTTAAAATATTGATTCAGGTGTTTAATAAATTGCTAAATGGGGGCCCAAAGTCTAGACGACCATTTTAGGGTGCATACATTTGCCCCTCTTTGACTAATGTGTGATCATTTTTGGAACACATGCAGTCAAAGAAGAATTGAAATGTGAGATTGATTTGGGATCACAAAACAACTCAGATGTGTGTTCATTTTGGGAACACACCCGGACAAAGATAAGCAAAAAGTTGAAAGACAAGACCAACACCGTCACTGCTAGGTGCAAATCAAGTCTTAGACAAAACTATTGCCGTCACTGCTAGGCAATAATCAAGTCTGAAAAAATAGGAGATAAAAATCAAAAGACAAAATCACCACCATCGCTGCTAGGTGATAATCAAGTCTAAAAATAAGAATCTCAAGCTGAGCTGAATGATAAAGTTGAATCAAAGATTAAAGTTGATAGGTACTGCCCCCTCAAAATCGAAATCAAAATCAAGTAGAGGAGAACAGGAAATTGATAAACTTGATCAAAGCACTATGGGAAAGATACAGGATAAAAATTAAGTCAAACCTTAGAGAAATGAAGTGAGTGAAAATGAATGATAGAATAGGAGTTTGAAAGAGATGAGGGTGAAGAAATGAAGATGCCCCATCAAAGATCGAAGGATCAGGCCTCAAATGGTCAACCAACTGCATAGATGAGGGTGAAATTTTGAAATGCGATTTTGACTATCAAGATGAACTTGAATTTCAATTTCAAGTCCGAAAATGGATCCAGGATGTCGAAATTAGCTAGGGGTGGAATTTTTGCGCAATTCTGAGGTATTTTGAAAATTAGGTCAAAAAGTCAAAATGCTATAAAAGGGGTGAAAAGGATGTGATATGAAAGACAAGATGCGAAAGACATGATTGAGAAAAGGAAAGGTGAGTGCAGTTGACTAACAAGTCCACGAAAGATAAAAGGAGAGCTCTCTCCATATGCAAGATGCAAAACTAACTAACATGAACCTAAAAATGCAAGCTACTATGAAAAAGTGGTTGACTTGCAAGGTCACAACGCCAATAGACATCTAATAATCATCATTGAGCTTTATTGGTAGCATCGTAAGATCATACAATACTCACTAGTATGACTGTGGGTATATGAATATGATCTATATCAGATAGAAATGTGGGAATCCCACCTAGGCACCAAAGACATGTAGGTCAAGATGACTAGTGCAGTGAGATTACCTAAGTTTACTATAGCGAGATTATGCTTGCATTAGGACACAAGAAGGTCAAGATAGCTATAAGCATGCACTCATGAAATAGTCAAGGATAATACCTTGTCAATCCCTAGTGTCAAGTAAGACCAGCATAAATGCTTATGATAGTTAGGATCAACGAAATATACCCACAAACAGATAAAGAAATAAAACATGTTCTCATACCCTCAATCTTCTAGCTATGCATCATCGAAAAATTCTCAGGGAGAGACCACTCAGCAAAGAAATCCTCATAGACAGCACACAAAGAAAAATAAAGTCAACATATCTCCATTGAGTTGATTGTTTAAGTGCGTGTGTGTTGGTCATAGAGTCAAACTTTGAGTATCAAATTTTTCTAATGAGCGATATCGCATCATACTTAGACTAGTGGGTAAGACATCTTATAAGTGTTGAGAAACACTTGACGCTAGGGTAGTGTTGAAAAACACTGTTTGGGGTGGTGTTGAAAAACACCTGTTTGTGAAATGCCCTAAGAGACAAACGCACCTAAAGGACTTATGCTAATAGGTATGCCCCCTGGACAAAAATAAAGACCAATTCCAGACCAAGTCAAAAAGGTCAAGGCATGATGGAGAATGGCTAAGTGTCGAGGACACATGCTAAAAGACAAGGGTGCAAAAGGCGTCAAGTAGCGCCTGTTTCCAGGTTTTCACCACTTGGAGATTTTTTTTATTTTTTCAATTTTTTTTGTATTTTTGCTACCAAGGCGCCTGTTTCTAGGTTTTCACCAAGACACTTTTTCTATTTTTTTTAATTTTAGAATTTTTTTAGGATCCATAAATATGTACAAAGGATGCCCCTAGACAGAATAGGCATCATGGATAGAACTTCTTGAGGTGAAAAACATTAATAGGATCAGGGAGCTGTTCCCCCTGTTCATTAGATAGCAAGTAAGCACCTATCCCAAAAGTAGTAGTAATAATGTGTGGTCCAAGCCAATTAGGTTCAAATTTGCCCTTTTGTTCTCGATGTTGTTGGTTCTTAGGATTCTCATGCAAGACAAGATCTCCTACTTGAAATTCTCTAGGGTGAACCTTCTTGTTGAATGCTTTGGACATACGCTTTTGGTAGACTCTCATGTGATCAAAAGATGTTCTACGTTTCTCATCAAGAAGTTCCAATTCTTGCAATCTCATGGCACGATAATCTTCATCTGTAATCAAACCTTTGAGAGAGACTCTAAGTGAGGGAATCTCAACTTCTAAAGGTAATACTGCGTCAGCACCATAAGTGAGGGCAAAAGGAGTAGCCCCTGTGGGAGTATGAATACTCGTTCTGTAGGCCCATAAGGCTGGATTGATTTGTAAGTGCCAATCTCGACCATTCTTGTGAACTATTCTATGGAGAATCTTAAGAATGGTCTTATTAGAAGCCTCTGCTTGTCCATTTCCTTGTGGGAAGTAAATGGAGGACCAATGTTGTTTTATCTTGAATTTCTTGTAGAGGTGTGTAAGGTCCTTGTTTTTGAACTGACCTCCATTGTTAGTGATTATCTCAAAAGGTATCCTAAATTGACAAATGATGTGATTCAATATGAACAAAGAGATTGTCTTCTTGAAGCAACAGATAGTGGAACGGCTTCTACCCATTTGGTAAAGTAGTCAGTAGTAGTAATAATGAATTTATGTCCACCTGATGAGTTGGGATGAATCTTCCCAACAAGGTCAAAGGCCCAGCGTTGAAATGGCCAATGAGAAATAGAAGGAATAAGCTCCCTACCTAGAGCATGAATCAGGTTTCCATGTTTCTGACACTTTTCACAAGACTTGGCAAAAGCTATAGCATCTATCTGCATTGTGGGCCAATAATACCCCGCCCTAAGCAACCTTCAAGCCATAGCAAGACCATTGGAATGTCCTCCACAAATGCCCTTGTGGATGTCAACTAACGCTCGGTTGGACTCATCCTTTTCCAAGCACCTAAGAAGTGTCCCATCTAAACCCCTCCTATACAGATCACTAGAGATAAGGGTATGGCGAGAGGAATTATGGACAAGGTTTCTTCTTTCAGAGTGATTAAAGGATTCAGGAATGATGCCATCATGAAGATATGAATAGATAGCACCATAACGGGAAGACTCATGAGTGACCAAGGTACAAATGACATGGCTTTCAGAGGAGTTGAAGATGGGATGCTGTAGCTCTTCCACCAGGAATTCAAATCTTGATTCGTGTTGTTCCAACTGAAGGAGTGAAGCTAATGTAGCCATAGCATTTGCAGCCTTGTTTTCGGCTCTAGGGACTTGTTGAAATGTCACAAATGTGAAATAGCATCGTAATGAATCAACCATCTTTTTGTAAGGGATCAACTTATCATCCTTAGTTTGGTATTCTTCATTTACTTGGTTGATTATCAATTGTGAATCCCCAAAGACATGTAACTCTATTATATTCCACTCAATAGCCATCTTAAGTCCATTGGTTAGAGCCTCATATTCTGCAATATTATTTGTGCATGGGATCCACTCAGCATAGTTGATAGCTCTAATAAATCCTGCCCATAAGAGCTTTTCTAATTCAGCCTTAACAAGGAGAGCTATGTGAGGATGCATTTTCCTCAACTTTTGTTTTACTAGTTTAATTCCTGGAGCTATAGACAAGTGATGCATAATGAGATTAGTGTCAAGCCCTGGCATGTCTGAATATGTCCAAGCAAAATTGATTTTCTTCTTTTGTAAGAATTTTGTGTATGCCTCTTTTTCTTGCATTGACAGAGACTGAGCTGGATGAATCACCTGTGGAGCCTCTTCCATATTCAAATTTACTGGTTATGTAGGCTCAATAAGAAATGATGACCTATCTTGGAAATAACTCGGTAAGTTATTAAGTACCCCATCCTTAGGTGCCTCAAAGACGTTTTCACCTTTGGATACGTCCTTTCTTTTTACTTTTTTGGGTTCTGACACCGCCACATAGTGGTTTTCGCCATCAGAACCATTTCTCTTTTTTTTTTTTTCTTTTATTTTGTGACTGAGGTACTTAATATCTGGCTCCATCATACTTGTTGTAGGTTCACTGGTGGAAGAGACTATGGGTTCAAGAGCATTCAGGTAGCAAGCTATTTCGTAGTCATTGTGAAAAGTGAGGAGCTGAGGCTCTTGACAAAGTTGTGACCAATCAATCAAATGATGGTTTACAAGGGGTAGGTCAATGACTAGTTCAACATTATTGATACGAAAGGCAGTATCTCTAGTGATCGCACAGTTAGGATCTGTCAAGTCTCCTTCTAAGATACTCAAATTAGGACTCATCCTACCAAACGAAGCATCGTCCACTAAGGCAAATTGAGGAGTCCAATCCTCTAGTCCTACACTAGGTTTGTTGGTCACATCGGGTTGAGTACACTAGGTATGGACAACATCCATGTCCAAATCAACTATTCCATCTGAAAGAGAGTCCCACTCGAACTCATGTGAATCTGTTTCTGAATCTCTGCTGGGATGTTTACACCAAGAAGGCTTGGGATGCCTTGATGTAGAAGCTTCAAGATTGTGAAGGGTATCACCTTCTCTAGTGTCTGTATTTTCAACTGTTGAATCATTTGAATCTCCCCAAAGGAGATTGGTAGAAGGCACCCAATCATCAATCATGTCTTGTTGGTTTTGGAGATTAGGTGTATAATCTAAGTCACTGTCATTATCCATCGCAGGTAGGATAGGACCACTTTTGTTCTTTCCATTATCAAACCCTAGGCCAACCGTTGACTTAGTCCTACGATCAAAAAGAGCATGGTTGGGTGGTTCAGCCCTGGCATCTAGCCTATGACTGAGAGGACCATGACCTGGGTAGCCCATGTTGGTGACCAACGTGTATCCTCTCCCATAAGTCTTAGGAGATGGAGAAAAATTTTCATTATGTAGGTACTTTTCTTCTCTGTATATCCAATCTCTAACAGCCACCTCTTCTTTCTCATCCTGAATAGGTACTGAAGACTCTACAAAAGTATCGAACAGAGTCATGGCTGAGGACGAGGGATGCATCTCTTGTGATGGTTTACCATAGGACCTAGGTGAAATTGGTAATTTTGTAAAAGAGTCAATTTGATATCTTTCCATACCAAGGTCTATGGACTTGAATTTATCCTTACATTGCTCAAGAGCTGCTCCAAAATTATCTGCTTCTCTATTTAAGGGAACATGGGCCCCTGCTGAAATGGTATTAACAGATAAGGTACTATCACCTGGTATTAGACTTCTACGCCATTGTATGGAAACTTGACACATTGGTGATAGGTAGACAATACTGCTTGCATGTCATGAATCCATGGTCTACCTAGTAGGATGTTGTATGCTAGAGGATCAGCATCGATGATTTGAAACAAAATGTCCTTTTCAACAGGACCAATTCTGACTGGAAGAACAACTAATCCCTTAGAACTTCTCTCAGCCTCATCATAGGCTTTGATAGTAATTTTCTTCCTGATATCAATGGCATGCTCTGAGTAACTCAAGTTTTTCAAAAGACTTAAAGAACAAATATTGAGCCCAACACCCCCATCTATCAACACACGCCTAACACAGGTTTTATGGATCATGACCTCAATGTGAAGGGCAAGATTGTGTGGATGGCTCAAGGCTTTATCATCTTCTTCAGAAAATGTAAGGTAATGTGGGCTAGCAAGGTGGTTGACCATGTTCTGGAATTGGTCGACATCTATATTATTAGGGACATTTGCTGCACGCAAAGCATCCTCAAGGACACACTTGTGTCTAGGAGACAATTCTAAGAGCTCAAAAATGGAAATCTGTGCTGGCATTCATTGTAACTGATCAACAAGGTTGTAACTCATATTAGGACCAACTGCAAATTTGGGAGGAACACTTTTGGACACTAGTTTCTTAGATTTGCTAGAATTAGGACCTCTAATGATAATAGGACCTTGGGACTGACCCCTAGTAATAGCATTGAGAGGTTGAGATGACCTTCGAGATTGAGGACCTCTAAGCACAACAACGGGTCCTTCATCAAATATTGGAGGTGAGCTTACATCATAGTCATAGGGATCATTCTCTCTCATCATGTTGACATCATTGTCCACAACCTCAAGCATATTAATGACATTTTCTGCAGTTGTATAGGTATAATTGATTGCGGCCTTGCCATTCTTGTTTGTAGAAGTCTCCCCCTTCTCATACTTAGGCAAGGGCTCCTTAAAGGCCTTGTGGTCTACGTTTGTGGTCAATCCATCAACTTGTAATTTCCCATTCTCAATAAGGTCTTGAACAAGATGTTTGAGTTTAAAACAACCTTCAATGTCATGTCCAATCCCATTGTGGTATACATATTAAGCCTTCTCATTCCACCAATAAGGTTTAGGATCTGGTATGCGAAACTTTGTAGGATCCTGAGGTTGTGCCAAGTTATGAGCAATCAAGGTCTTAAAAATATCTACATAAGAGTCTCCAAGCTTAGTGAATTGCCTCTTTCCTGACTTAGATTTATCATGATACTTGGGCTTGTACTCTTGTTGGTCTAAGGATGTCTGCAGCTTCATAGCTTGAACCGCGTTAGATAAATTAAAAACTGCTTGTTCCTTAGGTTGTGGAGAGTCAACAACTCCATCATTGACTACATGCTTATTTTTGTTCCAATATGAGTTCTTTTTATCGTTATTATTGTTGTTATTGTTTTGGCCATTGTTGTTGTTACTCTATTTGACCAAAATACCTTGTTCTTTTAGAACATCCTTGATGCGACATGCAGTTTCTACCATAGTGTCAAAAGAATTAAAGACCATTTTTCTAACTTCATATCTTAATTCTGGCACTAGATTACTCACAATTATATCAATTCTTTCTTCCTCAGGGATGGTCCTAGAATATTTGGAGCATAAGTGTCTCCACCTTTATAAAAATGTCACAAAGGGTTCCCCTTGATTCTGTTTTAATTTACACAAATCAAGCATGGTGATTGACCTTGATAAATTATATGCAAAATGTTGCACAAATCTTTGAACAAGTTCTTTAAAAGTTTTGACAGGAGGAGTAATGTTAGTAAACCACTCCATAGCTTGACCTTTAAGGCTCCTTGGGAATAATCTCATAAGGTAGGAGTCCTCATGATGAAATTCAAAGCTCATGATATAGAACTGTAGTACATGGTCATGGGGGTCACCACTACCATCATATTTGTCATATGTGGGGATTTCAACCTTTCTAGGAAAATCTACCATAACCACACTCTTGTCAATGGGATTAGGACATATAGAATCCAAGTTGAAGAAACTCTTAGGAGCCATCATTTTTTCCATAGTCTTTTGCATCTTCTTAATCACCTCATCAGTTGAAGGGTTTTGCTTCTTAATCTTTGGTCCACATCAAAGTTGTATGGGACTTTTGCACCCTTATTGATTAGACTTTCCAAGAATTGATCCTTATTTTGCTCCACATATTTCTCCACATATTGTTGGAAGGATGGTTCTTGTTGCATTGCCATGAAATCAATAGTGTCAAAGTTGGCATTACTTCCTCCATGTTGAGAGCCATGATGAGCTCGTCGGGAGGGTTGTCTTGAATGTATAGGAGATGATTGTCTCCTATGATGGTTATACCGAGAAGTCCTTCATCCTCTAGGACTAGGTGATCTTGATGGGGTTCTTGACCTTCTTCTTGGACTTGGTGAGGGAGTAGATGGTGGAGAGTTGGTTCCACTATTGGTACCCCTATTGTTGAATTGATTATGGAGTTGTTGCGCTAGGAGCCTATCTTGTTCTTCTTGTGCGGCTATTCTCCTTATGTCTAGCAAAGCTCGTTCCTCATCCTCCAATTGTTTGAACCTTTCTTAGCAACTTTTTCATCCAAGAAGGCTTGCTTTTTTCTCTCAATGTGCTTCAACCTGTCACTTGTGTATCGTGAGGTGTCTCTAAGTGGAGAAGGTTGTCTTGAATGTGTGGATACATTAGCCGCATTGATATGAGCATCACCAGATTCATTGTTTTGGTCTTCATGTTGTGACCGTGCATCTAAGTGAGCTTGCCTATGATGTCTTTTAGCTCATTTATGAGCATCTAGATACCTTGTGTTGATCGGAGGTGATCCTGGTGGACTATCAGAAGAAGACCCAACAGACAACGTGTTACCCCTATGTCATTGGAACATGTCATTAAGAGTTTGATTCATTGCTTCTCTTTGTTGTCTAGTGAAGGTATAACTCATGTCCATATTTGATGAAAAAGGTGCTAAAGAGGAACTCAATTCGTTGGGATTACTCTTTGGGTCAAAATAAACCTTAGACTCACTCTTAGGGGATTGATCGAAAATGGGTTCTTTTCCCTTTCACTATTGACGAGTCTTAACTAAGAGTAACTGATTAAAGACAATTGGGGGTCATTTTCCTTGATTCACTTGGTACCTTGTTGTAATTGACATGAAAGAAAATGAGTCTTGATGATAAGGTGACCTCTCAAAGTGTCAACACCAAACTAAGATAATTAAAGTTCTCTAATGTCCAAAAAGTGATGGTAAGATAGAAACTACAAAAAGGCATTACCAACACTGTCAAAGAGGTGTTTAAATCAAAGGATCAATATCCTTGCACATTTGAACTAGGAGGATGGACCTAGCCAAATTGTATAATTAAAATTGAATTTGAATGGAAATGATTTGGACAAAAAGAGTACTAGAATTCTCCAAGAATGTTACTAACAACTCTAGAGATATACTTTCTCAATAGGAATAATCTTCTAACTTGACAATTCTTCCCAAGGTGACTTTGTAAATTGAATGATACTATCCCTAGAGGGCTAAAATAGAAATTCAGAGTAAAGACAGGCTTCCAGCGGCAAGATAAGTTACCTTCCTAAAGACCTAGCCAACTAAAAGCAACTGTGAAATGACTGAAACCAGGTATACAACAAAAAATTCTTAGGCGACACTTTCCAGGCTAACCAGGCGATACTTCTCACTAAGGTGATATTTCACCTTTCACCAAGTGATAGATCTCACAATAACCAGGTGATAGACTCAAGGCAGGTCGGGTGATAAACCAGAGGAAATGAACTATCATGCGATATTTCTTCTCAAAGCAGGCAATACTATTGCTAGTTTGCACGACACTTGACTAGAATTGTGTGAAATGTGCATTTTTAGGTCTGTTTGATCAAAATTTTCAGTTTGAGGGTTGATGTTTTCGATCTCAATCACAATATCAGTAGAAATTCGACAGGTTTACAAACAGTAAGGGATCAAACATGTCTTAAAACACTTGAAACAAGGGCAAAAGCAACCTTGCCAAGACAAACACTTATGATATCAAAATAGAAAAGCACCCTAGGAATATTATCGATTTTTTGGATGTTCAAGAACCTTAACACTGGTATTACACAATCGAAGACACTTCAAGCACTATCTATCCTAGAAAGTCAAGGCTCAATACTTAACAACTTGGTCCACACTTGATGCTCCCTTGCCTCACACAAAATGGTTGCCCACAATAGATATTGGTGTTGTCATGGAAGTGCCAAAGACACAACCAAAGGAACACATATGGTGAGTAATCTTGGGGTGATCCGGGTTATTCCACTTGGATCAATCCTTGCACCAAGAAGCTAAGTGGAAAAATAGGGTGGCCTCTAACTATGGTTCTTAATAAGGGCTTCCATTCATAGTACTCCTCTTTCTCCTCATAAAGGACTGGGACCTCGCGGCCTCAAGAGTACCTTAAGCATTCTTGCTCAATACTTTCCTTATGGTCACAATCCCACAAGTACTCACATCAAGCGAAGACAAGCACTACGTCTACCAAGGTTTTGTGTCCTTGATAGCCTTGAGTTTATAGTGGGTCGGAATAGCCATCAATAAGTTTGTCTCCACTTGGATCCTTCCTCTTGATTGCTCAAGAGCAGGCCCGCTAAAGGATTCTAACAATCTAAACAAAAATGGATCAACTTATGAGGTTCAAGGATTTTGTTTCACCACAAGGGTGAAGAACATACTCCTTTATCTCAAAGCCTTCTCCCAAACACAACAAGCAAAGATTCAATTACCCTCTTGCTTTCAAAATCCAAAGATAGGTCAAGATTTTCTAGTTCACCAGAAGGGTGAAGAGCATACTTCTCCTACCACCCAAAAATTCTTACAACAAGATATTAAGTGCCTATGAAATGAAACAACTAGTATATGCCGCACTCAATAAAGAAAGCAATTAAACAAGCACTTGATTTGGGTTTTTATGCTTTGGGCAGCCCTACAAAAACCATTAGTAGCCCTTGTGCATTTGAAGCTTTAACATGCGTTCTTTTAGCAAAATATTTCAAGAAAATGCACCTACAACCACAACTTGTTAGGCCAACAAGGTTAGAACAATCCAAAATCCAATTAGCTCTAAGCAATCCACTATCAAAAGTATTTAAAGCACTAAAGGTGGAACACTTAACTCACCAAGTAAATGTGAAGTGAGTCCAAAAAGTGGAACATTTAACTCTTCACACAAACTCAAAGCAAGTCAACACCTTAGAAAACTAATGAGATCAAGAAAGCATAAAAGGGAGAACTTTGTGGAACACTTAACGCTCTTTTCAAGTAGACCCCTCCCCTATGTATGAATGCTGACCTTGCATCCAAAGGGAAAAAATGAGGGGCGATTAGAAATAAGTGAGTCCAACAACCCAATTTAGCTAACAAGATCAATCAAAAGTACTCTAAAGTTGCTTATCAACACTACTCACAAATGAAAAAGGCTTGAATCAATTGAATATTTAACTTTCTGAGCAAACATAGAGTGAGTCTACAAAGTGGTGCATTTAACTCCCTATGTAAACAAGGAATGAATCCATGCCCCCAATCACTCAATGAGATATTTGATATTGGAAACCAAGTAGCATTCACTTACACAAACTTGTAAAAATAGATCTATGTTTTTTCATTCACCATTAAGAGCATAAAAGAGATGTGCCTATGAAAGCAAGTAAACATTCAAGCCAAACACATGAGAGGTTATTTTTAAATCCAAAATCCAAATGAAGGTGCAAGAAACTGAGTACAACTATGCAAATTAATTCTGTCTAAGTGCAGGAAATAGAAACAACAAGCTAACTAAATCAAGATTCGGCCAAAAAACCTCAAAAAGGCTCACTGTCGGGTACAAAAATAAACTGTAGACACCAGAATTATTGTGTGACACTTCTCAGTGTACTAGGGTGATAATATTAGTCCGAGTGATACTCTACTCTATACCCAGGTGATACTTCATCTGAGACCAGGCGACAGTTCCTGAAACAGGCGGGCGATACTTCTGATAGGTGAAGTATCGCTCATGTATACAGAGAACTATCACACGATATTCCTAAAATTATTGCATGATACACTGAGATAGAAAACCTAGAGACCATGAATAATGTCCAAAAAATCACCGAAAATGTGACAGAAATGCAAAATCTAAAGGACAAAGCTAATCTACTCTACCCCACGGTGGGCGCTAGAAATGTACATACAAAAGTAGTGCACTTCTCTAAGTTATTACATCAAAGGAAATCCATGAAAGGGAAACCTTCAATAGCGACCTAGAGCTCTCTATGCATGGAGTTGCAAGATTATTTTAAGTTTGCTCTCAACTAGAGCTATTAAGCTAATGACCTTGCTAGTTAACCACACAATGAGAGATTCAAATGAAGACAAGGGAAAGAATGCCAATATCCCCAGGAATCACTATGAAATGCAAATGTAACTAGATTAAGATGAATATGCAAGCTAGAAATGAGAGATGCAAGCTAAGCTATGGAAATGAAAGTACAAGCTATGCTATGAAAAGGAAAGATGCAAGTATTACCAAGCCTTCCTAATTAAACTAGATGAAGTAATCTAAAGCATAAAGGAAACTAAGCTATGAATGCCATGATAATGAAACTAAGATGCAAGAAATGAAACTATAATAGCATGTAAATATGAAAGTCAAGAATGCTCCAAATCTCCAAAGCTCCAAAATCACCTAGAAAACCTGCAGCATAACATTAGTATTCAAAAAATGGATATGCAAATGAGAAGAGAGCTCTTCTTTTATAGGAAATGAGAAGGAATGGACCATGGAGATTAAGAGGCAAAAGATTTAATCAAGGGTGGAGCTTGAAAGAGGAGCAATCCATGTGCACAAATATCCTCCAATGAGAAAATAAGAGTTGACTTTTGTGTCCATATAAGACCAAAAGTGTTTTTCTTCTTTTTATAAAATAGGAATAATGCTTTATTTGTGCAACTTAGGATAAGAGGAAAAGTGGGGGCTTTTTATTTAATAAAAAGGGAGGAAATATTCCTTTTAAATAAATAAAGACTTAGGATAAAATGGTTAGCCCAAGGTAAATAATCAAAAATGATGAAAATAGGATTTGATCAAGGAAATTGATATAATTGAAAAATGCTGATTTTTTAAAATATTGATTCAGGGATTTGATAAATTGCTAAATGGGGGCCCAAAGTCTAGATGACCATTTTAGGGTGCATACACTCAAAAATGAAGGAAATTTCTCTTAATGAAGGGTTTGGTGAATATGTCTATGATCTAATCTAATGTTGGATAATACATGAGATCAATGATCCACTTATTAATCAACTTGCAAATATAGTGCATGTGGATCTCAATGTGTTTGGTCCTCTAATGATAGACTTCTTGGTGTAATTAAATATTCCTAATTACACTTAAGCTTACTTAGGATAATGCATTGCATAGTAGTTTGTCATTCAGACACCTAAGAGTTTGCACCTAATTTAAGCACACAGTGTAGGAGAATTCCACTTTAGGTGTGAGATCCACCTTGAGTGCACATATCACATTACCATCCTCATCATATGGCACATACTTCATTTCATGATGGAGGGTGATCCTCCTTTTGTGGACATGTGATTCCACCTTGTGTAGGTGATAGCTTATCTACTTCTTATTATTGTCTCTTATTGCCTTGCCTATATAAGTAGGCCTATTATGTACATTTTCATCATGTCTATTATCAATAATATCATTCTTGCATCTTAATGCAATTATTTTTTCATTCTCTTATGGAAGTTATTTGTTCTTTCATTTTATCCTGGGGGTGTTGTAGAGTCACCTAAAACTCTAACAGGACTAAATTATCATGAGATATCTATATTGTACTTCAATTTTCACAAAAGATGGTTGTAGACTTCCAAAAGAAAATGTCAAAATCAATGAAACTATTCTAATGTCAAATAACCTTAGTAGCAAGACTAACTACTCCTCAATACTAAACCTTTGTAGATGAAAGGGAGATTGCAGATTACTTCTTGTTTGACTAACAAATTGGACTAGAACCAGGAGAGAAGCAATATCCTGAAGTATACTTGTGATCCCTAGAATTGCTTTCCCAATCTAAATTTATGTATCCCACCAAGTTGTAATCCATGTCTGTTGCATAGTGATTATGATAACTACGAATACCTTATACGAGTTGATGAAATAACCACATGATCCAAGAATCATCTGCAAGAAAAACACCTATCACACAAAAGAGACCAAGAAAAGACACTATGTTCTATAATGTAACCCTAGAATTTTGTATTCATTGCATAATAATGAATTGGGATTAGGATACATAACAATGAATGGATGACTTTCTTTGTATAAAGAAAGAGTGCTAAAAATATACAAAAGCTAACACTTAAAAAAAAAGAAAACTAGAGCTAAGATATGTAAACTAGAAGTGCATGATATGCAAAATGTGAAAATTGGAGCCCAACTAGACTAGACTAACCTGAATTTAGGCTCAACTAAGTGATCTTAAGATAGAGCATGAATGTGTAAATATGTGTTCAATTATGCATAATAATATTCATTTTAAAAGGTTGATTGCTAGAAGGATCACTACTCTTGGATCCAATTGCACTGCCTCCTCCTCATCATCCTCTCCTCTCTCCTCCCCCATTGCTGCCATCATCACTGCCATCTTCACCACCCCCAAATCTCAAATATGTAGGAGCTGAAAACTTGGGGAAGGGATGGTCCTAAATCCATCTCCTATACTCTAGATTCATACATGCATCTATGACCCTCAGGAGTAGGTTAGGCACTATACATTGTAGCTCCTATGTCTCTTGTAAATAGATCTCATACCTCAGCATAGGACCCCATCCAAGGTCCTCCTCATCCATGTATCTAGCATAATCAGTGGTCTTTGTACTGACACCTTGTGCTTGGCCAAACTGATGCCATACTTGGATAATAATAAATCTATCCACTATACATGTATGCCTGCCTAATAATGTCCTACTATAAAAAATGTATGCTAGCTCCTCTTTGGCCTCATCCCACTACTCACAATCTATATACGACCGCCATGTGAAAGAATATAGATCATCTAATCACTGTCACCAATATGGTGTATCTCCTACATGGGTCTGCTGAATGAACCTTGAATACCTATAAATGAATAGTCTCCCTCTTTGTCTAGGCTGAACTCTAGGGTGGATCACAATGATATGCTCCCATGCCCATACTTATGCCAAGATGGCCCCTACCAACCAAATCTTTTCCACCCTATAGACAATATCATGTAGCTCATGATATATATCTTCTAGGAGAGAGGTTCCCCATGCCATACATCAAGGCCTAGACAACAAATCAATGACCTTTCTACCCTAGCCACACTGGAATCCTCTCTGACTCCTATTTGTGCCTAGAATGTGACCTATCAATAAACAAAGAATGCAAGCCATAGGATAATCCTCACTATATGTATCCATCATGTGCTCCCAGAAGATGACATGATCCAAAATAGTGAAATCTACAAAAATGGCTTGCATAGCCACAATCCCATCAACTAGAGACTGATCAATATATATCTGCAAGACGTAATCTTAGTATCAGTATGGTGATCACCAACAAGTAAAGTATGACATATGGATTAATCAAAAATTTGAAAATATAAAAGATACTCATCGCCTCTCCATGGCAAGAGATCCATAGAATGTGGTAGACATCCTCTAATGTCACTATGGCCTCTCCAGTAGGCAGATGAAAGGTATTATGCTCATAGTGAAACCGCTCATCAAGTGTGGTCAATAATCATGGTTCATCTGAATATGTGGCATTTGCAGTAACTCACTAAGTTCCATGGACTCCAATGTATCCCTCTCATTGGTAGACAATTAGGTCACAAGTTGAAGACCCACTAGATGTGGAGCCCTAATGGCTAAATAAGGAAAGTGACGCTCCATTACAAACACAAGCATAAACATATTTGAATACATCATGAAATATGTTAGAAAGTAACTCAAAGTAGAAATAAAGCATCCACATAAGATCTAAGTACTTTTAGTCAAGTTGCCAAGTAGTTAGAAACATGTAAAAAGAAAAATGACATTTCACAGTTCAGAAAAATTTTGTACAACACTTCTTATTATAGTGGTACGACATTCCAAGATAGTATGATATTTTGCACTATTTTGCATGAATAATGGGTCCCACTGGTGTGATACTTCATAAAAAGGCTATACAACATTTCAGGATTATGTGAAATGTCATACGGGCTCTTAGTAAAGTTGTGTGTCATTCTAGGATTTCATACGAAAAAATTTAAATAAATGCCAAAAATGTACTAAAAAGGCAATAAATGCACCAAAAGGAGAAATTTTTTTGATGACTTACCACCCGTGGATATCCCTAAGGTTGGTTATGCAACCAGCTCAACTCAAATTTGTGTTGCTTAATAGAAACTCATCTATCTACCATTGGAAGCTCTAAACTTGCTTAGGATTCACTAGACGATGAAAGGAACAAATGATTTGAAAATTAACCTTTGGGCCCCTTATATAGCATTTTGTTCTATGTTTTCAAAGTCTTGGATTTTCATAAAAATTGCACCCTTACCTAATTTTGATGCCCTAGATCCATTTTCAAGATCGAAATTGAAATAAGGCTTCATCTTGATTTTCCAAATCATGTTTTAAAATTCTTTCCTCCTATACGCATTTGGATGACCCTTTGAGGCTACTTTCTTCAATCCTTTGAGGCAAATCACCATTCCTCTCTCTTCCATCATCATCTCATCTCCTTTCTTCTGATCTTGACCAAACATTTTTGCTATCTCTTCATAGTCAACCTTATTCAAACTAGTGTAAATTCTCATCACTTGGTGGTCAAACTTGGTCTTATGTGCTTAATCGATCATCTTGGACCTTATCTTATCTCGATTTGATCAAATCTATTTATCTCATTTCTGCATCTCCTCTACCTCATTTTGATTTCCATCCCAAGGAGGTAAGAATAATCTATCAATCTATCTCTTAAAGTGCAATCTTATCTATCTCTACTAGTTCTCATTTGATCAAGTTCAGGATTAGTTATCTTTTTGTACTTTGTTTGATCAAGTTTGGGGTCAGATCTACCTTACCTACCTTTTCTAGTTCTCGTTTGATCAAGTTTGGGATTAGTTATATCTCTACTCTTTGTTCGATCAAGTTCCAAGTCATATCTCTACCAACTATCTCAAAAATCCATTCTTTGACTCAATGTGTTCCCAAATCGCTCACACATTAGTCAAAGAGAGGCAAAATGTAATCACCCAAAAATGGTCTAGTAAACCTTGAGCCCCACTCTAACATTAAACATTATAAATACTAGACCTTATCTTATGCCTAATCAATCTTATCTCTTGATCAAATCATCATCATTTATTTGATGATATCCTAAAGTTTGACCACTTTATCCTAAGTCTTATTTGATTAAAATAATATGTCCCCTTTTAATTAAATAAAATCCACTTTATCCTATGTGTGCAAATATTTTTAAAAAAGAATTTCTTTATTTGAAAAAGAAAAAGAAAAAGACAAAGGGGAATCTCTTTTGCCTCTTAATCTCCACCACTCATTTCTACCTAACCATTCTCATCCACTTTATCTTGCCTCTTGAGAATCTTGTGCCATAAAGTCAAAATGGGGATTATTCTCCACCCTTAGATTTTGCCTCTTAATCTTGACCATTCATTTCTAAATTCTATAAAAGGAGAGTCTCTCTGCATTCCTAGTTAGTTATTCAATAATCTCATTCATGCTAGTTCCATGCTATCATTCTAATCTTGGATTCTTAAGAGAATTCTAGTTTATCTTGTATTCTTAGCTTAGCATTTCCTTATTGCATCTAGCTTAAATCACATAGCTTAACTAGGAGGCATTGTAATCTTGTTAGATTAAATTTTCTTTCTTGTTCTTGCATTTTCATTGTAGTTTATATCTTGCATTTCATTATGATGTCTCATGCTTGCATCTTTATTTTGAATCTTCCATTCTATGGTGCACCTTGCAAGGGTTTCTTATTGAGGTTCATTTGAGAGCCACTATCCATAATTCTTACATTCTTGCATGTCATAAATAGGAAGGTATAAGCCACCTCTTTGGATCTCCTCTTCATGGACTCTATCAAGAAAAATGGTTTATAGAAGTGTGTCACCTTTTGATCACACACCTGTCACTGACTATTCTATCATTTGCATGGTTTACCTTCAAACTATCATAACTATCTCAATCCTTGTTGTAATGAGATGTGATGATAAATAAAACATCAAATACCTTTGTAGACCACAACTACATGATCACATCAACTAAAACTTACTGCATCGCCTTATCCATCATTCTTGTACTTAGCAACATGAAAAGAACACTTAGTCAATAGTTGACATCAATGACAACATAATAAATGACCAATCTTCAATCTAACCTATATCATAAAAATTCCATGACTCACTTACCATTACTTCAATAATCTCTCCTTATTGTTCAGTTATGCCAACAAATTATCATAGCATAAATTTCTTTACATATCATATTACGACATCACATCTCATTCCTTATCACTTTAAGGGAAAGGTTAACCTCAATTCCCCACTCTCACTTAAATCTTTCATCAGCACCCCTTCATCCTTTTTGGGTTGTGCTAATATAATTTATTTGAGGGTGATTATTTGGGAGAACATTTTCCTTAATGTACAACACTATTTGGTTAGTGATCTATATTCCTTACATAGCATTTCTCACCATTTCCTATTGTACATTTTGGTGAACCCAACTCTTTCATGCATTATACCTTTTGATTTGGTAGTTAGATCTTCTTTACATGTATTTGAGTACCAAATATTGTAATTACATATATAGATCTACTTTTTATGCATCATGATAGTCACTATTTACATTACATATTTGCTACATTGTATGCATTCATGTTTAGTTTGAATTTGATAGTTAATGTGCTTGTCCTAAAAATACTTTATTTTGCATATTTCCTACAAATCTCATAGTTTCATTAAATTTCTCTTCCTTTAATTCCCTTGTGCATGATTTTTATCAGTTTGAATCCAACCTATAAAATTCTAGTTAGAAGAATCCATAGACTTATGGGTTCCATTGATCCTGAGACCTCCTTCTTTCCTAAGAATCTTGGTGAGACCAACATGCATCTTAATGATATCAATACTATTATGGAGAATAACTCTTCTCATTCTTCTCATGATGAAGATGAAGCCTTAAGGTTTCCACATGTCCAAGTCCAAAAACTTTCCCATGATTTTAAAAATTTTGAACAATGGCTAGCTCAAGAAAACCATAATCCTTAAGCCATTTCCATTGTAGAAGGCATAAGGAAGCTTATTCATAATGATGAACATGGTTTTAACATCTTTTATAGAATTTATCATCTTGTTCATACAAATTTCAAGCCTCTTAGGGACCGTTGTCAAGATTTAGGCCTTATTCCACCTACTACAAATGTTGAGACCTCATTGCTTGTCTCTACTTCCATTCCTAGTATGTCCACTTATACTCCACCTATCATAACAACTTCAATCCAAAATTTCATTCCTACAAATGTGAGTCTTCCTAATCCCATTCTTCCATCTATTCCTTCAAGTGTGGCATGTGTCTCATTGCCTTTATCCATGCCCACTTACCATAGTGTCCCTTTTTCATATTCAACTTTTACTTCAATTTCCAACAATGCTCCTAAAATTTCTCATGTGTCACCTCATATTAATATTTCTATAGATTCTACTATTAATTTCTTGGCTCGAATTGTGTCTTCTTTGCAGCTACAAATTGCCTCCATCACTCAATCTAAGTTCAAAATTCCTACTATTAACCTACAATTGATTGAATATCTTGATGAAGATTTAGGAGGTCACTGAGCTACTAAAGTGATATGTAAGATGATTAAATTAGTTAATATGTTATCATTGATGTAAACTAGTTTTGAATACACTTATCATGATAGTTACAAACATCTAAACATATGTAGAAGGAAGGAAATTATGAAGAAATGAGATATCTACATAAGGACAAGATGAATATGATAGATATGTATAAGGTATACATTGGGTAACTGATTGATGAGTCTATGGAATTATGTTATTGACTAGAGCATGTTACATTATTCTATTATGAGGTTGAGATCAGAATTGAACAAGTTAATCTAGTCAGTAATTGAATATTTTTGTATACACTGAGTAAATCTTGTGTATACCAAGTGACAATATTAACTAAGTTAGTATTCACTGACGCATTCTGTATTGACCGAATGAAAGGAGAAATAATGTTTATAATAGCCGACTAAAGTTGATGAGCTGATAGATGCTTATGATTTCAAGGTAAGAGATAGAGTTTGTTATGAAGATCAAACGGTTGACAAAATTCATAAATGATCGAAGGGAAGAGATTGAAACGTGTTATTGATACAACTATCGAGGAAGCTTGAAGTGGTAAAATGAACGATGGAGATTAAGAGGAAAAATCTAATGGATGAGATAAAAATGGTTTATGACGTCTACTTAAGAGACATGAGATTCATTATTGAATCAAATGGGTGAATTGAAGATTGCAAGAGAATTCGCGTGAAGGAATTTTTTCATGAACTACTAATCAAACAGGTTCAGACAAAATCGAGCTGGACTGTAGACATTACCAAGTATCAGAGAATTATACACCGAGTGAAGTAAGTTTGAGGATATAATGGAGTGAATTGATTATTGATCAAAAGAGTTATTTTGAGCTTAGCATAGATCTGATAATCTGCAATTCTAAGTTGTATTTGAATCAGATCACTATTGTATCAGTTTAACCATTGTTACAGCTAAATTTCTTAACCGAGTGGACTTAACAGTCTTATTTGTATTCCAATATGACATTCAATGAATGTTAATTATTTTCTTGTTGACCCCATAGTGAATTCTGGTCAAGGGAGAACTATTAGTGATAAATCCTCTAATAATGTCACACCTTACAGTGTGTTTTGTAACCTTTAGGAGGGTTGGCTCCTAACCGATCTCACTTTAGAAGAGTGAAATATTTTGCGTTATTAGTCCCATGTGGTTTTTCTCATAGTAGGGTTTCCACAAAAAAATCTTTGTGTTATGTGTTATTTGATGTGATGATTTGTTATTAAGCTTTACACATTTCATATTTTAGATTAATCAGTTAACACAATTTTGGAAATTACTGGTAATCAATAAATGAATAGAAAGATATTGATTGATAGCTTACCGAGTTGCATATTTGGTTTGAAAATTTTGATTATATAAATCTAAGAGATTGGGACTGTAGGATAACTAAATTTAACTGATTCACCCCCCTCTCAGTTATCTAACAATTGGTATCAGAGTAGTTGTTCTTGGAAGGAAAGTTGTAAGGATTGAGCTAAAGATCAAGATGTATAAAATGGAGGTGCCAAAGTTGAACAAGGATAACTTCTCTACATGGAAAAGTAGGATGAGGCTACACATATTTGAAATTGGATAATCCATAGTATTATACTTGGACAATGCTTACATTCAACCATCTATTGGACCTTTGATAGTTTATCGGCTAAGAGATAGACATGAACACAACATGACAATGATAGAGATTGTTGTTGCCCTGTCAGATGCTGAATTTGAAGATGTGAAGACATGTACAAATGCTAAAGTAATGTGGGATAAACTTCTAATAGTTCATGGAGGAGATGCAAATGTACTAATGGTAGGAGCTAAAAGCCTTAGAGGTAGATTTGATGACATGAAGATGAAAGAAGGGGAAAACATTTCATAGTACAGTAGCCGAATCAAGCAGGTTGTCAATGTTAGGAATGAATGCTAAAGTCTTTGGTAGTCATTCTGTAGCAGTAGTTGTTGCATTCATGACTATGATTGTCATTGATGTCAACACAGTGATATTCTGGAGTTTAGCAGAGAAGCAGGCATAGTTTTGTTTTGCGCACATGTTATATTGCAGATTGAGCTATGCGTAGTTGATGGTATGTTATTTTTTGTTTTATTAGCTTATGGTTAAGAGCGCAAAAATAAATTCATTTATTCATGAAAGTTATAAGCATTTTGGTGGAAGCAGTATTCTGGCAGTATTCCTATGTAGCGGTTTTTGGTAATCGGAGGATATCTCCTAACTGGGATGGAATCCGATTCTGCATAGTTAAAGGGAAGTTTGAGACTCATTGGTGGTGATGTGGTTCACAATGCAAACTTTGAGGTCACACGATTGGAAAGATATTGTATCTGGAAGCCGATAATTTTATGTAATTTTGATGTAGCGTGTTGAAATTATTATTTTGTATTTACATGCCGACTCATTTGTAATTATTTGAGTATGGTATAAAAGAAGGAATTTTTTCCTTGTTGAGGGAGTGGATTGTAAGAATTGTAATATGAAGTTGTGAAAGTTGTGATGAGAATGTATGCATGAAGTGAAGAAAAGAGCTAATTCAGTGATGAAGGAAGACTTGCAAAGTATAGAGATCTGGATTTGTGATCTTGTGTAGTAGAGAGTACAGTTTTGGCATAGTGTGAAGGAGGTAATATATTTCATATTATTTTGTTGAATAATCCTAAGATCTGCTGGACAATGAGTTCAGAGATCTTGCCTTGAAGCTATTTGGGTAGTGGGTCCTTCTGTCTTCCATAACTCCTAACAGGGTTAGAATCTTTTAACAGGGATTCAAAATCTCCTAACAGAGATTCATATGTACTGAATGTATTTCATAAGACTCCTAACAGAGTCCATCCTCTAACAAGGAACTTTCATATTAGTGCATCATTTTGTGGACATCATTCCCACCGGGGTTTACTCTTTGATCAAGAGGTTCCCTAGTTAACATATCTTGTGTTATTGTGTCATTGTGTATGGTTATCTTTCTATGGTTGGTTACTACATTAATTATATGGTTTAAAGCTATTGAAGTTGATATTGAAGTTAATGTTGATAAATGGTTTAATTATTAGATAACTGATTCACCCCCCCCCTCTCAGTTATCTTGGTGGTCTTTACTTTCTAACAATTGGTATCAGAGCGGTAGGTCCTTGAAAGAGAAGTTTAACAACTTAAGGAGATCTATGGTGAATTTCAAGAAAGAAAGCCCTAAGTTTGATGGAGTAAATTTTGACAGCTAGAAAGAAAAGATGAAGACACATCTCTTGTGTTTAGGACCAGGTTATTGGTTGATTACAAAGAATGAAAGGACTATAATTAAAGAAGACAATCTTGAAGCAAATTCTAAAGATGAGGTAGATCTATTTATGTGTAACATTCTTGCAAGAGAAGCACTTTTATCAGCACTTCCAGAGAATGAATACAATCAGGTAAAAGGTTTAACTAAATCTCATGATATTTGGAAAGCTTTACATTCTACTTTTGAAGGTGATGAACATGAAAAGAAAGCTAGGTTACATAATTGGATTTGTGCATTTGAAGACATAAGAATGATGGAAGATGAATCTGTTAGAAGCTATATTGGTAGGATGTCAGAAATTGTTGCAGGAATAAAGTCTTGTGGAGGTGAAAAGATAGAGAATGAAGTAATATGGAAGATTTTGAGAACATTGACACCGGTATTCAGGTAGACTACACAAATGATTGAACAAGTGATACCTTGTACACCAAACTTTTCAAGAGAGACTCTTTTTGGAAGATTGGAAGCAACAAAGATGAATTTGAGATTATCAAGAGAACTACCTAGAGTGGAGACAACATTCAGTGCTCTTAGCATCAGACCTACTTTGTCTAGAAGTACAAGTGTGAATCGAGATTATGCCAGTAGTAGCAGATCCAAATCTAATGAAGATAAGAAGATCGAAGAAGGTATTGCCTTGCTTGTAAAAAGAGAACCAGATGGTAAGAAAATCTTTAAATGTTGGACATGTCAAGAATATGGTCATTTTGCATCTAAGTGTCCTAAGAGAGTTAAGAAGAATAGAAACAATTTTAAGCCTAGAAGATCTAAAGAATGTTATTATGAAAATGATGAAGAAATTGAAGCAGGAATTGAAATATATTTGAGTGACAGTGATAATGATAACTTTGTTGACATAGGATTTGTAGCAATTAAGGAAGAAAATTCTGAATCTAATATTAAAGAAGAAAAAGCCTTAGTTTCCCAAGTTGAAAAGAAAGTTGATTGGATTATAGATAGTGGTTGTTCACATCATATGACTGGTGATAAAGAAAAATTCATAAAGTTTAACAATTATGATGGAGGAGTTGTTAGAGTTGGTAACAATGCACCTTGTTTGATTAAAGGTATAGGATCTATTACTCTTGATGGAAATACTAATACTAATGATGTTTACTTTGTTGATGGATTGAAACATAATCTTTTGAGTGTTGGACAGTTAGTGGATAAAGGATATCAAGTTTGGTTTACTGAGAAAACTTGTGTGATTAAGGATAAAGATGGAAATCTAATTGGAATTGGATCTAGAACTAGAGGTAATGTATTTCAGTTGAACCATACTGAGATGACATGCTTGATGACTAAGATTGATGATAGTTGGTTATGGCATAGAAGGTTTTTTCATATAAACTTTGATAATATTGTGAAAGTAAGTTCTACACTTGCAGTAAGAGACTTACCTAAGATTATGAAGCCTACTAACATGATTTGCAAGGAATGTGTGATGGCTAAGCAGAAAAGGAGTTCATTTCCTAGCAAGAAGTTCACATCTATAGAGAAGTTGGAGATTGTTCATACAGACTTGAGCGGTCCTACTAGGACTAGAGGATTCTATGGAGAAAGGTATTTTATGATTCTTGTTGATGATTTTACAAGAATGATGTGGATTGCATTTTTGAAAGAAAAATATGAAGCATTTGATAAGTTTAAGGTCATGAAGAATAAAGTTGAGAATGAATCAGGAATGAGGATTAAATGTTTGAGATCCGATAGAGGTGGAGAATTTACATCTAAAGAGTTTAACACTTTTTGTGAAGTAAATGGTATTAAGAGACAGTTATTAGCCCCTAGAACACCTGAACAAAATGGTATTGCAGAAAGAAAGAATAGATCAGTGACTGAAGTAGCTAGAGCTATGTTATTTTAAGGTGATTTGGCAAAGACATTTTGGAGAGAAACAATGAATACAACAGTATATACAATGAACAGAGTATAAATCAGAGCAGACATAGACAAGACACCTTATGAATTATGGTTTGGACATGTACACTCAGTTAAGTGTTTTAGAATTTTTGGAAGCAAATGTTATATTAAGAGAGATGATGATATAGGAAAGTTTGATCCTAGAAGTGATGAAGGAATTTTTCTTGGATATTCTTTGAAAAGCAAAGCATATAGATGTTACAATAAGAGAACTAAAACTATTGTAGAGAGTGCAAATGTAAAAGTTGATGAGAAGTTTAAAATTTAGGAAAGAATGCTTGATTATGAATTTGATGAAGGAACTAACTCTCAGCCTAACATTGAAACTACTGAACAATTTTTCAAGACTGATAGTGAATTGTTGAATGAAAGTCATGCTAAAGAAAATAGAGAAGAATCTACAGTTGAAGAAAGATCAGTGACTATGACACCTAACAGGTATATATCAAGACATCATCATGTTGAGCAAGTTATTGGAAGTTTGGACAGAGGAGTTATGACTAGAAAGAAGGTACATTTATGTTTGATTTCTCAAATTGAACCTAAGTCTACTAATGAAGCTTGTGAAGATCAACATTCGATTAAAGCTATGAAAGAAGAATTGGATCAGATTGAAAAGAACAAGACATGGGAATTGGTCCCTAGACCTAAAGACAAAAATGTGATTGGAACTAAATGGGTATTCAGGAACAAGATGAATGAACAAGGAGAAGTAATTAGAAACAAAGCAAGATTGGTATGTAAGGGATACTCATAGCAAGAAAGAATTGACTATGAAGAGACTTTTTCCCTTGTGGCAAGACTTGAATTAGTAAGAATATTTTTGGCTTATGCAGCATTTAAGAAATTCAAAGTGTATCAGATGGATGTGAAGTCAGCATTTCTGAATGGTGAATTAGAAGAAGTCTACATTGAACAGCCTGAAGGTTTTCCTTTGACTCAAGAAGGAGACATGGTATGTAAACTAAAGAAAGCATTGTATGGACTAAAGCAAGCACCTAGAACTTGGTATGCTAGATTATATAAGTATTTGTTAAAATTGAGATTTACAAAAGGAACAGTTGATAGTAGCTTATACACAAAAGAAATTGAGAATGGATTGTTAGTTTTGGTTATTTTTGTTGATGACATTATTTTTGGAGGAGAAGATGAAGCTAGTGACAAATTTGCTGATGAAATGAAGACATAATTTGAAATGAGTATGATTGGAGAAATGAAATACTTTTTAGGATTACAAATAACACAAAGCAAAGATGGTATCTTTATAAGATAGAAAAAGTACTTGAATGATTTGTTGAAAATATTCGGTATGGAGAATTGTAAACCAGTTGGAACACCTATGGTTACAGGACATAAACTATCTAGTAAAGATGAGACACCAAAAGTTGAGCAAAAGAAATAAAGATCTATGATTGGTGGATTGCAGTACTTGACACACACTAGACCAGATATACAACATTCAGTTGGAATGGTAGCAAGATTTCAAGCTGAACCTAGAGAGTCACATTATGCAGTAGTAAAAAGGATATTGAGATATCTTAGAGGCACAATGGACTATGGACTATGGTATGAAAATTTTGATGATTTTACCCTATGTGCATATACTGATGCTGATTGGGGAGGCAACGTTGATGATAAGAAAAGCACCAGTGGTGGAGCCTTTTTTCTTGGAGGAAGATTAGTTTCTTGGTTGAGCAAAAAGAAGAATTGTATCTCACAGAGTACAACAGAAGTAGAATATGTAGCAGCAACAAACAATTGTAATCAGATAATTTGGATGAAGCAGATGTTGATGGACATTGGAATCAAGTTTGATGAGCCTATTGTCATATATTGTGACAATACAAGTATAGTTAGTATGTCTAAGAATCCAATTTTACATTCTAAAACAAAGCATATAGAGATCAAGTATCATGTTGTAAGAGAGAAAGTTGCAGATAAAGAAGTCAGACTAGAGTACATAAGCACAAAGGAGCAGATAGCAGATATATTTACTAAGCCTTTGCCTAAGGATACATTTGAGTATCTGAGAGGTATGCTTGGGGTTATACCCCAGCCTACTTTTGAGTAATGATGCAGTTGGTTGCATCCATCTAGTGGTTTATGGCCCTATCTATTTTTTGGATTGGATGTTGGTACTTCCTCTATGGGGGAGTATGTGTATTTGAGCTGAGTCATTGAGGACTCTTGTGAATGTATTTTCTGAATAGTGTCTTTTGACATTGAGCTATTGTTTGACATAGTGATAGAATTTCTGTCATTGATGTCAATGGGGGAGAGAATCATGAAAAACTTTGAGGAACTACAAATATTGAAGAACTATATTTTTTGGAGAGATTGAATAGGATAATGAAGCAAGATTTGATTAATGAAGAGTAGCAGTGCAGTTGAGCAACAGTGATTGGATTTTTGGAACATTGGATGTTTTTCATCTATGTTGCCATCAATGCCAATGGGGGAGATTGTTAGGAATGAATGCTGAAGTCTTTGGCAGTCATTCTGTAGTAGTAGTTATTGCATTCATGACTATGATTGTCATTGATGTCAACACAGTAATATTCTGGAGTTTAGTAGAGAAGCAGGCACAGTTTTATTTTGCACACATGTTATATTATAGATTGAGTTATGCACAATTGATGGTATGTTATTTGTTGTGTTATTAGCCTATGGTTAAGAGCACAAAAAGAAATTTATTTATTCATGAAAGTTATAAGCATTTTGGTGGAAGCAGTATTCTGGTAGTATTCCTGTGTAGCGGTTTTTGGTAATCGGAGGATATCTCCTAACTGGGATAGAATCTGATTTTGCGTAGTTAAAGGGAATTTCGAGACTCATTGGTGGTGATGTGGTTCATAGCACAAACTTTGAGGTCACATGATTGGAAAGATATTGTATTTGGAAGCCGACAGTTTTATGTAATTTTGATGTAGCGTGTTGAAATTATTATTTTGTATTTACATGCCGAATCATTTGTAATTATTTGAGTGTGGTATAAAGGAAGGAATGTTTTCCTTATTGAGGGAGTGGATTTTAAGAATTGTAATATGAAGTTGTAAAAGTTGTGACGCGAATGTATGCATGAAGTGAAGAAAAGAGCTAATTCAGTGATGAAGGAAGACTTGCGAAGTACAGAGATCTAGATTTGTGATCTTGTGTAGCAGAGAGTGGAATTTTGGCATAGTGTGAAGGAGGTAACATATTTCATATTATTCTATTGAATAATCTTAAGATCTATTGGACAGTGAGTTCAGAGATCTTGCCTTGAAGTTGTTTGGGCAGTGGGTCCTTCTGTCTTCCATAACACCTAACAGGGTTAGAATCTTTTAACAAGGATTCAAAATCTCCTAATAGAGATTCATATGTACTGAATGTATTTCATAAGACTCCTAACAGGGTCCATCCTCTAACAAGGAACTTTCATATTAGTGCATCATTTTATGGGCATCATTCCCACCGGGGTTTACTCTTTGATCAAGAGGTTCCCTAGTTAACATATCTTGTGTTATTGTGTCATTGTGTATGGTTATCTTTCTATGGTTGGTTACTATATTAATTATATGGTTTAAAGCTATTGAAATTGATATTGAAGTTAATGTTGATAAATGGTTTAATTATCAGATAACTGATTCACCCCCCCCCTCTCAGTTATCTTGGTGGTCTTTACTTTCTAGCAGTCAATGCTATCAGAGGAGCGAGAGGTACTATTGATGAAGACACTATTGTAAGTAAAATTCCTAGAACCTTATTGTCTATCTAAGCTACTAGAATCTCTATTATTCATAAAATGAGATTTGCACTGGGTAATGTTCTTACACTTGATAGCCTAATCGGTAAATTGACTACTTTTGAGTTGAACAACTTTGATAGCAATATTTTATGGAGTGTGGAGTCTACATTTATGTCATCTTTGAAGATTGGAAAGTCAAGCAGTAAAAATAACATAAGAAATGATAGTGACAGTGATAGTGAAGATGAACTTGATGAACTTAAAGCGCTTATGGCTAGGAGACTTCAGAAAGGTAAATGAAGGTATAAAGGAAAGTTACCTTTAGCATGTTTTAACTGTAAATAAATTGGCCATATTGCAGCTAGATGTACGAATAAGAAAGATGATGATAGAGACAATGACTAATCTAGTGAAAGAAAGTCTGATAGAAGAGATAACCAAGAAAATAGAGGAAACTAAAGGTATGATAGAAGAAAGAACTGAGACTACAAAGATAAAGGCAAGAAGGCTTGTTACCTAGTTGGAGATGATGATGATGATACTGACACTGATACTAATGAAGACATTGAGGTGGTATTCATTGCTTTGAAAGAAGAATAAAGGTATATTAAAATAGCACTTATATCTAAAGTTACCAAGAATGTACATGGATTATTGGCAGTGGATGTATTGGAGTTGATGTGTAAACAACCCACAGGTCCCAAGAACATCTCCATGCAAACACCTATCATAGAAAGAGAGAGAGAAGAAGCAAGAAGCTATGGAGGCCTGAACGCATTGATCGATGAGAGAGGAGAAATCGTTCTTGATGTGCAAAAACAAAAGTTGCAATTCAATAATGAATAATATGTTATGAATACAAATGAGATCAATCCTTATAAAAGGAGATCAAAACTCTAAAAGGGTAAAACATAGGTTGCACAATAATAATTAATAAAGCAATTAATTATTATATGCATAAAGTTTAGCTTAAGTATAAAGAGGTAATAAGTGACTTAGTAATTAAATCAAACATGATTTAATTAATCAATAAATAATTTATTACTCTAACACATTCCCCACCCTTAAGATAAACTTTGGGAGAAGCTAAAAACTTAGAAAGTGTGTGTGTGAAAATTGTACCTGATCTGTAGACACAACACTTCAGTAAAACATTAGAGGTTAGAAAAAATGAAATCATGCAATGAATTGAAAGCTAAACTAACCAGGCGATTTACTACCTTCTAATAGGTGCAAGTATGATGTTCTTAAATTGTTATCGAGATCAGTGACCTTGATGACACCTAAATGAAAGATTTGAATGCAAAACTGATATAAAATATGAATGCAATTAATCTATTTTTTTGGATTTTAGATGCAATAAGAATGATAAAAACTTGATATGAAATCTAATCTATATGAAATTGATCTAACAATAATATAAAAACAAAAGTGATCTCACAAAATGTGGTTGATTTGCAAAGAAGCTCCGATTCTCCAGATAGCAATTCACCAGCATAAGTTTGCAAATTATGAGATTCTTGTGGATTTGAAAGATGATTTGTGAAGAGCTAAAGCCTTGATTTATAGAAATCCAGGGCTTTGAGGATGCATGAAAGAAAGTCATAAATCACTCAAATAAACTCAACTTGATTTTTGAGTTATCTGAAAATAAAGATAATTTAATTCACAAAAACATGCAAATCATGCAAAAATAGCTTTTTAACTCAAATTAGAAGTTTAGATCAACTTTAAAACTCAAAAATGATGTTGAGTTCCAAAAAGTCAATAACTTGCATTGATTTTCTGATTTGGAGTTTAACTGTTCTTTGATTATGCACATGGATAATTATGAATTAATAAATAAATAAAGTGATTTATTCTCAACTTAACTGATTTTTGAAAAATAAAACAATTGATTTATGGGTTAATCAATCATTTAATCAAACTTTATTCAAAAACAATATTATTAAAAATTGACAACTTGCTTTAATTAATTAAATAAGAATTTAATCAATTATTCATAGGATTTTGGATTTATTGTCAAAATTAAATAATACGATTTAGGAATAAATAGAATTAACTTCAATTAAATAATTAAGTGGCAGAATTAAATCTAATTAATTAAATATTGAGAATATTCAATTAATCAAACTTTAGGATAAATATGATTTATCACCAAATAATCATTAAATTAAAGATAATTATGATGATTAGGAATATTACTAGGAATATTCCCCGATGCAGAATTTAAGATTCGATGATGTGCAGATGTGCCTTTAGTTAGGACTTTGATGTTGATTTCGTTCGATGTGTCGATATAGAGGTTAATGAACCTATAGCCCATTTTTGGGGTATTATATTTTGCCCCTCTTTGAATTGCTGTGCGAAGCACAGTGGTTCAAAAATAGTTTGTGTAAAATAAAGATATGAAACTGATATGAAAGATATGATGATATTAGGTCCTGAATGACCAAAGATAATGTTAACTATAATAGCAAATGAACCGATGATTGTAAAAAAGTGTCAAAATGCCTGATTCCAAACCTTATGATTGCGAAGAAGTGAGTAACTGATTCCAGACTCAATTGTCCTTAGAAGAACCATGTAGGTATCACATCTGAACCCTTTAGTTATCGAAGAATCAAGGAAATAACACAATTGAACCGATAGTTGCAAAAATTGATACAATTTACAAGATTAAGAGAATACCAAATTGATATGGATCTCGATAAATCTGATATGCCCCGAGCGATGATTGATTTTCCCCAAGCGATGAGGTTTTTTTTTTTTGATGAATCAGTAACTAGACATGGTTGTTGTCTTGATTACTAAGGAAAGATATGATTTCAGCAAAGATATGATTTCAAATTAGATTACAGACTTTGAATGATGTGCAATACCATGCCCCCTTCAGGATTAAAATTGAAATTTGACAAGAAAAGTTAGGGTTGATAGTTTAGAAGCATGTTAATTGATTTGAGAAGTGGTTAAACACGTCTAGAAATGCATTCTGCATCGTTTAGAGGTCCAGATGACAAAGTTTGACTAGGTTTGACCATAGTTGAAATTTTAATAGTTTGATGGAAGATAATCAGTTAAGTTGAAAAATGGATTTCTACTATGATTGAAGGTTGATTATGCAAGTAGTTAATAATATAAATGATCTCAGATTTTGATTTTGATCCCAAAAAAAGATTCTACTTGCTATTTCATTGGAGGAACCTTCATGTGAGATTCGGCTCTTGTTAGATTTGAAGATGCGATTTGAAGAATTGTTTAAGCATTGAAGTTCATGTAATCATTTTGAGATCATGAAAAGATGAAAAATGAAATGCAACCTAAGACCGAGGACCTACTCACTGATCATGTGTCAATTTGTTATCATCATTGAACTTTTAGGTAACCGGATAAATCAATACAATTCCCACTAGCTATGAAACCATAGACATATGAATATCGATTTGTATGTGCAAGAATCAATACAACACCCACTGGCTAGGCAACCATGGACATATGAATATTGATTTTGTTTTCAAAATGTCAGATTAGATATAAGCACCAAGGCACAAACACTAGGATGACCTGAATATCATGTCCATTTTGATATAGCAATTTGTATAAGCATCAAAACATAAACGTCATGATGACCTAAATATGCCTTGCGTACAAACACATCAAGCAGTCAAGAGATCATTCTAAATCCAGTGTGAATTACCTGTAGTGACCCTTTATCGTTCACAATCTTAGGTAAGATCACGTTCACAATAGAAGAAATAATTCACTCAAAAAGGTAATAGTTAGATCAAACTTCCTTGAATTTTTTGAGTATTAATGGTCGAGGTACACATGGCCATCCAATTCGAGATAGAGGCTCTTACAGCCAGACACCATTTCAATCCAAAATTTCCAAAGTTGTTAGATTTTCACATACAAGCAGAAGACAAAGAAAAGATTATGCCCCCAGTCATCACTCTCTAAATCTTATAAAGGACATCATCAAATAGCTTGAAGGGACACAATATGAAAAAATCTCAATGCGAATCAGTAAGCATACAAGGAGATAAAAGCATGTAAAAAGAATAGATTATTTTCAGTTGAGTTTTGATGTTTGATTGCGTTGTTGATGCAAAATCTTTTATGGAGACAAGACTGGCTGACTCACTCACATGAAGCTTCAAAGGACTCTGACTAGATATGATACGTCTAAGATATACTAGAGACCATAGGATATGACTGTGATTGCCCCCAAGTGTTA
This sequence comes from Chamaecyparis obtusa, assembly GCA_027943335.1. Taxonomy (NCBI): domain Eukaryota; kingdom Viridiplantae; phylum Streptophyta; class Pinopsida; order Cupressales; family Cupressaceae; genus Chamaecyparis; species Chamaecyparis obtusa. Next base: position 3,533,739 of record BSBK01000756.1, read on the forward strand.
AACATTGATAGGATACATATGCTTGAGCTGATTAGTGTACAAACTGATTTATTGAGAACAAGAATGCAAAAACAAACTGGGAGATATGTACAAACTAAAGCAAGATTGAAAGCTGGGAAAGACCAAGATTGCATTGATAGATGGAGCATTTTGAAACAAGTGGCACCCATTTGCCGAGTTTTCACCATCTTGGCAGAGATTCTATTTTTTCTAACAAGGCACCTGTTTCCAGGTTTTCACCAAGGCACTTTTTTTTTTTTCATTTTTTTTGTATTTTTCATTTTTTCAATTTTTTTTTTGTACTTTTGATATTTTTTTATTTTTTTGTGAATCATCAAGGCACCTATTGCTAGGTTTTCACCAAGATGTTCATTTTTTAGGACATTTTCCAATTTTAAAGATTTTTTCAGGACATTTTACCATAGACTAAATGCCTTAGGCGTAGAATTTCTTCAGATGGAGAATGTTGATTGGTTCTTGGAGTTGTTCTCCTTCAGTCATTGAGAGTTGATAGGCACCAGAGCCAAAAGTAGCAGTGATTACAAAGGGACCCAACCAGTTGGGTTCAAACTTCCCCTTGTGTTCTCGATGGGATTGATTTTTAGGATTTTCTCTCAAGACTAGATCACCAACCTGAAATTCTCTGTGTTTGACTTTCTTGTTGTAGCCTCTAGACATTCTCTTCTGATATACTCTAAGATGATCATACACTACTTGTCTACGCTCATCTAGTAGTTCAAGTTCTTGCAACCTAGACACTCTATAGTCATCATCAGTTACTAGACCATGCATTTTGATTCTTAGTGATGGGATTTCAACCTTAATAGGTAGTACCGCTTCAGACCCATAAACTAAAGTAAAAGGTGTAGCCCCAGTAGGTGTTCTGATACTTGTTCTGATACTGGTTCTGATACTTGTTCTGATACTAGTTCTGGTACTTGTTCTTATACTTGTTTGGATACTTGGTATACTTGATAGCATCTTTTTCCATTGCAAACTCCCAAGCAAGATCATATCATGCAGTCCCAATGTCTAGCAAGGTGGAGAACAAGAGGGATTGGCAAGCTGGTGGAAGAGATAAAAGACAAGAGAATGAAGGAGAATGAAGGGAAGAAATCCTCAAGGGAAAACTCCTCAAGAATACTCAAGCTAGGGAAAAATTGTCATGTAAAGCACATTTGGACAAGCAATGAAAGGCCAGCATAGGATAAGTCACAAAAGTGTAATGCCAAAGAAGGAAAGGATGTAGTCCAAAAGAGTAGACATGTCAAGAAGCTTCATAGCACTATGTTTTACTCTTTCTTTCCTTTTTTATTAGATCAAGACCAAAGGGGAAATGATAGCGAAAGACTAGAATGAATGGAGGAAAATAAATATGAAGGCTAAACAGGAAGGGAATGAAAACAAGATCATCGTAAGATAGCTCACAAAATAGCCAAATGTTTGTGTATAGATCAACATTGTCAAAATCAAAGAGAGAAGATGGAATGAATGAAATATGTAGAAAAACTACGCATGATGTCTGATTACTAGGTTTTCATCATGGTACTTATCCAAGGTGCCAAAAGGGAGTGGTTTTCACCATAGGATGAATTTATTTCTCTTTACTTTTGCTACCAAGGCGCCTGTTTCTAGGTTTTCACCATGGCACAATTTTATTTTTTTTTTAATTTTTGGAAGAAGGAAAGCTCTTTAGATAATGCTCCTTGAAAGGATAAACTATGATATGTCAAAGATTCAAAATGATACGCTCAAAGATGCTCATAGGGAAAGGGAGATGGAAGAGAAAAATGGAGGATAAGGTTTTATGTAAAGTGAGTAAGGTTGGAAGATAGGAGGAATAGGCAAATGAAGAAAAAGGATAGAAGGTAGAAGGATAATGAATGGAAGGATTGTGAAAGGGTAGATGGAAAGGAAGACAAGATCAACATCAACACACACCTTGAAGGGTGGCGAGAGGATGGAGGAAACGTGAATGAAGGAATACATGAAGGATGTAGTGAATGGATAGTAGAGGTTGTGGTTTAGGCACATGGAATGGAAGAATATTTTTGGAGGGAGATGAAGTGGAAGCCTTTGGAATCTTGAATGTAAATTTCACTTTTTGCTCAACACTAGACTCTTTCAAGAGACTTTGGAATCTATATAGTCATAGGCTTTTTATTTCCTTTTGATGATCTAGAGAGAATACCTTCAATGATGGATTTTGGAACCCATACTTGTCTTGTAGTTTTTTTCGTAGATATCTCTTTTGACTTTATGTTTCCATGTCTATTAGAGGAGACATGGTGATCTTCTTTTTTTGATGGATTCTTATATTGCTTCTTTTTCTTGTATTGAAAATTCAAGTTACTTCTAAAAGACTTTGGACTTGTGGAAGAAGGAGGAGGATATGACTGGTTTAGATGGGTGGGTGGATGAAAAGGATTCAAGGGTATGCATCGATGTTGATCTTGAGGAAAGATAGGAGATGGAGGTACGTAAGGACTCAAGATGGATGATGAATTAGGAGAGTTAAGAGGGGAAAGTGAAGGGACATAAGGACCCAAGATGGAAGGCAGACATGAAGCCCTTTGTGGTGGTGGAAGAGGTCCAAGGATGGAAGTGGAAGATGCAAAAGGATAATCAATAAGTTCATCAGCATCTATATGACAACCAAGGATATCAACATCTTTAGAGTGAGCATTAGAATTTTCAATAGAATCATGGACATCTTGAATATGAGCACCTTCTTTGATAGGATTGTTCAAAGCTTGTAAAGACTTAGGAAGAGTAGAAAGTTGAAGTGAACATGGAGTGGTAGAACAAAAAGATGGAAGACTTTGATCTTGACAAGGATCTTTGGATAGCACAAGCACATAATTTTTCTTTTGATTTTACATAGGCTTAACATTGGAAGTAACAACACCATTTTTAACAACCTTAATGGAAGTATCATCTTTGGAAAGTACAAGTGTAGTAAGGTTATTTTGATTGTAAATAAGCTCAGCAGTGTAAGTAGTAGCTTGATCTTGCTTAGGAGGAGACTTAAGAAATGGTGGAATGCATGAAAAAGGATGTGCAGGATCAAAAGAACCCTGAAGTGGAGGAGAGGCATCATGAAAAGAATTGGATGACATGGAAGGTTCTTGATCTTGATCTTTCTTTATGTTCTTTTCTTTATCATTTTTAGAGTCCTCTTGACATGGAGCTACTTCTAAGGAGAAGGGATCATGCTGCAATTGTATAGAAGACTGTTGCAGAGATGGTGAAGGACCAACTGAAGTAGGCATTGTAGTGTATGAAGGCTTAGGCTCTTTAGGTTTAACATTATTGAAAGTATTAGCAACCAAGTGAAGGTTAGCTTGAATTTCTTGAAGAGGTAGCCCTAGAGGATAACTATAGGGAACTATATGAAAAGTATCAGGGCTTGTGTCAGATGAAGGTTCTGTGAAAGATTTGAAAGACATGAAAACTTTAGAAAATGTACGGGTATTGGAGGAAGTAGGGGATGGAAGGGAACCATCACAAGACAAAAGTCCAACATTAACATGATCTTGCTTGAGAAGATAATCTTTATTTTCAGTAGGAGAGTCCTTAGGAGAGGGATTCTTATAATATTGATGCTTCAAGCTAGCATGATGCATTTTATAGTCCTCAGCAGTAGTAGATGGATCATAATCAAGGTATTATTCACAAAAAGCATCAAAGTCTTTTTCAAAATTAGAATCATATGGATCACCATCATGATCTATCCAATGTGACATCCCATTTCCAATAAGCAGGAACACATGACGAGGAGGACTCTTAGGAATAGAGGTGTCATAGGTATCATTATATTGTCCATCATCATAGTCATCATAGTCTCCAAAGATGGATGTGTCACTCTCCGTGGAAGAGGTATCATAAGGATTATCAACATTGCTCAAATTCTGTCCAGGGGCATCGTGACATGTACAAGTCTTTATCAAATGGAAAAGGACATAGAGCTTCCATGGAGAATTCTTTAGGTTCCTTTTCTTTCTCAAGTTTGTTAAGTTTGACTTGCATAGCTTGCATCTGCTTTATCATAGCTGTGATTAGAATTTCTTCCTCATGTGTACTGATTCTTTGAGACATGTGTACTAATTCTCAATAGCTACTACTCTATTCCTGACACAGTGATTTGTTCGACAAATTCTAGAACTAGGCTGAAAAAGCTAAGTATTTGGCAATTCTAAACATTTTCTAACAACTTTTCAAAAAATTTCCCAAATGACACTCTGTAGACTCATACAACAGTGGGTATGCTATGAAACAACAATTGAAAAGCTTGTACAATAGTTGCAAAAATCGCATGATAGTTGCTAGTAGGATTTGACTTTTTGAATTTGACTGGCACAAAGACTCGTACGACATTGGGTTCTCTATCATATGATAGTTGGGCAGTAATGAAATGACATTTGATAGAAACTCATATGACTTTCTGACCTCTTGAGATGAGTTTTGACTCCAGAAAGGAATTTCACTTCAAATTTTTCAAATTTAGGGTTTTTAGTTTCAGATTGTTTGCAAATTTCAATGTCCAGATTTGAGGATTGTAACAGATTTGTTCATTTTCAATAACTAGATAGATAAACAAGCACACAAAATAACAAGCAAGTGATTTCAAGCATGTCTGAAAACAATGAACAAGGGCAAAAGCAACCTTGCGCATGAACAATCAAGTGACTTATTCGTTCTAATCCTCAGAAGCGCTAATTGTGTATGTTCCAAAATGTTTTGCAATGACGCACAAATACCCTAGAAAATAAAAATTTGGCCTCGTTAGGGTTTTTAGTAATGGTTTGACTCTACAACTTTTATGATCCAAAGGGATGAACTCCAATCCCAGTGCACCAGGGTTTTGACAAAGTCCGAGAATTTAATCAATCAGGAGCAACTAGGGAGATCTGACAACCCAAAATTGAACCACACCTGTGAAGATTTCTTCCACAAGGACATTTATATAGCAGTTGTTACTACCACATCTGAAATGGCTATTACCGCTTGAGGTTCCGTCAATGCAGTTTTCCTTGTGAAGGGATCATCCGCTATGGTTAACCCTCTCTAAAGGTGACTCATAGTATGATACCATAAGGGGACTTGGCTCCAGATCTAAGGGTTTGACACCTCTTCACTTTTAACCCAAACAAAGCAAGAAGATTAATCTGACACACTAAGACAAAGTTTGTTTCACCAAGGTCTGTGATGTCAACCCCACATAATCTATCAACCTCTCCGGAGAGAGAATGTATCGATCAATAAGAGAAGATGCACTAACCAAGTAGAACATGAAACGCACTAAGTATCCTCCCTACCTACAAAGATTCTGTCATCAAGAAGGATTTCACTAGGAATCCAATCTCTCAAGAATCACAAATAGTGTTCATAGGGCTAATTACTATGTGAGCACATATATATTTTCGAAAGTAAATCTACCGAAAGTACCCAAAAGCAAAAAGAGGAACACTTAACGCTTAAAGAAAATATGAGGTGATTCCACAAGGTGGAACAATTAACCCCTCACACAAGCTAAAAATGAGTCCACAACTTAGAAAACAAGTTAGTTCTAAAAAGCACAAAAGGGTTGCCTAGTGGAACAATTAACGCTTCTATCCTCTAGACCCCTCCTCTTTATGGTGCTAAGATTGCAACCACGGGGTGGAATGAGGGGCCGGTGGATTAGCAAGTCCAATAACCCAAGATAGCAATCTAGATCAATCACAAGTATCTAAGACTGCTTAAATGAATACCTAAGATGTCACAACCTAGTATCAATTATGCAAGTGTGTAAAATAAAAGCATGAAAAGAAGCACTCAAGCTAGACACACGAGAGATTTATTTTAAATCCAAATCAAAATATTATCAGAACAAGTAGAATACCTGAGATCTTCATGATGTGCTTAGTAGATATTTACTTGATTTTTATCTTTGTTAAGCAATCCCGCGCAAGCAAGCAACAAACTTTCCGATAAGAAAACAAGCAAACAAGCAAACAAGATATGCAACGTATCTTCAACTTATGAAAACTCTAGGGTTAGCTCTAAAAATCAATTATTATCAGCAATAATAACTAGAAATTAACCCAAATGAAAACTCATATCATTCATTGGACCATGTAAAAAAAAATAAGTGCATACCCATCACAAAATTTTATTTTTTTGCTACATTTGACCTAGTCAACAATATTTGATTTTTTTGATATGATTTTGGCCACAAAAATAGAAATTTAGAATAGAGACCCCTACTAAAAAATAAAGAGCTTTCCAAAAATATAAAATTTTTAGAAAAATCTCTTCATTTGTGCCCTAGAGACCCGTTTTACCAAAACAGACCAGTTTTTGTAAATTGACTATTTGAGCTATTATATTGCATCCAAATTTAAAATACAAACAATGGACCCCCTGTAGAATTTAAAGAGCTTTCTGAAAATATAATTTTTTTAAAAAAAAATGCTGATTTGCGTCAGATATTGATTTTTTCCATAATTTTAAGAAAAAATATTAAAAATTCAAAACATCTCAAAAAATTCTAAATTTTTTACTATAGCTTCTTTGATATGTGTCCAACTTGAAAAAAAACTTTTAGAGAAAAAATCAAAGCCGTTTGGGAGATAAAATTAAATCTTTGAAACTTTAGGGTTTTAGCTCCCCAAAAAAATCAAAACTAGCATGTAAAGGTGGGTTGCCCCACGGTGGGTGCTAGAAATGTGTGTGTGAAAATTGTACCTGATTTGTAGACACAACACTTCAGTAAAACATTAGAGGTTAGCAAAAATGAAATCATGCAATGAATTGAAAGCTAAACTAACCAGGCGATTTACTGCCTTCTAATAGGTGCGAGTATGATGTTCTAAGATTGTTATCAAGATCAGTGACCTTGATGACACCTAAATGAAGGATTTGAATGCAAAACTGATATAAAATATGAATGCAATTAATCTATTTTTTGGATTTTAAATGCAATAAGAATGATAAAAACTTGATATGAAATCTAATCTATATAAAATTGATCTAACAATAATATGAAAACAAAAGTGATCTCACAAAATGTGGTTGATTCGCAAAGAAGCTCTGATTCTCCAGATAGCAATTCACCAGCATAAGTTTGCAAATTATGAGATTCTTGTGGATTTGAAAGATGATTTGTGAAGAGCTAAAGCCTTGATTTATAGAAATCCAGGGCTTTGAGGATGCATGAATGAAAGCCATAAATCACTCAAATAAACTCAACTTGATTTTTGAGTTATCTGAAAATAAAGATAATTTAATTCACAAAAATATGCAAATCATGCAAAAATAGCTTTTTAACTCAAATTAGAAGTTTAGATCAACTTTAAAACTCAAAAATGATGTTGAGTTCCAAAAAGTCAATAACTTGCATTAATTTTCTGATTTGGAGTTTAACTGCTCTTTGATTGTGCACATGGATAATTATGAATTAATAAATAAATAAAGTGATTTATTCTCAACTTAACTAATTTTTAAAAAATAAAACAATTGATTTATGGGTTAATCAAACTTTTATTCAAAAATAATATTATTAAAAATTGACAACTTGCTTTAATTAATTAAATAAGAATTTAATCAATTATTCATAGGATTTTGGATTTATTGTCAAAATTAAATAATACGATTTAGGAATAAATAGAATTAACTTCAATTAAATAATTAAGTGGCAGAATTAAATCTAATTAATTAAATATTGAAAATATTCAATTAATCAAACTTTAGGATAAATATGATTTATCACCAAATAATCATTAAATTAAAGATAATTATGATGATTAGGAATATTACTAGGAATATTTCCTGATGTAGAATTTAAGATTTGATGATGTACAGATGTGCCTTTGGTTAGGACTTTGATGTCGATTTTGTTCGATGTGTCGATATAGAGGTTAATGAACCTATAGCCCATTTTTTGGGTATTACAGAAAGAACTACTAAAAGAAAATGGGTCCCGACAACAAAAGGTCTGATCAGGTACCCAAGTAAAAAAGAGAGTCTCTATAAAGTGGAGAAATAGAGAAAACCACATGGGAAAAACTCTACTCTAAAAAGAGACAAAGACTAGTCTGAAGTAAACAACCCACAGCTCTCAAGAACACTTGTATGCAAACACCTGTCACAGAAAGATAGAGAAGCAAGAAGCTAGAGAGGCCTAAATGCATAGATCCATGAAAGAGGAGACATTCTTGATGTGAAAAAACAAAATTTGTAATTTAATAAAATGAATGTTTCTCAATAAGATTATTGTTAGAAAGTAAAGTCCACCAAGATAACTAAGGTGGGGGTGAATCAGTCATCAGATAAATATAACTTTTATTACCTTTAATAGATTTTAACCATGTAAGAAATGTGATTAACAACCATTGAAAAATATACATACATAACAACACAATAACACAAGATATGTTGACTAGGGAACCTCTTGATCAAAGAGTAAACCCCGATGGGAATGATGCCCACAAAAGATGCACTAATATGAAAGTTCCTTGTGAGAGAATGGACTCTATTAGGAGTCTTATGAAATACATTCAGTACATATCAGTCCTTGCTAAGAGACTTTGAATCCCTGCTAAAAGATTCTAATCTTGTTAGGAGTTATGGAAGACAGAAGGACCCACTGTCCAAATAGCTTTAAGGGAAAGATCATTGCACACACTGTCCAACTGATCTCTATATTATTCAATAGAATAATATCAAAATATTACTAATCTAAACAACTTATAACTTCTCCTCTGACTATGTCAAACCACACCAACTACTTCATCATATCTCAATACCAGATCTTTATACTTTTCATATCCTCTTTCAACAAGTATTGCACAATTCCACAATTCACAATCTTACATTCCAATTACACTTTCCATCATATAATAAGGAAAACATTCCTTACTTTATACCACACTCAAATAATTAAAAATGAGTTGGCATACAAATTCCAAAATAAAATCTTCCACACGTTACATAATAATTCCATAATTACATGAAACTGTCAGCTTCCAATTAAGATAACGCTTCACTCGTACGACCTCTGACCTTGATGTCACATCCATGTCACAATCAACATATCTTCATCATCTGTACAACTTCATATGCTCAGATTCTATCTCAATTAGGAGATATGATCTGATTTCCAAAAACCACTACTCAAGTACACTACCTAAATTCTACTTCCACTTATTTACAAATAACTGTCATGAATAAATGAATTTTCTTATGCACTCTTAACCATGATCACATAAAACATCATAAATTAAGTCTTCAACTCCGCATAGCTTAATCTTCAATATCCCATGTGCGCTAACTCAAACATTATCTGCTTCTATGCTAATCTTCAATAGATCATTGTGTTGACATCAATGACAATCACAGTCATGAATGAAACAAAAACTGCTACAAAATGACTACAAATACTCCCCCATAAGATGTATTTAGCATTCATTCCTAACAATCTCCCCCATTGGAATTGATGGCAACATAGATGAAAAAACAATCTCCCCCATTGGTTCCATGAATACCAACACTGCAACACTGTTGTTCTGAAATTTTTTCAAATCCTCTTCATCAATCAAATCTTGCTTTGTTTTCTTGTTCAACTCTTTTAGATTTCCATTTTATATTTCTTGTAACCTTCTTCCTCAAGTTCTCTTCAATAGGTTAATTTTTTCATGTATCCTTCTCCCCCATTGACATCAATGACAGATGCTACATCACTATGTCAACAACAACTTCAATGTAAAAAGACACTTTTCAAAAAAATACATTCACTAGAGTCCTCATGACTCAGCTCAGAAACACATATTCCCCCATAGAGGAAGTACCAACATCTAGTCTAGAAGAAAGATAAGGCTCATCTACCACTGGACTGATGTAACAGTCTGCATCACTTCTCAAAAGTAGGTTGGGGCATAACCCCAAGCATACCTCTCAGATACTAAAATGTATCCTTAGGCAAATGCTTTGTAAATATATCTACAATTTTCTCTTTTTTACTTATATACTCCAGTCTTACTTCTTTCTCTGCCACATTCTCTCTCACTACATGATACTTTATTTCTATATGCTTTGTCTTAGAATTTAGTACAAGATTCTTAGACATACTAACTGTACTGATGTTATCACAATGTATAACAACAGGCTCAACAAATTTTATTCCAATATCCTTCAACATTTGTTTCATCCAAATTCTCTGATTATAATTTTTTGCTGCTGCTACATACTCTGCTTCTATTTTTCTCTGTGAAATACAATTCTGCTTCTTGCTTAGCCAAGAAACCAATCGTCCTCCAAAGAAAAATGCTCCACCACTTGTGCTTTTTTTTTCATCAATACTACCTCCCCAATCTGCATCAGTATATGCACATAGGGTAAAGTCATTATATTTTTCATACCACAATCCATATTCAATTGTACCTCTTAAGTACCTCAGTATCCTTTTCATTGCTGCATAATGTGATTCTCTAGGATCAGCTTGAAATCTTGCAACAATTCCAACCACATGTGATATATCTAGTCTTTTATGAGTTAAATATTGCAATCCTCCAATCATATATATGTACTTCTTCTGTTCAACTGTAGGAGTCTCATTTGTGCTAGATAATTTGTGTCTGGTTACCATAGGTGTTCCAACTGGTTTACAGTTCTCTATTCCAAATCTCTTCAGTAAGTCATTCAAGTACTTTGTTTGACATACAAAGATACCATCATTATTTTGTGCTATCTGCAATCCTAAAAAATATTTCATCTCACCAATCATACTCATTTCAAATTCAATCTTCATTTCATTTGCAAATTTATCACTAGCTTCATCTTCTCCTCCAAAGATAATATCATCAACAAAAATAACTACAACCAAAAAACAATTTTCAATTTCTTTTTTGTACAAATTGTTGTCTAATGTGCCTTTAGTAAATCCTAATTTTATCAAATACTTATCCAGTCTTGCATACCAAGTTCTAGGTGCTTGTTTAAGTCCATATAAAGCTTTCTTCAGTTTACATACCATATCTCCTTCATGAGTCAAGGGAAAACCTTCAGGTTTCTCAATGTAAACTTCTTCTTCCAACTCCTCATTCAGAAATGTTGAATTCACATCCATCTAATACACTTTAAATTTCTTATACACTACATAAGCCAAAAACATTCTTACTACTTTAATTCTTGCTACAGGTGCAAAAGTTTCTTCATAGTCAATTCCTTCTTGTTGTGGGTATCCTTTACATACAAATCTTTCTTTATTCCTTACAACTTCTCCTTGTTCATTCATTTTGTTCCTGAATACCCATTTAGTTGCTATAACATTCTTATCTTTAGGTCTAGGGACCAATTCCCAAGTCTTGTTCTTTTTAATTTGATCTAGTTCTTCCTTCATAGCTTTAATCCAATGTTCATCTTCATGGGCTTCACTAGTAGATTTAGGTTCAATTTGATAAATTAAACACAATTATTCTTGTACCTTGTTGTGTGTCAGAACTCCTCTGTCTATACTTCCAATAATCTTCTCAACAAGATGATTTCTTGATAGGTTCCTATTAGTTGTCATTGTCTCAGTTCTTGCTTCAGTTGATGTTTCCTCTATGATTTCCTCAATGTAGCCTTCATTATGAAAATCACTGTCAGTTTTCAACATTCTCTGGTTCATTTCTAGGATGAGTTCCTTCATCTAATTCATAATTAAGCATTCTTTCCTAAATTTTGAACTTTTCATCAACTTTAACATTTGTGCTCTCAACAATCATCTTAGTTCTCTTATTATAACATATATAAGATTTTCTCTACAATGAATAACCAATAAATATAGCTTCATCACTTCTAGGGTCAAACTTTCCAATGTCATCATCTCTCTTAATATAACATTTGCTTCCAAAAATTCTAAAATACTTAACTAATGGTGCATGTCCAAACCATAGTTCATAAGGTGTCTTGTCTATATCTGCTCTGATGTGTACTCTATCCATTGTGTATACTGTTGTGTTCACTGCTTCTCTCCAGAATATCTTCACCAAATCATTTTCAAATAACATGGCTCTTGTTGCTTCAGTTACTAACATGTTTCTTCTTTCCACAATACCATTTTGTTTAGGTGTTCTAGGGGCTGAAAATTGTCTCTTTATACCATTCACTTCACAAAAGGTGTTAAATTCTTTTGAAGTAAATTCTCCACCTCTATCTAGCCTCAAACATTTAATCTTCATTCTAGATTCATTCTCAAATTTGTTCTTAATTACTCTAAACTTATCAAATGCTTCAAAATTTTCTTTAAGAAATACAATCTGCATCATTCTTGTAAAATCATTAACAAGAATCATAAAATACCTTTCTGTAGGAATTGCTAACATGCAAATCCACAGACCCCGAATACACCTGCATGCAAGAACCTGATACAAAGTAGAAGCAAAAAGACGAAAAAGAAGAACTCAGATGTTTACTCAAAATGTGAGAGCAAAATTATCAACTGAATTAACAAAACAATTACAAAGTTCAACCTTAAAAAGGTGAATGAAACCCTAAAAGGGAAATACTAGGTTGCACATTATTAATTAAGAATTAATTAATAATGCACCTAAGAGACGCTTAAGAAACTAGAGTAAAAAGAAATAATACTCTAACACCCCCCCTTAAGCTGAACGCAGGGAGAAAGCAGACCTAGCAAGACTAAGAAAGCAAGAAATGGGTCCCGACAACAAGGCCTGATCAGGTACCCAGTACAAGGAAATCTCTGTAAACTGGAGACAAAGGAGAAAACCCAGTGGGAAAAACCCCTCTCCAAAAAGAGATATAAAAGCAAGCAAAGACAAAAGGCATGACTTCAAGAGACTCTCTCAAAGCCAGTAGTACAATGCGTGCTGCTAACCCCCCCCCCCGAGAGAGAGGGTCGATGCTCCAAAGCCCCCCAGAATGAAAGAACCCCTGGAGCAATGAGCAAACCACTGTGACTCCAATGCAGAGGAGTGAAGGTCAGTGGGTGCGGAAGAGGAGACCTCGAAGGATGAGGTGTCACTGGAAGGCCGAGATGATGCTCAAATGAGAAGACACGAGGATCCTGAAAGGGAATCCCCAATGCAAGTGGTATGACAGGTGTGCTGACACTGTCATGAGAGAGGAGATGAGTGTCCTCTGAAGAATCCTCAACAACTGCACCTGATGGCTCGATGAATGGAGCTGGAGGATCAAGCAGTGCTGAAGAAGAATCTGGCTGAAGAGAAAGGTACTCCTCAGGATGTGGTGTAGCAGTCACAACACGGGTCTCAGGAACAACACAGAGGTTCAAGCTACCTGACTGCACCACATGATGTTCTCGTGAAAGAGGAGAGTTGAGCTCGGACAATGGAGATGGTGGACCAAAATGAGAAAAGATGTAGAGACGGGAGGAAGGATCTGTTAGATTAGGTGAAATACTAATCTCCCAAGAACACCTGCATGCATAACCCTGTCACATGGAAGAAGCAAAGAACAGAAGCAAGAAAAATCTATGGAGGCCAAAAAGCCAGAGACATCTTATTGACATGCAAAGAGCAATCTCTATTATGATCCAATAAGTGAATTATCTAAAAGGAATGTACAAAGGGTTCAACCATATAGGTGAACAATAAAACCCTAAAGCTATAAAGCAAAAAAATAAAGCTAGGTTGCACATTATAATTAATAAATATATTAATTATAATGCACCTAAAAGATAGCTTAAGTAAATAAAGTAATAAATGACTTAATTAATTAAATCAAAGTGATTTAATTAATAAGCATAAAGTATGATTACTCTAACACCCCCCCTTAAGCGTAGCTCAAGAGGGAAGCTAACCTAGCACAGCTATGAAAGCAGAAAATGGGTCCCGGCAACAAGGCCTGATCAGGTACCCAGTACAAGAAAATAAACTAGATGAAGGAAACAAAGCCTCCAATCTAGGGAATGTCCCAAAGAAAGGAACAAGAAAGAGCATGAAGCATCTCCGAAGCATGAAGCTGCAAACACTGTCAGAAGAAACTGCTGGAACCCCCACTGAAGTGCATGACCAGGTAGAGAAGACAAAGTCTGAAGAGCTGATCAATCAAAGAGGTGACCTCCAAAAAAGGAATGAATGAGTGTCTATATAGTAGATGATCCATCTCACCGAAATGCATAGGTGCCTAGCCACTGCATCCGCCTAGTACATAGGAACAAAAACTGTATACGTAGATCACTCAACCGAACCAAGGAAGCAATAGAGCCAACAGGTGAACCCCCCCATAATGCTGAACTGGGAGAGGTGACAGGAACACTAAAATGCGATGCCAAAAACAGCTGCAGAAGAAGAACCAGGAACACCAACAGTGCAACAGAAGCACACACACAAGATAAAGGGCGGTGTCATAGACACAGTCTACATGGGCTAATGTCATGGAAGGTACGCTCACTTGACAAGAGTGGATGCGCCTATAGTGGCAAATGCATCAGAATCCCCCCATGGCACTTTATAACTGAGTGCGAATACTAAAACTGAACCAGGTGAAAAAGATCCCAGAAATATAGAAGTAGGCACTTTATCTTAGTGCGTTTACAGAACAAAGATACATCAGAAAGAGCATGCAAGCTCAGAAGACAGAAAGAAGAGTGCACTAAGAAACCAGAAGAAGAGATCCCCGGACCTGTAGAACCAAGCACACCACCAGAGGGCATAAACTGCATAACTCAGAGGAGTGAAAACCTGGAGTAGAATCTGAAAGAAATACCTCTGCCACTGAATAGTACACAGAATCAGCTTTCTGACGATATCTCGTTTGCCAAAAAAGGAGTCCGGATGAGCCAGATATGACTCCCGGAAGGCAAAAATAGACATCAGACTTCAACAGAAAAAAACACTATTGAAACGGTGGAACCAAAAATCCTAACCTCCATCATCGGAAAGAGCTCGGAAAGAGCTTTCCGACGATATAAAGAAGTTAGAAAAAGACCCCCGTATGCACCCTGTAGAGCGAAAAAGGCCCAGGTACCCCCAAAATACCCACCAAGGCAAGTTTTAAGCCCCAGGGGCTAAAAAAATAGGCCCCCGGACGCATGGCGCGCTCTGGGGGCTGGGCCACAGCCCCTGGTCGGTCATATGACCGGCCGCTAGGCAAAAGAGGGCCGCGGGGGCTGCATAAAAGGCCGCCACCACTGGGGGAGCGGTGGCGGAGCGGGGCCGGGAGGCAGCTGGGGCCGCGGAGCGGAGGCAGCGCAGAGGAGCGGGCGGCGCAGAGGAGTGGAGGCCGCGGGGGCGGCGGAGCCAGGGTGGCGGCCGGGCCAGGCGGCGGCTGGGCGGGCCTGGCGGAGCGCGGCGGAGCCGGGAGGCGGAGGGCGGCGGAGCCGGGAGGCGGCGCTGGGCGGGCCGCGGGGCTGGGCGGGCCGCGGAGGAGCCAGCGGCTCGGCGGAGGCCGCGGGGTGGCGCCCGGGTGGCCGCTGGGTGGCGCCCGGGAGGCCGCCCCGTGAAAAAAAAATTTAATAATTTATTTGAAAAATCGCCGTCTCGGAGTGCGTGCCAAGGCCGTACGGCCTTGGTATGCAAAAAAATTTTGCCTCAGATGCCACTGTGTCCAAAATGGACAAGTTTTATATGGATTTAGGGGTTCTTGGGCCTTCCGGACACAATGGTGGTGTCCGTTTTTGCCCAAGGTGAGCCAAATTTTGGCTCCCCCCCAGATCCACAAAAAAAACTTCTGAAACCCTCTGTGCTTCAATAAAACTCGAACAGCGAACAACAGGAGAGCTCTGATACCATGTTAGATTAGGTGAAATACTAATCTCCCAAGAACACCTGCATGCATAACCCTGTCACATGGAAGAAGCAAAGAACAGAAGCAAGAAAAATCTATGGAGGCCAAAAAGCCAGAGACATCTTATTGACATGCAAAGAGCAATCTCTATTATGATCCAATAAGTGAATTATCTAAAAGGAATGTACAAAGGGTTCAACCATATAGGTGAACAATAAAACCCTAAAGCTATAAAGCAAAAAAATAAAGCTAGGTTGCACATTATAATTAATAAATATATTAATTATAATGCACCTAAAAGATAGCTTAAGTAAATAGAGTAATAAATGACTTAATTAATTAAATCAAAGTGATTTAATTAATAAGCATAAAGTATGATTACTCTAACAGGATCAACTGTCCCTGTAGCAATAATGCCTCCTGTCACACGATCCCTGATGAAGGCTGAATCGGCCGTAAACTCAACTGTCTTCTCTGACCCACTGCGAGTAATCTGATAAATGGAGAGAAGGTTTGCAGAGAGAGATGGAACATACAATACATCATTGAATGTGCCATCCTGAATGCTGACTGAACCTGTCCCACAGACTGTCTGTACAGTGTTATTCCCCATGAGAATATGAGGAATAGGAGAAGTCTCAAAAGAAGAAAACAACTCCTGAGAAGATGCCATATGGTGAGAAGCACCGGAATCCAGTATCCAAGGGACCTGTGAAGGGGATGCAATAGATGCCCGTAATGCATGACCCTGTCCAAAATCCTGTCCAGATGTCAAAGATGAGGCAGAAGACTGAAAAGCAGACCCCTGAGAGGTGGAAGATGATGGAGAGGAAATAGCGCTCTTCTGAAGGAGAGCTTGCAAATCTGCAATCTGTTTCTCATAACCATCACATCTCTTCTGAAAACACTGTGACTCATCATGGTTCCTCTTCTGACAATAGGAACATGTGGGGTTCTGAGTCTTCTGATTCTCCTTCTGAGGAGAAGATGGTGGGCCAGTGGAGTGCTGAGAAGAGGAATCAGATATCTGCTTCAGCTTTGGCTTCTGTGAGTCCTGAGATGACTTGGCAAGCAATGCCTGTGACGGTGAACCTGTAAGAGAATCCATCTGACTGAGCTTGGACTGCTCACGAGTTAACCTGTCACAAAAGGTCTCAAAAGAGGGCATGACATGCCGAGTACCCAGTGCATACATAGTGGAGTAGAAGGTAGAAGTGAAGATCTGATAAGGACCACGAAGCTTGGAGAGTATCAGGAAGATACACTCATCATCTGACTTCGTCTTTCCAGCAACCTGTAAGATGGATCGAAGGGACTTGAACTTCATCAGGAAGTCCTCAATACAAGTGAATGAGTCAGGTGCCAAAGAGGTGAACTCTGCATCTATCTGGAGAATCCTGAACTGATTCATGGTGCCAAACAAGGTGGAGAACTTGTCACACATATCCCTGGGTGAGGTCAGACCATCCAGGTGGAACAATAACCCATCTGAAACATTCATGGCAATGAGGCCCATTGCCTCATCCATCCTATTTCTGTGCATAAGTGCCTCATAAGGTCGCTGAAGAATTGGCTGAACAGCATCTATGCAGGACCATAAACCTCGTGACATGAGGAGTCTGGTCATGTGTGGCTTCCATGTGTGATAGTTATGGGGTGTCAGCCGGGCCACAGAGGGGTCCGACATTGAGAGAAGAAAAGACAGAAGTAGAAGGGACTATTTCTGGAAGTAAATAACAGAAAGTAAAATGCACCCCCCCACAATGTATATATTCTATCCCCTGAGCACCACGAATAATCAATTACTGAAAGCACACAAAAAATGAGGAGAAAACCTGAGTTCCAGAAGCCGAATAGGAGGAGAAATGAAGCTTCAACTTCAACACTGAGAACAGGTACTCAAACAGCTGAATCAGAAAATGAAACCAGCACCATCGCATCCGGCTCGGAAACAGCTTTCCGACAATATTTCGTTTTTTGAAAACGGATACCGGATGCCCAAGATATGGACAAAAAACCGATTGTACCTCCAAATAACAAGCTCCCTGGAAAAAAATAGGGCCCACCGTAAATTTGACGGCCGGTTGGCCGTCGGCTGACGTCCTGGTGACGTCAGCTGACGTCACTGTCGGCAGCTGGGCGGCGGCCGGGCAGAGGTGGGGCGCGGGAGGAGCCCGAGCGGGGTTGAGCGGCGCAGGAGCGGGGGAAGGGCGGCGGGTTTGAGCCGGTGGAGGGCCGGTGCTGCGCCGGTGGCGGGCCGGTGGTGCGCCGGTGAACCCGCCGGTGGTGGTGGTCCTCCGGAGGCGCGCGGGAGGCGCAAATTTTTTAAACTGGCTGCGTTTTTTTATACGCAGAAAATCATTAATAAATGATTTTTTTTGAATTTTTTTCGAGAAATGACCTCGATTTTTGAGCCGTACGGCCCTAGGAGGCCAAGAAATTTTCCCTGTGCTTTCGGAGGCTAAATAGGTCAAACTTTATGTGATTTCGACTCTCCCGGGCCTTCTGAACGCAATGGCGGAGTCTGTTTTGGCTCAAACGGCACCAAAAAGTAGCGCCTCCTTAGAACTTACAGAAAAAACCCCAGAAAGGCTATGACTGACTTCTTCGAATCGCGGCTTCAAATATCTTCAAACCAGACAGCAGCAGGGCGGCTCTGATACCATGTAGGAATTGCTAACATGCAAATCCACAGACCCCGAATACACCTGCATGCAAGAACCTGATACAAAGTAGAAGCAAAAAGATGAAAAAGAAGAACTCAGATGTTTACTCAAAATGTGAGAGCAAAATTATCAACTGAATTAACAAAATAATTACAAAGTTCAACCTTAAAAAGGTGAATGAAACCCTAAAAGGGAAATACTAGGTTGCACATTATTAATTAAAAATTAATTAATAATGCACCTAAGAGACGCTTAAGCAACTAGAGTAAAAAGAAATAATACTCTAACACTTTCTCCATAGAATCCTCTAGTCCTTGTAGGACCGCCCAAATCTGTATGAACAATTTCCAACTTCTTTGCTATTGTAAACTTCTTGCTGGGAAATGAGCTTCTTTTCTACTTAGCCATCACACATTCCTTGCACATCATGTTAGTAGGTTTCATAATCTTAGAAAAATCTCTCACCGCAAGGGTAGTACTTACTTTCACAATATTATCAAAGTTTATATGACAAAACCTTCTATGCCATAACCAATTGTCATCAATCTTAGTAATCAAATATGTCATCTTAGTAGGATTCAACTGAAATGCATTACCTCTAGTTCTAGATCTAGTACCAATCAAATTACCATCTTTGTCTTTGATTACACAAGTTTTCTCAGTAAACCAAACTTGATATCCCTTATCAACTAGCTATCCAACACTCAAAAGATTATGTTTCAATCCATCCAAAAAGTAAACATTGTTAGGAATGAATGCTAAATATATCCTTTGGGGGAGTATTTACAGCCATTTTGTAGCATTTTTTGTTGCATTCATGACTGTGATTATCATTGATGTCAACACAGTGATCTACTGAAGATTAGCAGAGAAGTAGACAATGTTTGAGTTAGCGCACATGGGATATTGAAGATCAATCTATTCGAAGTTGGGGACTTACTCTATGATGTTCTATAAGATCATGGTTAAGAGCATGTATGGAAATTTATTTATTCATGAAAATTATGAGCATTTCAGTGGAAGCAGTATTCAAGCAGTGTTCCTAAGTAGCGGTTTTGGAAATCAAATGATATCTCCTAATCGGGATAGAATCTGAGCATGTGAAGTTGGATTGATGTTGAAGACATGTTGATTGTGACATGGACATGATAGCAAGGTCAGAGGTCACATGACTGAAGAGTTATCTTATTTGGAAGCTGACAGTTTTATGTAATTATGGAATTTTAATGTAACGTGTGGAAGATTTTATTTTGTAATTTGTATGTTGACTCATTTGTAATTATTTGAGTGTGGTATAAAGGAAGGAATGTTTTTATTATTGTAATGTGTAATTCTATTTGGTATTTGTGAAAGTGAATTGTGAAATTATGCAATACTTTTTGGAAGAGGATATGCGAAGTATAAAGATCTAGTATTGAGATCTAAGGAAGTAGTTGGTGTGGTTTAGCATAGTCAAAGGAGTATTGAGTTGTTGAGATCAGTAATATTTTGGTATTATTCTATTGATTAATACAAAAATTAGTTGGACAAAGTGTTCAATGATCTTACACCTGAATCTATTTGGGCAGTGGGTCCTTCTATCTTCCATAACTCCTAATAGAGTTAGAATCTTTTAGCAGGGATTCAAAGTCTCCTAGAAGGGATTGATATGTATTGAATGTATTTCATAAGACTCCTAATAGAGTCCATCCTCTCACAAGGAAATTTTATATTAGTGCATCTTTTTTGGGCATCATTCCCATCGGGGTTTATGCTTTGATTAAGAGGTTCCCTAGTCAACATATCTTGTGTTATTGTGTTGTTGTGTATGTATATCTTTCTATGGTTGTTGATCACATTGCTTACATGGTTAAAATATATTGAAGTTGATAAAAGTTATATTTATCTGATAACTGATTCACCCCCCCCTCTCAATTATCTTGGTGGACTTTACTTTCTAACAATTGGTATCAAAGCAATAGGTCCTTGAAGGAAAAGTTTAACAGCTTGAGGAGATCCATGGTGAGTCATTTTAGGAAAGAAAGCCCTAAGTTTGATGGAGTAAATTTTGATAGCTAGAAATAAAAGATGAAGAGACCTTTACTTTGTTTAGGACTAGGATATTGGCTAATCACAAAGAACAAGAAGACTATCATTCATGAAGACAAAATTGAAGAATGTACTAATGAGAAAAGAGATCTATTCATGTGTAACATAATTGCTAGAGAAACACTCTTGTCAACCCTTCTAGAGAATGAGTACAGTCAGGTAAAATATCTTAAAACATCTCATGAACTTTGGTTAGCTTTACAATCTACTTTTGAAGGTGATGAACATGCAAAGAAAGTCAAATTACATAACTAGATATGTACATTTGAAGATATAAGAATGATGGAAGATGAATCTGTTAGAAGCTATATTGGTAGAATGTCAGAAATTGTTGCAGGTATAAAAGTTTCTAAAGGAACCAAGACAGAGAATTAAGTGATATGGAAAATTCTAAGGACATTGACTCCTGCATTCAAATAGACGACACAGATGATAGAACAAGTTATACCTTGTACTAAGAACTTCATGAGAGAAACCCTTCTTGGAAGATTAGAAGCAGCAGAAATAAACTTGAGGCAATCTGGAGATTTACCTAGAATGGAGATAACATTCAGTGCACTTAGTATTCACCCTACTTTTTCAAGAAGAATGAGTGTGAGTGGATATTATGCTAGCATCAATAGAACTAGGAATGAAGAAGATGGGAAGATTGAAGAAGGCATTTCTTTACTTGTGAAAAGAGAACTAGATGGTAAGAAAACCTTTAAATGTTGGACTTTTCAAGAATATGGTCATTTTGCATCTAAATGTGCTAAGAGAGTAAAGAAGTATAGAAAGAACTTTAAACCTAGAATATCTAAAGAATGTTATTATGTAAATGATGAAGAATTTGAAGCTAGTATGGAGAAATCTCTTAGTGAAAGTGATAATGAGAATGATGATATAGGATTTGTAGCAATAAAAGAAGAAAATTCTGAAATAGAAGTTAAGGAAGAAAAATCTTTAGTTTCTCAAGTAGAAAAGAAAGTTTATTGGACTATAGATAGTGGTTGTTCACATCATATGACTGGAGACATGAAGAAATTGATAAATTTTAACAATTATGATGGAGGAATTGTTAGAGTTGGAAACAATGCACCTTGTTTGATTAAAGGTAGAGGATCTATTACTCTTAGTGGAAAGACTAACACTGATGATGTTTACTTTGTGGATGGTTTGAAACATAATATTTTGAGTGTTGGACAACTAGCTGATAAGGGATATCAAGTTAGGTTTACTGAGAAAACTTGTGTAATCAAAGACAAGGATGGTAATTTAATTGGTACTGGATCAAGAACTAGAGGTAATGTATTTCAGTTGAATCCTATTGAGATGACATGCTTGATTACTAAGATTGATGACAGTTGGTTATGGCATGGAAGATTTTGTCATATAAACTTTGATAATATTGTGAAAGTAAGTACTACACTTGCAGTAAGAGACTTGCCTAAGATTATGAAGCCTACTAACATGATTTGCAAGGAATGTGTGATGGCTAAGCAGAAGAAAATCTCATTTCCTAGCAAGAAGTTTACAACAACAAAGAAGTTGGAAATTGTTCATATAGATTTGAGTGGTCCCACAAGGACCAGAGGATTCTATGGAGAAAGGTATTTTATGATTCTTGTTGATGATTTTACAAGAATGATGTGGATTGCATTTCTTAAAGAAAAGTCTGAAGCATTTGATAAGTTTAAAATTATAAAGAGCAAAGTTGAGAATGAATTTGGAATGAAAATTAAATGTTTGAGATCAAATAAAGGTGGAGAATTTACTTCAAGAGAATTTAACATTTTTTGTGAATTAAATAGTATTAAGATATAGTTTAGGGCACCTAAACAAAATGGTATTGTAGAAAGAAGAAACATGTTAGTGACTGAAGCAGCAAGAGCCATGTTATTTGAGAATGATTTGGTGAAGATAATCTGGAGAGAAGAAGTGAACATAGGAGTGTATACAATGAATAGAGTACAAATCAGATTAGATATTGACAAGACACCTTATGAACTATGGTTTGGATATGCACCATCAGTTAAGTATTTTAGAATTTTTGGAAGAAAATTTTATATTAAGAGAGATGATGACATTGGAAAGTTTGACCCTAGAAGTGATGAAGTATATTTCTTGGATATGCTTTGAAAATCAAAGCTTATAGATGTTATAATAAGAGAACTAAGGCTATTGTTGAGAGTGCAAATGTTAAAGTTGATGAAAAGTTCAAAATTTAGGAAAGAATGCTTGATTATGAATTAGATGAAGGAACTCATCCTAGAACTAACCCAGAGAATGCAAAATTATTATATGAAACTGATAGTGAATTGCAGAATGAAAGTTTCATTGAGGAAATCATAGAAGAACCTACACCTAAAGTAAGAACTGAGATAGTGACACTGAACAAGAATCGATCAAGGAATAATCCTTTTGATCAGATTATTGGAAGCATAGACAGAGCATTTCTAACAGAATAAGGTACAAGAATAGTTGTGTTTAATTTCTCAAATTGAACCTAAATCTACTAGTGAAGGCTATGAAGATGAACATTGGATTAAAGCTATGAAGGAAGAACTAGATCAAATTGAAAAGAATAAGACTTGGGAGTTGGTCCCTAGACCTAAAGATAAAAATGTGATAGGAACAAAATGGGTATTCAGAAACAAGATGAATGAACAAGGAGAAGTTGTAAGAAATAAAGCAAGATTGGTATGTAAAGGATAATCACAACAAGAAGGAATTGACTATGAAGAAACTTTTACACATGTTGCAAGAATTGAAGCGGTAAGAATATTTTTGGCTTATGCAACTTTTAAGAAATTCAAAGTGTATCAGATGGATGTGAAGTCAGTATTTCTGAATGGAGAATTGGAAGAAGAGGTTTACATTGAGAAACCTTAAGGTTTTTCTTTAACTCATGAAGGAGATATGGTATGTAAATTGAAGAAAGCTTTATACGGATTGAAACAAGCACCTAAAACTTGGTATGCAAGATGTGATAATTATTTGATAAAATTAGGATTTACTAAAGGCACATCGGATAGCAACTTGTACACAAAATAAATTGAAAATGGTTTGGTTGGTTGTAGTTATCTTTGTTGATGATATTATCTTTGGAGGAGAAGATGAAGCCAATGACAAATTTGCAGATGAAATGAAGACTGAATTTGAAATTGAGTATGATTGGTGAGATGAAATACTTTTTAGGATTGTAGATAACACAGAACATCGATGGTCTCTTCTTAAGTAAAAAAAAGTACTTGAATGACTTATTGAAGAGATTTGGAATGGAGAATTGTAAACTAGTTGGAACACCTATGGTAACCAAAAAAAAGTTATCTACCACAGATGAGACTCCTACAATTGAACAGAAGAAGTACAGATCTATGATTGGAGGATTGTAGTATTTAACTCATACAAGACCTGATATATCACATGCAGTTGGAATTTTAGCAAGATTTCAAGTTGATCATAGAGAATCATATTATGCAGCAGTAAAAAGGATACTGAGGTACTTAAGAGGCACAATTGAATATGAATTTTGGTATGAAAAATTTGATGACTTTACCCTATGTGCATATACAGATGCAGATTGGGGAGGTAGTGTTGATGACAAAAAGAGCACAAGTGGTGGAGGATATTTCCTTGGAGGAAGATTAGTTTCTTCATAAGCAAGAAGCAGAACTGTATTTCACATAGCACAGCAGAAGCAGAATATGTGGCAGCAGCAAACAATCGTAATTAAATAATTTGGATGAAGCAAATGTTGAAGGATATTGGAATAAAATTTGTTGAGCCTGTTGTTATACATTGTGATAACACCAGCACGGTTAATATGTCTAAGAATCATGTACTACATTCTAAGACAAAGCATATAGAGATAAAGTATCATGTAGTGAGAGAGAAAGTGGAAAAAAAAGAAGTTAGATTGGATTATATAAGCACAAAAGAGTAGATTGCAGATATATTTACAAAGCCTTTGCCTAAGGATACATTTGAGTATCTGAGAGGTATGCTTGGGGTTATGCCCTAGCCTACTCTTGAGAAGTGATGCAAATGGTTGTATCTGTCCAGTGGTATATGAGCCTTATCTTTCTTTTGGACTGGATGTTGGTACTTCCTCTATGGGGGAGTATGTGTATCTGAGCTGAGTCATGAGGACTCTAGTGAATGTATTTTTTGAATAGTATCTTTTGACAATGAAGTTGTTGTTGACATAATGATGAAGCATTTGTCATTGATGTCAATGGGGGAGAAGGATACATGAAAAAACTATCTATTAAGAGAGTTTGAGGGAGAAGGTTACAAGCATATGGAGAGATGAATAGGAAAATGAAGCAAGATTTGATTGATGAAGAGAATTTGAAGCATTTCAGAGCAGCAGCGCAACAGTGTTGATATTCATGGAACTCAGATGTTTTTTTTTCATCTTTGTTGCCTTCAATGCCATTGGGGGGATTTATAGGAATGAATGT
Organism: Chamaecyparis obtusa; assembly: GCA_027943335.1. Lineage (NCBI taxonomy): Eukaryota > Viridiplantae > Streptophyta > Pinopsida > Cupressales > Cupressaceae > Chamaecyparis > Chamaecyparis obtusa. The sequence goes on from BSBK01000756.1 coordinate 3,558,673, forward strand.
TGAATATATCCTTTGGGGTAGTATTCACAGCCATTCTGTAGCAATTGTTGTTGCATTCATGACTTTGATTGTCATTGATGTCAACACAGTGATCTACTGAAGATTAGTAGAGAAGCAAACAGTGTTTGAGTTAGCACACATGGGATATTGAAGATCAAGATATGTAGAGTTGATGACTTACTCTATGATGTTCTATAAGATTTTGGTTAATAGCACATATAGAAATTCATTTATTCATGGATGTTATGAGAATTTTAGTTGAAGCAGTATTTAGGCAGTGTTCCTGAGTAGCGGTTTTGGAAATTGGATGATATCTCCTAATCGGGATAGAATCTGAGCATGCAAAGTTGGATTGATGTTGAAGACATTTTGATTATGATGTGGACATGATAGCAAGGTCAGAGGTCATACGAGTGAAGAGTTATCTTATTTGGAAGCCAACAGTTTTATGTAATTATGGAATTTTAATGTAACGTGTGGAAGATTTTATTTTTTAATTTGTATGCCGACTCATTTTTAATTATTTGAGTGTGGTATAAAGGAAGGAATTTTTTCCTTATTATAATGTGTAATTATGTATGGTATTTTTGAAAGTGAATTGTGGAATTGTGCAATGGTTATTGGAAGAGGATATACAAAGTATAGAGATCTGGTATTGAGATTTGAGGAAGCAGTTTGTGCGGTTTGACACAATCAGAGAAGGAGTATTGAGTTTTTGAGACCAGTAATCTTTTGGTATTATTCTATTGAGTAATACAAAGATTAGTTGGACAGTGTGTTCAATGATCTTACACCTGAAACTATTTGGGCAGTGGGTCCTTCTGTCTTCCATAACTCCTAAGAGTTAGAATCTTTTAGCAAGGATTCAAAGTCTCCTAGAAGGGACTAATGTGTACTGAATGTATTTCATAAGACTCTTAATAGAGTCCATCCTCTCACAAGGAAATTTCATATTAGTGAATCTTTTGTGGGCATCATTCCCATCGGGGTTTACTCTTTGATCAAGAGGTACCCTAGTCAACATATCTTGTGTTATTGTGTTGTTGTCTATGTATATCTTTCTATGGCTTTTTATCACATTACTTACATGGTTAAAACATATTGAAGTTGATAATGATGGAATATGGATGAAGTGACTGAGAGGGGGGGGGTGAATCAGACAACCATAAATCTTGATTATTAATTCTTTGCAGATCCCTTAGGATATCTTAACACTGTTATTTGTTTTGGCACTCGGTAAATAGATTGCAGTAACTTTGAAGATGCAGAAAGTATTATCAATATTATCTTTAGATATTCATCAAAACATGTATATGATTGTGAAAGCAATTAAGAACACAAGAGACACAAGATTTAACGTGGAAACCCAATATGGGAAAAACCACCAATGTATCTAGATACTGATTTTCACTTTTCTGAAGTGATGCCCGGTTAGAAGCCAACCCGGTGAGAGGTTACAAAACACACTGTTAGGTGTGACCTTGTTAGAGGATTTAAAACACCCTGCTAGGAGTGGCCTGGTAAGAGGTCTTAAAAACAATTCAATGGAATTGTCACCTTGTTAGAGGATTTATATTATGGCTGTTAAACCAACTCGGTTAAGAGATTTAGAATTCACTGTTACAATGATAAGAAGGTAACAATGAAAAAGTGACCTGTATAATAATGCAACTGTCTTGCTGATTACAGATCTCTGTTCTGCATAATTCTGATCCTTTCTAATCGAATAAATCTCTGCTGCTCCTCAAGGATATCTGAACATCCTTCACAAGTTCGCATATACCTTTCCTTCTTTTCTTCTGTAAATCTTCTGCTATATTGTTATTTACTTTTCACTTTTGACCTTTTATTTATATGATTTTGGATTAGTCAAATCGACATTATTTAGTATAACAGTCGGCTGAATTAAGTAAACTCTATTTGCAAAAATCCTTCAAGGGCCGACAGTGCTCGGTGATCATATCTTTCTATAATCTTTCGGAGACCGAGGGAACTCGGTAAACACCGACAATTCTTTACCTTTGATAACCGACTGAACTCGGTAAACACTATCTTTTCTTCGGCAACCGAGTGAGCTCGGTAAACACTATCTTTTCTTCGGCAACCGAGTGAACTCGGTAAACACTATCTTTTCTTCGGCAACCGAGTGAACTCGGTAAACACTATCTTTTCTTCGGCAACCGAGTGAACTCGGTAAACACTATATATTCCTGACTGGTAGACCGACTGAGCTCGGTAGAGGCTGATTGCTGCGGACTATGACATAGTGTGACATCAAAGACAATACATAATTGAGTAGCAATTTCCTTCAGACAATTGTTTCCAACAATCTCCCTCTTTGGCATTGATGGCAACACAATATGTCATATCATAAGAAATTTGAAAGAGTTAGCTCGGTTTAGATTCAAATCTCCCTCTGTCAGCAAACTTCCTGTATCCTGAAAATTTCTCCTTCTGACTATTCCTTCTGACTATTTGAAAATTTCTTGAAGTAATAGTAAAGACATAGCAAACACTCCCTCTTTGACAACATATGCCAAAGATAATTCACATATTACCGGTGAAAATTAATGTACCTCAAGTACTGATTCATATGCAATGATTCCTTTAATATGCTGCATCAACAAGTTGATTTTCAATCATGTTCTGGTTGATGCATCACTAAAAATGTATTTAGTGAGCCTCGGATAGGGGAATGACCCCTAACTTACCTCTTAGATACATAAATGCATCCTTAGGTAATGGTTTGGTAAAAATGTCTGCAATCTGTTCTTTTGTATGAATATATTCTAATCTGATTTCCTTGTCCTGCACCAATTCTCTGACAAAGTGATATTTAATAGCAATGTGCTTGGTTTTGGAGTGCATCACTGGATTCTTAGAAATGTTTATTGCACTGGTATTGTCACAAAATATAACAACTGGTTCTTTGATTTCAACCTTCATACCTTCTAATAGCTGTTTAAACCAAACAATATTGGAACAGTTTACTGCAGCAGCAACATATTCTGCTTCAGCTGTGGATTGAGATGTGCAATTCTGCTTTTTACTAGTCCAGGATACCAGTCTTTTTCCAAGAAAAAATGCTCCACCACTTGTGCTTTTTCTGTCATCAATGTTTCCTGCCCAATCAGCATCAGTAAACACTTTCAAGTCTAGATTGCCTCCAAATTTATACCACAAACCATACTCTTCAGTTCCTTTTAAGTATCTTAAGATTCTTTTGATTGCCATCATGTGATTTTCCTTAGGTTTTGCTGAGAATCTAGCTACTATACCGACTGCTAAGGCAATATCAGGTCTTGTATGTACCACATACTGTAATTTTCCAATCATAGATCGGTATAGGGTCTGATCAACTTCTTTTGAATCATCATTTTTGGTAAGTTTCAGTCCAGTACACATGGGTGTACCAACTGGTTTTGAATCTTCCATTCCAAACTTCTTAAGTATCTCCTTAATGTATTTGGATTGAGTAATGTATATACCATTTTTGCTTTGCTGAATTTGAAGGCCAACAAAGAATTTTATTAAACCAAACATAGACATTTCAAATTCTCTGTTCATTTGTTCTGAAAATTCTTTGCACTGATCCTCATTCCCTGTAAATATAGTATCATCCACAAATATTTCTGCCAATACAATTTTGTCATCCGGTCCTTCTTTGATATACAGATTGCTGTTATCATTAGCTCTTTTGAAATTAATCTGGATTAAATAGTTATGGATTCTTTCATACCATGCTCTAGGAGCTTGTTTTAAACCATACAATGCTTTGTGTAACCTGCAGACCATGTCCCTTTTGTCTGGATCAACAAAACCTTCAGGTTGTTCAATGTAGACTTCTTCATCAAGAATTCCATTGAGAAATGCAGATTTTATATCCATCTGATATACCTTAAATCCTTTGTGTGCTGCATAAGCAAGTAGAGTTCTTACACCTTCTAATCTTGCAATAGGAGCAAAAGTTTCTCCATAATCTATACCTTCTTCTTGAGAGTAACCTTTACATACCAGTCTAGCTTTGTTTCTAGATACTTGACCATCTTCATTCAGTTTATTTCTGAATACCCATTTTGTTCCAATTACATTCTTATCTTTAGGTCTAGGTACAAGAGTCCAAGTTTTGTTCTTTTGTATTTGTTCTAATTCTTCATTCATTGCTTCAATCCAACTTTCATTCTCTAATGCATCTTTGATATTTCTAGGTTCAAAATCAGTAAGTAGACATGTACCTTTTAGCTTGCTTCTTGTCATAGTACCATCTGATTTGTTTCTAATGATTTGATCTGGTGTATGATGTCTTCTGACATATTTGGCTAGTATAGGTTCCTTGCCTTTTGAATGAATCATGTTGTTGTCTTCTAGGATCTCTTCTTCAGGTTGCTCGGACTCGGTAGATATTTGATCGGTAACTTCAGGCTGAGACTCGGTCTGAATTTCTTCCTGTGACTCAGTTTGAACTTCTTCCTGTGACTCGGTCTGTGACTCAGTAACTGTGCTTGGCTCGGTAGATATAGCTTCCTTATTGATAGTTGTGTCTGTCAATGTTTCAGGTTCAATGTAAATGAATCTTCTGTAGTTCTCAGGTTCCCTTTTGCTTTCTTCCTCAGTCTTTTCTGCAAACTCATCAAATTTCACATGTATACTTTCTATGACTTTGTGAGTAGATAAGTTCAGACATTTGTATGCCTTGCTTTTGCTAGAATATCCTAGGAATATTCCTTCATCACTCTTCACATCAAATTTATTTCTTCTGGATTCCTTTAAGATATAACACTTGCTACCAAATATTTTCATGTAACTTACATTAGGTTTATAGCCATACCATAATTCATAAGGAGTTTTGAATGTGTCTTTCTTCAGTTGTACTCGGTTCAAGGTATGAACTGCAGTGCTGATAGCTTCCTTCCAGTACTTTATAGCAATGTTCTTTTCTATCATTAGAGTCCTTGCACAATCCATAATAGATCTATTTCTTCTTTCTGCTATTCCATTCTGCTCAGGAGTTCTAGGAGCTGATACCTGTCTTTTGATTCCTCTTTCAATGCAGAAGTTGTTAAAATCATGGGAGATGAATTCACCACCTCTGTCTGATCTTAAGCATTTCAATCTTTTCCCTGTTTCTTTTTCTACTCTTGCTAAGTACCATTTGAACTTTTCAAATGCCTCTTATTTTTCTCTTAAATACATAACAGTCATCATTCTAGAATAGTCATCAATGAAAAGAATAAATAATTTATCTCCAGTATAGCTTTGTATTCCAATAGGTCCACATAAATCAGTATGCACAATTTCCAAAATTTCTTTAGACTGATAGTTCTTACTTTTGAAACTAGTTTTACTCATTTTGCCAATCTGACAATTCTTACATAGACCAGTGTCAGGTTTCTTCAAAGTAGGAATGCCTCTAACCTTCTTGAATTTGCTTATTTTTATCATGTTATCAAAATTCACATGACACAACCTTTTGTGCCATAGCCAACTTTCTTCTATTTGAGCAATAAGGCATGAATATTCATTGAGATCAAGATAAAATAGGTTACCTTTTGTTTGTTTGCCTGATCCAATGAGTTTTCCTTTTTCATCCAGCAGTCTTGCTTGACCATTCATGAATTCAACCTTGAAACCAGTGTTGATTAGCTGTGCTACACTTAGAAGATTATGTTTTAGTCCTTCAACCCAGTAAGCATTATCACATATGAGTTCTTTGGTTAATGAGATTCTTCCTTTTCCTTTTATACAACAAGGTTCATTGTTTCCAAATCTTACATTACCATTGTCACAGTCTTCTAGATATTCAAATTTTGTCTTATCACCAGTCATGTGGTGTGAACATCCGCTGTCTATTATCCATATATCATCCTTGCTTATATGTGAAATAAGTGCTATCTTATCTTCATCATCATCAGATTCATCTTTTATAGCAATAAAGACAATTTCTTCTTCACTATCATCAGAATCTTTAGCCATAAAACATGATTTCTTACCTTTATCCTTGTATGATTTGAAATTCTTTTTGCCATAGTACTTGTGACTTCTCTTTTCTTCCTTGACTTGCTTGTTTGGGCACCTAGCTGCAATATGTCCAATTTCTTCGCATGAAAAATAGATTAAAGGAGTTTTACCTTTATATTTACCTTTCCCTCTGGAGTACTTCTTTGCAAGTAATGCTTCTACAATTTCAAGATCACTATCAAAACTTTCTTCTGATTCCTCTTCACTGTCTGTCTAAACTTCTTTAATTTTCTTGTTTTTCCTTAGTGAAACCTTGGCCTCAAATGCTGATTCAATATTTTTGGAACTAGGAACATAGTTGTCATAATTGTCTAATTCAAAAGCTGTCAATCTTCCAACTAAAGCATCCAAGGTTATACTGTGGTTTGCCTCACATCTTCTTTCTTGAATAGCTGATACTCTTATTGCATAGATAGGGAGTAGTGTTCTGAGTACCTTACTTATAACAGTCTCATCTGAGATTGTTCCTCCAGAAGCTCTGATTGCACTTACACTTGCTTTGATTCTTTCAACATATTTTGCAATGTTTTCATCTTCCTTCATATTCATCTTGTCAAACTGTCCTCTTAGGCTTTCTGCTTTGGCTCTCTTCACATTTGCATCACCACCATATATTTTCTTCAGTGCCACCCACATTTCATATGCAGTAGTGCAGTCTTTAATATCATCAAATTCTTCATAGCTGAGAGCAGATGCAATGTCTATCATCATGGTGTTGTGAGTCTTTTTATCTGCAATGTCTTCAACAGTTAATGCGCCATTAGGAATTGTGTATTCTTCATCAATGTATTTGCATCCTGAATCACCAATGGAAGCCAGATGAAGTCACATGAGACCTTGCCATGCTGAAAAGTTATCTCTGTTAAGCTTTGGAATTTCCCTCTTGTAAGACATCCTGATCTTTGGCTTAGGTCTTTGAAACCTTTCCTGCAAGCACCAACAGCTCTGATACCAATTGATGGAATATGGATGAAGTGACTGAGAGGGGGGGGGTGAATCAGACAACCATAAATCTTGATTATTAATTCTTTGCAGATCCCTTAGGATATCTTAACACTGTTATTTGTTTTGGCACTCGGTAAATAGATTGCAGTAACTTTGAAGATGCAGAAAGTATTATCAATATTATCTTTAGATATTCATCAAAACATGTATATGATTGTGAAAGCAATTAAGAACACAAGAGACACAAGATTTAACATGGAAACCCAATATGGGAAAAACCACCAATGTATCTAGATACTGATTTTCACTTTTCTGAAGTGATGCCCGGTTAGAAGCCAACCCGGTGAGAGGTTACAAAACACACTGTTAGGTGTGACCTTGTTAGAGGATTTAAAACACCCTGCTAGGAGTGGCCTGGTAAGAGGTCTTGAAAACAATTCAATGGAATTGTCACCTTGTTAGAGGATTTATATTATGGCTGTTAAACCAACTCGGTTAAGAGATTTAGAATTCACTGTTACAATGATAAGAAGGTAACAATGAAAAAGTGACCTGTATAATAATGCAACTGTCTTGCTGATTACAGATCTCTGTTCTGCATAATTCTGATCCTTTCTGATCGAATAAATCTCTGCTGCTCCTCAAGGATATCTGAACATCCTTCACAAGTTCGCATATACCTTTCCTTCTTTTCTTCTGTAAATCTTCTGCTATATTGTTATTTACTTTTCACTTTTGACCTTTTATTTATATGATTTTGGATTAGTCAAATCGACATTATTTAGTATAACAGTCGGCTGAATTAAGTAAACTCTATTTGCAAAAATCCTTCAAGGGCCGACAGTGCTCGGTGATCATATCTTTCTATAATCTTTCAGAGATCGAGGGAACTCGGTAAACACCGACAATTCTTTACCTTTGATAACCGACTGAACTCGGTAAACACTATCTTTTCTTCGGCAACCGAGTGAACTCGGTAAACACTATCTTTTCTTCGGCAATCGAGTGAACTCGGTAAACACTATATATTCCTGACTGGTAGACCGACTGAGCTCGGTAGAGGCTGATTGCTGCGGACTATGACATAGTGTGACATCAAAGACAATACATAATTGAGTAGTAATTTCCTTCAGACAATTGTTTCCAACAGATAAAAGTTGTATTTATCTAATAACTGATTCATCCCCCCCCCCTCAGTTATCTTGGTGGACTTTACTTTCTAAAAAACATCATTAGTGTTAGTCTTTCCATCAAGAGTAATAGATCCTATACCTTTTATCAAACAAGGTGCATTGTTTCCAACTCTAACAATTCCTCCATCATAATTATTAAACTTTATGAATTTATTCATGTCTCTATTCATATGATGTGAACAACCACTGTCTATAATCCAATTAGATTTCTTTTCTACTTGAGAAACTAAGGCTTTTTCTTCCTTAACTTTTGTTTCAGGATTTTCTTCTTTTATTGCTACAAGTCCTATATCATCATTCTCATTATCACTTTCACTTAAATATTTCTCCATACTAGCTTCAAAATCTTCATCATTGGCATAATAACATTCTTTAAGTCTTCTAGGTTTAAATTTATTTCTATACTTTTTTACTCTCTTAGGATATTTAGATGCAAAATGACCATATTCTTGACAAGTCCAACATTTAAAATTTTTCTTACTGTCTGGTTCTCTTTTCACAAGCAAGGCAATTCCTTCTTCAATCTTCATGTCTTCTTCATTCCTAGATCTACTACTGCTAGCATAATCTCCACTCACACTCATGCTTCTAGACAAGGTAGGGTTAATACTCAGTGTGCCAAATGTTGTCTCCATTCTAGGTAGATCTCTTGATTGTCTCAAGTTCATCTTTGTTGCTTCTAATCTTCCAAGAAGAGTTTCTCTGGTGAAGTTCTCAGTACAAGGTATAAATTTCTCAATCATCTACATTTTCTACTTAAATGTGAGAGTCAATGTCCTCAGAATTTTCCATATCACTTCATTCTCTGTCTCGATTCCTTCACAGGATTTTATACCTGCAACAATTTCTGACATGATACCAATATAGCTTCTAATAGATTCATCTTCCATCATTATTATATCTTCAAATGCACATATCCAATTATGTAATTTGACTTTATTTGCATGTTCATCACCTTCAAAAGTAGATTGTAAAGCTAACCAAATTTCATGAGATGTTTTAAGATATTTTACTTGACTATACTCATTTTTTGGAAGGGTTGTCAAAAGTGCTTCTCTGGCAAGTATGTTACACATGAATAGATCTCTCTCCTCATTAGTACATTCTTTAATTTTGTCTTCATCAATTATAGTCTTTTTGTTCTTTGTGATTAACCAACATCTTGGTCCTAAACAAAGTAAATGTGTCTTCATATTTTCTTTCCAAATGTCAAAGTTCACTCCATCAAACTTAGGGCTTTCTTTCCTGAAATGACTCACCATGGATCTCCTCAAGTAGTTAAACTTTTCATTCAAGGACCTGTCGCTTTGATACCAATTGTTAGAAAGTAAAGTCCACCAAGATAACTAAGAGGGAGGGTCAATCAGTTATCAGATAAATACAACTTTTATTACCTTTAACAGATTTTAACCATGTAAGCAATGTGATTAACAACCATAGAAAGATATACATACATAACAACACAACAACACAAGATATGTTGACTAGGGAACCTCTTGATCAAAGTGTAAACCCTGGTGGGAATGATGCCCACAAAAGATGCACTAATATGAAAGTTCCTTGTGAGAGGATAGACTCTGTTAGGAGTCTTATGAAATACATTCAGTGCATATCAGTCCCTGCTAGGAGACTTTGAATCCCTGCTAAAAGATTCTAACCCTATTGGGAGTTATGGAAGACAGAAGGACCTGTTGTCCAAATAGCTTCAAGAGCAAGATCACTAAACACACTATCTAATTGATCTCTATATTATTCAATAAAATAATATCAAAATATTATTGATCTCAAAAACTTATCACTTCTCCTTTGACTGTGCCAAACCGCACCAACTGCTTCATCGGATCTCAATACCAAATCTCTATACTTCGCATATCCTCTTTCAACAAGTATTGCACAATTCTGCAATTCACAATCTTACATTCCAATTACACTTTCCATCATACAATAAGGAAAAAATTCCTTCCTTTATACCACACTCAATTAATTACAAATGAATCGGCATACAAATTACAAAATAAAATCTTTGACACGTTACATAATAATTTCATAATTACATGAAATTGTCAGCTTCCAATTAAGATAACTCTTAACTCATGTGACCTCTCACCTTGTTGTCATTTCCATGTCACAATCAACATGTCTTCATTATCTATACAACTTCACATGCTCAGATTCTATCCCGATTAGGAGATATCATCTAATTTCCAAAAATTGCCACTCAAGAACACTGCCTAAATACTGCTTCCACTGATTTACACATAACTGTCATGAATAAATGAATTTCCTTATGCACTCATAACCACAATCATATGAAACATCATAAATTAAGTCCTTAACTCCGCATAGCTTGATCTTCAATATCCCATGTGTGCTAACTCAAACATTGTATGCTTCTCTGCTAATCTTCAATAGATCACTATGTTGACATCAATGACAATCACAGTCTTGAATGCAACAACAACTGCTACGGAGTGACTACAAATACTCCCCCATAGGATATATTCAGCATTCATTCCTAACAATTACAAGAGAGATCAATCCTTATAAAAGGAGATAAAAACCCTAAAAGGGTGAACAAACCTAGGTTGCATGATAATAATTAATAAATGAATTAATTATTATATGACTAAATTTTAGCTTAAGCATAAAAAGATACTAAGTAACTTAGTAATTAAATCAATATGATTTAACTAATAAGTAAAGACTTTATTACTCTAATACTCCACCTTAAGATAAACTTTGGGAGAAGCTAAAAACCTAGAAAGAACTACTAAAATCAAATGGGTCCCGGTAACAAAAGGCCTAATTAGGTACCCAAGTACAAAAGAGAGTCTCCATAAAGTAGAGAAATAGAGAAAACCACATGGGGAAAATTCTACTCCAAAAAGAGACAAAGACTATTGTTAAGGACTAAAGAAGCCTCCAAAACTAGGAATGTTCTAGAAAATAGGAACAAAGATGAACATGTACAACATCACTGAAGCAAAAAACTACAAACTCCATCAAGAAGTTGTGCAACATCATTGATGATCTGAAGATCCCCCACTAAAATATGACCAGGTAGAGAAGATTGTAATCTGCATGACTGCCCTCAAATGACACTACTTGAATCAGGAGGCAAACAACTAAAGATGAAGATACATAATACTATAATCTGTACGAGTGCCCTCAAATGACACTACTTGAATCAAGAGGCAAATAAAGGCAAACACCTAAAATTTAAGATATAGATGGCATAAAAACACCAAAAGTGTGAAGAGTTGATCAATCAAAGATGGAAGAGTGCATCCAAAAATAGGATAGAAAGAGTGTCCATATGGTAAATGATCCATCTCACTAGAATGCATAGGTATCCAGTCACTGCATCCACCTAGTACATAGAATCAAATACTGAATACATAGCTCACACAATTGAACCAAGGAAGCAGTAGAACCAATAGTAGAAACCCCCCCCCCCATAATACTAACAAGGGATTAATGATAGGTACATTGAAAATATCATCCAATATGAACTGCATGATACCAGAAATATCGAAGGTGAAGAGAGAGTACAAACACAAATAAAGATACTTGAGGCTAATGCATTGGAAGAATTCTCACATGACAAAAGTAGATGACAAACAAAGGAAAACATCAAACCCCCCTAGAACTTTATAATGGAGTGCAAGTACATAGAGCATGAACATGTGAAAATCCCATACATGCAATAGAATGTAACTTTATCTCAGTGTGTGTGCATAAAAGAATGCTACAAAAGTGAAGTATACACTGCTCAAAGAAGAGTGAAGGTTGCTGAAACAAAAGAACAGCCAGCTAAGATGAGCCATCCCTCAAAAGGAAAAGATCCCAGGACTTGAAACATCCAAGATATCCACTAGATTGAAAAAATGCAAGAATCTAAATAAAATATACCTAGAGAAAAAGATAGAAAAATGACTCAGAGCACTGGAAAGCTCTCTGAACAATATTTCCAACTATATATCATTTGCCCAAAATGGAGTCTGGATGCACAAGATAGAGCTCCTTGAGTGAAAAACTAAACATCTAACTATGACAATAAAAAAACACCATCAAAAAATAAAAATCAGAGATTCAAACCCCCAGATCTGGATAAAGCTTGGAACTAGATTTTCGGTGATATCTCGTTTGCCCAATTTCGATATCATATGCTCAAATTATGAGCAAAAAACCACAGGTATGCTGATGGGTCCAAAAAATAGTGTCCAAATGTGCTGACATGTGCTGATGTTAGTACTTCATGGAGCTAAAATTGATGGCCAAATGACCATCGCAATATAAAAGGCCGCTGGGGCTAAAAATTGGGCCCCTAGTCACCATATGACTAGGGGTTGAGGCAGTATCAGCGACTGGGTTAAATTTGAGAGCCAAATGGTCATCATCGCCCCAAAAAATAATAATTAAAAATTGCATGTGTGCCTTGGGATATGTGCCAAGGATTTCAATTTGTGTGCCAAGGCATTTAGTTTTTGTCTCAATTTGTGTGCCAAGGTATTTGATTTTTGTCTCAATTTTTGTGCCAAGACTGTAAAATTTTTGCCTCGATTTTGCATACTAAGGTGTTCATTTTTTGCCTCAATTTACGTGTTAGGGCAATAAAAATTTTGTCTCAATTTGCATGCTAGGGTAGGAAATTTTTACCTTGATTTTTGTGCCAAAGCGGTACAATTTTTGCCTCGATTTGCATGCCAGGGATGTACAGCCTGACATGCAAAAATATTTTACCTCAGAATGCAATGACGTCCAAATTTGACATGCCTTATATGGAAATAGGGGTTTTTAGGTGTTGGGAGCTCAATGGAGAGGTCTGTTTGGGCCCAAAGTGCTCCAAAAAACTAGTGACCACCTCAGGATTCGTGTTAGGGCAAGTTGCAAAAAAAATGCCATAGATTATAACTTTGTCCAAATTGGACAAATTTCATATGGATCTAGGGGTTCTTCAATGCTTTGAACACAATCGTGAGGTCTTTTTGAAGCCAAGATGACCAGAAAGAGAGGTCCCCCAGATCCAATAGAAAACCCTCTGAAACTACAGATCTGACGAATGAAGCCAAATCTCTCAGGAAGAGGACATGGGGAAATAGATCTGAAGCTCCGATACCATATTGGAGTTGATGAGTAAACAACCCATAGCTCCTAAGAACACCTGCATGAAAACACCTATCACAGAAAGAGAGAGAAAAAGAAAGAAGCTATTGAGGGCTGAACGCATTGATCCATGAGAGAGGAGAAATCATTCTTAATGTGCACAAATAAAAGTTACAATTCAATAATGAATAATCTGTTATGAATACAAAGGAGATCAATCCTTATAAAAGGAGATCAAAACCCTAAAAGGGTAAAACCTAAGCTACACAATAATAATTAATAAAGCAATTAATTATTATACACCTAAATTTTAGCTTAATTAAAAAGAGGTAATAAGTGACTTAGTAATTAAATCAAACTTGATTTAATTAATCCGTAAACACTTTATTACTCTAACAAGCTATACACATCATATGACCGGTGATGAGGACAAATTTGAATGTCTTGAACACTTTAATGGAGGATCTGTTAAAATAGGAAATGATACACCTTGTCTAGTGAAAGGAAAAGGATCTATCTTGTTGAATAATAAGATTAGATGTGAGAATGCATTTTGGGTGAAAGGACTTAACTATAATCTATTGAGTGTAGAACAATTGAATAATTAAAGTCACTAAGTTGCATTTGAAAATAGGAAGGTGAAGATCTATGATGAAACCAAAAAGTTGGTCAGTACTGGTGAACAATCCAAAGGTAATCTATTTTATCTTGATAATGTTGAAACTTCTTGTTTACTAGATAGAAATGAAGATGTGTGGTTATGTCATAAGAGACTATGTAATGTGAATTTTGATAGTATGGTTAAGATCAGTAAGAAGAGAAAATTTAGAGGTTTACCGAGCCTAACTAAACCTGACCATGTCATGTGTAATCAATGTTAGAAAGGGAAAATGACAAAATCTATTTTTAAGAGAAAGAACTATTCTTCTAAAGGTAATTTGGAGTTGGTACACACTGACTTGTGTGGTCCTATGAGAACTCAGAGTTATTATGGTGACAAATATTTCATTTTATTTGTTGATGACTACTCTGGGACGATGATAGTTATATTTTTGAAGGAAAAATATGAAGCTTTCAAAATGTTTAAATGGTATAAAGCTAAAGTGGAAAAGGAAACCTGAAAAGAGTTAAAATGCTTAAGATCTGATAGAGGAGTTGAGTTTATTTCTGATAAATTCACTAACTTTTGTAATGAGCATGGAATTAAAAGACAAGTTTCTACACTGAGGATACCACAATAGAATGGTATTGTTGAAAGAAGGAATAGATATATAGTTGACTATGATAGAACACTGATGATTGAGAAGGATGTTGCACAAACGTACTGGAGAGAACTTGTGAGCACTATTGTATAGACATTGAACTAAGTACAATTGAAGAAAGATTCCAACAAGACACCTTATGAGCTACGGTTTGGGTACACACCTAATGTAAGTTATTTCAAAAAATTTGGAAGTAGATGTTACATTCTAAAAGATGATAGAAATGAGAAATTTGATTCTCAAGGTGATGAATGAATATTTTTGGGATATTCTACTAAGAGAAAATCTTACAAATGTTTGAACAAGGTTACTAACAAAATGATTGGAAGTACTATTGGAAAAATGGTCAGCGCTCCCCTCAGGATTTGTGACATGGTTTAAGAGCCTCATGTGTCTTCTATAAGTCTAGTGGTTGTATTTGGCATTAATAAGTCGACCTTTTGGTGCAACGATAACTACTACTTGTAACAAGTGGTATCAGAGCCTGGTCACAGGTTCAAATCCTCTCGGGTAACGCTGAGGGGATATTGTTGGAAAAATGGTCAGCACTCCCCTTGGGATTCATGACATGGTTTAACAGCCTCATGTGTCTTCTATAAGTCTAATGGTTGTATCGGGCATTAACAAGTTGATCTTTTGGTGCAACAACAACTACTACTTGTAACAAGTACTAATGTGAAAGTTGATGAGTTTGATGAGAAAAATGATGAAGAAAGAAGGAACTAGAAGACTATGGTAGATTTACATATATTAAGCATCCAGACACTCTACCCAAGCCATAGGCTAAGTCTACCGAGCGATAGGAAAATGCTACCCAGCGTTAGTCTATACAAATCGAGAATTAGGAAGATGTTACCGAGGAATAAATTGAGCCTTCATCGACTAATGAACAAAGAAGAGAGAAAGTATTGGCAAAATTTGTTAGAAGACACCATCCACAAAATTAGATTATTGGAGACAAGCAAGCTGACATGATGACATGAAGTAAGTTAATACAAAACACATGCTTAGTTTGTGAATTTGAGCCTAAAAATATTAAAGATGCACTTGAGAATGAGGAATGGATTAAAGCTATGATTGAAGAAATTGATAAGATAGAGAAAAACAAAACATGGACATTGGTACTGAGATTGAGTGATAAAAATGTTATTGATACAAAATGGATATTTAGAAACAAGTTGAATGAGAATGGTGAAGTGACTAGAAACAAAGAAAGACTTGTTTGTAAGGGATATGCACAAGAAGAAGGAATTGACTATTGGTCCTAAAATCTCTTTGAATGATGTAATACATTGTAAACAAGGTGTTAAAGAGAAATTAAGTGATTTCATTGGTAGATTTAAACATTTTCATGCTCAGATTTCTTATCATGTGTCTGATGTTGATTTGCAATACATTTTTATTGCTAATTTACAAAAAGATGTTAGAAATAAGATATTTCTTTTTGAATTCTCTTCCTTTCCTCAATTATGTGTAGTGCTTCATCATCATCAACATCAAGTCAGTCAAGTTGACAACACCACTCCAATGGGTCTTGTTCCTTTTGATAAGAGTGATATCGCGTCCAATTTCAACAAATTTCAAAAACCAAAAACTTTCATCAAAGTCAACAACTCATGCAATATTCTTGATGAACAAGTGGTAGCAACATCCAAAGGTGTGACTCCTTTGTCATATATTTTTAAGAATGCTCATAATTATACTCATATTTTTGAATCTTTGTATAATATTATGTTGAAGTTACTTAATGCTAATGTGTTAACACTTTCTCCTATCAAATCCATTGATCCATCCAAACCTAAATCCAAATACTTTAATCCCAAAGATTTCTATCAATACCATCGTCAACCTGGTCATGATACTAAGAGGTTTTTCCAATTGAAAATTGTTATTCAAGACCTTATTGATTTCAATGCCATATCTATGGAAGGTGACAATAACAATGGAAATAAATTCACTATACCTCCTAACCAAAACTTTCAAATCTATACCAACCCTTTACACTCTCATTCAACCAACACCATTGATCAACCTCCTTCTTCTTCTTCTCCTTTCATTGACTACAATGACAAAATTGATGAAGCTAAACATGTGGTAAATCAAGTTGAGCAAGTCAAACTTAAACCTAAACCTCCATCTAATATTTGCATTACCTTTTACCATACTGAGACAATTAAAGCACGTAGTGGTCCCCTCTACATTGTCGCAAAGGTTGTTAGCCTTCCTTCCCATGGAGTCCTTATTGATCCCACCTGCATGGTGAATATAATAATTGAAGAACATATTTACAATAGATAATTACAATGTGACTTCTATGATAAATCAAATGTTATGATCCAAACTTGCAATGGTTTCCTTTATCATTCTCATGGTTCCATTTTGTTTCCTATTGAAGTTGGTGGTAAAATTGAACATGTTACCTTCATTATCATCCCAATTTCTGATCAATTTCAAGTCAAACCTGGTCTTACTTTTATTACCTCTATGAAATTCACAACTTCTCCTATTCATAAATGTCTTAAATTTCCTCCTAATGGAGAAATCATGATTGTCAACCATACTCTTTATCACCCTTCAATGCCTTGAGAATTAGTTGACCTTGATTTCTAATGTAGTCAAGGGATGGTGGATCCAATTAAGGACAGTCCAAACCTTGCAGCCAAACACCAACATAGTGGAAATACACAACACAACAAATTGTTTCAAGTAATTTTCATTAACATGCCCGAATATAAGGCCTTCCGGGTTAGGGTCGATTACAAGAAAGAAACAATTCTGCAAGATCCACACACAGATCCAATACAATCTCAACTAGTTTAGCTCTGAAGATAATCATAAGCTAATGGAAAATCTAAGGTAGATCTAAACTTGAGCTCGAAAGCCTCCAAGAAAACTCCTTGTCTCCAAGTATGCAAACCAATAGCTCTGCAATTACAAATTATCAGATAATAATCTAATCCACAAGATCATGCAAGATCTTTTCCATAACTTCACCAAATCTAGCTTCTCTAGATCTAATGTTGTTCTTCTTATCAGCCTCTCCATTCTGTACTTCATTCCCCTAAACAACTACCCAAGCACCCCTTAAATACTAATCATCAGCCACAAGTTAGCTGGATGAAACCATTAAATCTTCCTAACAAATATTAAATGCCATACAAGTCAGCTTAAAAATTGTATTACAAACATTTAATCAACATGTTGGCCTAAAATAACAGCTACCAACAATAAATGCACCAAGTCAGCCCAACAAATCACACATAACTCCAATCGGTAAACCATAACTACCGAGCAACAATGAAATAACCGAGTACGCCAGGCATCACCAAGCACCAATGTCGATCGAGCACCGTAGACATGACCGAGTAACACTTTCACCAAGGGCCAGAGACTACTAAGTTCCTTCAGTGACCAAGCTTCCTTCAATGACCAAGACCATCAATCAAGGCTATAACCAAGTAACACTAGCCAAAATAACAAACACCCATCCAGTTTCACCGAGGACAAGAATGCCCTTGCATCACCCTAGAATATCCCTACATCAGACACCTCAGGTTTGAAAAGATGTTCATATGTGAGAAGAACATCTTCCAAGGTTCAGCACATAAACCCCAAACTGGTTCTTCACATACAAGTCTTCCACCTTCTGACTTTGCATACTTTTCCACTTCAACTTCCTCTATCTCTTCAAGTCTTTTCTTGACAACACACAGGTCAGTTCTCCAAACTGACCATTCATTTTCTTTGGAATCACCAACTCAACTTGAGAACTGATACTCAAGCTTCTCCTACCGAGCATTGTATCCAGCAAAGGCAACAGGGAAAACTTCATATCATCCTTCTTGATAGTAAACACATTATTCACACAATCATACATAGCTCTGCAATCATATTGCCAAGGTCTACCAAGCAATATATCACAACTATTCATTTCCACAATGTCACAAAGCACAAGATCCTTATACTAGCCAATCTGAACATCAATGAAGCATTGTTCTCTTACTTCCAAAGCATGATCATCTTGCAACCAAATAATCCTATAAGGATGTGGATGTTTCATTCTATTCAAACCAAGTGTCCTAACCATGTCCTCAGCAACAAGGTTATCAATACTACCACTATCAACAATAACATCACAGAGTTTACCTCCAAAATTGCATTGGGTCCTAAACAAGTTACTCCTCTAACAAGGTTCATCCTTTGTACCAAGAAATGTTTTTCGAAGCAGTGAGTTCTCTAATTCAGGTTCATTTTGAATGTTCTCATTCATCATAGTAGTTCATCGGTCAACCTTCTTTTGTGTACACTCAAAATAATGGTTTCCTTCCTCTCCATAGTTGTAGTAGGTACCTTTAAAGATAACTCCACCTATCTTCTTCTTTCATTCCATAGGTTTATGTTCATCTTCTACATCAGTCAGTTTATCCTTCATCGAGTGATCAACTTTCTCCTTCCCTCAGGAGTTACCATGTTGTTTCCTTTTCAACTTATCTTTTTCCTTCAGAGCATACTGATAAGAATCTTCAATAGAATCAATCTTCAACATACCAAGCTCATCCTAAATATTGAATCTCAAAACATTCACATACCGAGCTACCTTTTCCTTACCAAGTTCTCTGTGTCCAGACCGAATAGTAAGTTTGTAGAACTCTTCGGTATAATCTTCAACAGATAAATCCTTCTGCTTTAGATTTTGCAATCTCTTAAACAAGTCAACCTCATAGTCAATAGGTATGAACATAGCTTTCAATCTAATCACCATCAACCTCCATTGATTGATCTTCATTTCACCCTCCTCTTCTCTATCACTTTATAGTTCTTTCCACCAAAGAGCAACATGTCCTTTCAACTTTGTCTGTGCCAATCTTACCCGAAGAGGGTCTTCAATTTCTTCCAGCTCAAAGAAATCTTCAAGTTCACCAATCCAGTCAATAAAATTCTTAGGTTTCAAAGTTCCAGAGAAATTAGAGACTTCCATTCGGTAACTACTACTTAACCAAGTACCAGATCTAGGCAACCTAGTAGTTTTGTCTTAACCAGATTTGTCCCTTTGATCATCACCACTAGATCTAGTAGGTTCAAAGTCTTCAGCAACTTCTTCATAGCCATCCTTAGTACTAACATTCTGAGGTACACTGATAACAACTCTTATCATCTTAGTGATCATATCATTCTTCATCAGTTCCATCTCAGATCTGAAATCTGATTTCACTTTCTCTATGATCCAGGATTCCACAATATCACAAAGATTAGAAATAACTCTAGGGTCCAATATTCTCAGAGGCATCCTTAAAGATATGCAAAAACCTTTTGCAACAAACCCTCATTGACCACCTTATGACAATCTCCAAGTTGTATGCCAGTCAGATCACAATCTACAATATTAAAAAACAACTAGGGCAAGATTCCACAAGTTTAGTGCCACGGATTTGTAATCAAGATCATACGATCTCTTCACCAACAAGATCAATTTCACAGGATCAGTCCTCGCAAGGCTCTAATACCATCTGATGTAGTCTAGGGATGGTGGATCCAATTAAGGACAATCCAAACCTTGCAGCCAAACACCAACACAGTAGAAATACACAACACAACAAATTGTTACAAGTAATTTTCATTAACATGCCCGACTGTAAGGCCTTCTAGGTTAGGGCCAATTACAAGATAGAAATAATTATGCAAGATCCACACAGAGATCCAATACAATCTCAGCTAGTTCAGCTCTGAAGACAATCAGAAGTTGATGGAAACTCTAAGGTAGATCTAAACTTGAGCTTGCAAGCCTGCAAGTAATCTCCTTGTCTCCAAGTATGAAAACCACTTGCTCTACAATTACAAACTATCAGATAACAATCTGATCTGCAAGATCATACAAGATCTTTTCCACAACTTCACCAACTCTATCTTCTCTAGGTTTGATATTTTTCTTCTTATCAGCCTCTCCGTTTTGTACTTCATTCCCCTAAACAAGTACCTAAGCACCCCTTAAATACTAATCATCAGCCACAAGTTGGATGGATGAAACCATTAACTCTTCCTAACAAATATTAAATGCCATACAAGTTGGCTTACAAATTGACATATTACAAACATTTAATCAACATCTTGGCCTAAAACAATAGCTACCAACAATAAATGCACCAATTCGGCCCAACAAATCACACATAACTCCAATCGGTAAACCAGAACTATCGAGAAATAGTGAAATAATTGAGCACGTTGGGTATCACCGAGCACCAATTTCAACTGAGCACGGTAGACATGACCGAGTAACACTTTCACCAAGTGACAGAGACTACCGACTTCCTTCAGCGACTGAGCTTCCTTCAATGACCGAGACCGTCAGTCAAGGCTACAACCGAGTAACACCGGCCAAAACAAAAAACACCCATGCAGTTTCACCGAGGATAAGAATGCCCCTGCATCACCCCAAAATGCATCTGCATCAATTTCTTTTGGACTTCTATATCTCATTGATGCAGGAGCATCCTTGGTGTAAGGGAAATATTGCATCACCCAAAAATATTTTTTGGTTTCTTTTCAATAAGGGCTATCTTGTACAGAGCTGCTATTTTTAAAAATCTATTTGAACTTATTACACAAAAGCAAGGTCAAAAGGGGCCAAACAATGGCGCACCCTACTAATCTAGCTATAATACCCCAAAAATGGGCTATATGTTCATTAACCTCCTACATCCTCATATCGAACGAAATCGACATCAAAGTTCTAACCAAAGGCACATCGGCACATCATTGAATCCTAATTGATTATCTTAAATTCTGCATCGAGGAATATTCCTAGTAATATTCCTAATCATCATAATTATCTTTGATTTAATGATTATTTGGCGATAAATCCTATTTATCCTAAAGTTTAATTAATTGAATATTCTCAATATTTAATTAATTAAGTTTAATTCTGCCACTTAATTATTTAATTGAATTTAATTATATTTATTCCTAATTATTATTATTTAAATTTGATAATAAATCAAAATTCCTATGAATAATTGATTAAATTCTTATTTAATTAATTAAAGCAAGTTGTCAATTTTTATTAATATTGTTTTTGAATAAAAGTTTGAAAAATGATTGATTAACCCATAAATCAATTATTTTTATTTCAAAAATCGGTTAAGTTGAGAATAAATCACTTTATTTATTTATTAATTCATAATTATCCATGTGCACAATCAAAGAGTAGTTAAACTCCAAATCAGAAAATCAATGCAAGTTATTGACTTTTTGGAACTCAACATCATTTTTGAGTTTTAAAGTTGATCTAAACTTCTAATTTGAGTTAAACTCTGCTTTTGCATGTTTTTGTGAATTAAATTATCTTTATTTAAAAATAACTCAAAAATCAAGTTGAGTTATTTGAGTGATTTATGGCTTTTATCCATGCACCTCTAAAGCCCTGGATTTCTATAAATTAAGGCTTCAGCTCATCTCAAATCATCTCATAATTTGGCAAGCTCATGTTGGCACATTGGTATCTGAAGGATCAAAGCTTATTGCGAATCAACCACGTTTTGTGAGATCACTTTTTTTTTCATTTTATTGTTAGATCATTTTAGCATATCAATTTCCATATTAGCATAGATTCATATCAGTTTTTATCATATCATTGCATCTAAAATTAAAAAAAATAGATTAATTGCATTCATTCCATATCTAGATTTTGCATTTAAATCCTTCATTTAGGTGTCGTCAAGGTCACTGATCTCGATAACAATCTAAGAACATCATACTCACACCTATTGGAAGGTAGGAAATCACCTGGTTAGTTTAGTTTTCAATTATTCAATGATTTTGATTTTTGCTAACCTCTAATGTTTTACTAAAGTGTTGTGTCTATAGATCAGGTACAATTTTCACACACACATTTTTGGCAACCCACCTTTACATGCTAGTTTTGATTTTTTTGGGGAGCTAAAACCCTAAAGTTTCAAAGATTTAATTTTATCTCCCAAACGGCTTGGATTTTTTCTCTAAATTTTTTTTTGCAGTTTGAAACATATCAAGGAAGCTACAGTAACAAATTTAGAATTTTTTGAGATGTTTTGAATTTTTATATTTTCAGAGATTTTTATATTTTCAGAAAAATCTTTAAATTCTATAGGGGGTCGATTCTTTATGTTTTAAATTTGGACGCAATATAATAGCTCAAATAGTCAATTTACAAAAACTGGTTTGTTTTGATAAAAATGGGTCTCTAGGGAAAAAATGAAGAGATTTTTCTAAATTTTTTACATTTTTGGAAAGCTTTCTATTTTTTAGCAGGAGTCTCTATTTTGAATTTCTATTTTTGTGGCCAAAATCATAAAAAAAAATCAGATCTTGTTGACTAGGTCAAATGCAGCAAAAAAAATAAAGTTTTGTGATGGGTATGCACTTATTTTTTTTACATGGTTCAATGAATGATATGAGTTGTCATTTGGGTTAATTGCTTGTTATTATTGCTGATAATAATTGATTTTTAGAGATAACCCTATGGTTTTCATAAGTTGAATATATGTTGCATATCTTGTTTGCTTGTTTGCTTGTTGGAGAGTTCGTCACTTGCTTGCATGGAAAAGCTCAACAAGAATTGCTAAAAATTAGGTAAAATCTACTAAGTGCATTGTGAGGATCCTAGGTATTCTCCTTCATCTAATAACTTTTTGATTTGGACTTAAAATAAATCTCTTATGGCTCTGGCTTGTGTGCATCTTTTCATGCTTTTGTCTATTTCTACACACTTGCATAATTGATACTAGGTTGTGACCCCTTAAGGATTTATTAAGTAGTCTTAGATACTTGTGATTGATCTTGATTTCTATCTTGGGTTATTGGACTCGCTAATCCACTGACCCCTCATTCCACCCCATGGTTGTGAGGTCAGTGCCACATTAAAGGGGAGGGGTCAACATGACAGAAGCGTTAAGTGTTCCACTTGGCAACCCATTTATGCTTTTAGGAACTCACTTTTTTTCTAAGTTGGGGACTCATTTTCAGTGTGTGTGAGGTGTTAAGTGTTCCACCTTGTGGACTCATCTCATATTCTCTTTAAGCATTAAGTGTTCCTCTTTCTACTTTTTGGGTACTTTTGGTAGATTTGCTTTTTGGAAACATACATCTGTGCTCACATAGTAATTAAGCCCTATGAACACTATTCATGATTCTTGAGAGATTGGATTCCCAGTGAAATCCTTCTTGACAATAGAATCCTTTTAGGTAGGGAGGATACTTAGTGCATTTCACATTCAACTTGGTTAGTGCGTCTTCTCTTATTGATCGATACATTCTCTCCCAGGAGAGGTTGATAGATCACGTGGGGTTGACATCATGAGCTTTGGTGAATCAAAATTGGTTAGTGCACCTTCTCTTATTGATCGATACATTCTCTCCCCAGAGAGGTTGATAGATCACATGGATTTGACATCATAGACCTTGGTGAAGCAAAACTTTGTCTTAGTGTGTCAGATTTATCTATCTACTTTGTTTGGGTTAAAAGTGAAAAGGTGTCAAAAACCTTGGATCTGGAGCCAAGTCCCCTTGTCGTACAATACTATGAGTCATCTTTAGAGAGGGTTGACCGTAGCAAACATTCCCTTCATAGGGTAAACTGCATTGATGAAACCTCAAGCGGTAATAGCCATTTTCATCGTGGTAGTGATAGCCGCTATATAAATGTCCTTGTGGAAGAAATCTTCACAGGTGTGGTTCATTGTTGGGTTGTCAAATCTCCCTACCAGCTCCTGAAGATTATGTTCTCAGACTATGTCAAAACCCTAGTGCGCCGGGATTGGAGTTCACCCCTTTGGATCATAAAAGTTGCAGAGTCAAACCATTACTAAAAACCCTAGTGAGGCCAAATTTTCATTTTCTAGGGTATATGTGCGTTATTGCAAAACATTTTGGAACATACACAATTAGCGCTTCAGAGGATTAGAACAAATAAAATCACTTGATTGTTCATGCACAAGGTTGCTTTTTCCCTTGTTCATTATTTTCAGACATGCTTGAAATCACTAGCTTGCTATTTTGCATGCTTGTTTATCTATCTGGTTATTGAAAATGAACAAATCTGTTATAATCCTCAAATCTGGACAGTATAATTTGCAAACAAGCTGAAACTGAAAACCCTAAATTTGCAAAATTTGAAGTGAAATTCTTTTCTGGAGTCAAAAGTCATCTCAGAAGGTCAGAAAGTCATATGAGTTTTTGTCAAATGTCATTTTAGTATTGCCCAACTTTCGTATGGTGAACTACCCAATGTCGTACGAGTTTTTATGCCAGAAAATTCAAAAGTCAAAATCCTACTTGCAACTGTCATATGATATTTTCAACTGTCATTTCATTACCTACCAACTGTCGTACAAGTTTTGCAACTTTCATTTCATGGCATACCCACTGTCATACGAGTCTGCAAAGTGTCATTTGGGAAATTTTTTAAAGTTGTTAGAAAATTTTTAGAATTGCTAGATATTTACCTTTTTCAGCCTATTTCCAGAATCTGTCAATTAAATCACTGTGTTAGGAATAGAGCAGTAGCTATTGAGAATCTGATCATTATCCCAAAGTGGCCTTTTGAATCTGATTCAGCCTTCTATTTAATCGATTTGAGTCCTTTTCATCTTGTGTCAAAACCTTGTCATAGCTATCAATCTTCAATCAATCATCAAAATGACTAAGTGTTGTGGTATCTTGTCCGCTATCTTTTGGGAATCTACCCATACATCCAGGGCATAGTATCCTTCACCCACATCTAATCGAATCTTCAAATAAATCAAACCTTGACAAGGTTGCGTCATCTGATCATCTTGATTCATTTCATTCTTCAGTCATCTAGATCTTATTCTTTGTCTCACTCAAAGTTGATGGTGGAAACTAGAGCTTCCTCACACAAGAAATCTGGAGAAGCATCCTAGACCTTACCTATAACCGCTACCAGGGGTCCAACTCTTGAGAAACTCATCAATTCTGGTCTTTATGAAGATGACGATCTTGGCAACTATTGATTAAAAACTGGTTACATTCCTCCTCCATCAACTCACGGAGGTACCCAACAAACCCCACATCAATCTATTCTAAGGAGTCCACAAACTCCTACCATGTCTCAAGCAGGGACAAACTTTGGCTCTTAGAGAACTCAATCTCAACATGGTGCAGATCAGGAACCCACACTTGAAGAAATTTCTCAATATCAAAATGATGATAACTTCAAACGAATGATGAAGCATTTCTTGAAAGAAGACAGAGAAGCATACTTTTTACAATTGGCACATCAAGGAGCTAAACTTCCTCCCAAATTTAATGTGGAAAATATCATTACACATGAGGAAGAAACTCCACTCACAGCTATGATGAAACAGATGCATGCTATGCAAGTTGAACTAAATAATCTTAAGAAAGAGAAGGAACCCAAAGAGTTCTCCATGGAGGCTCTATGCCCTTTTCCTTTTGACCAAGACTTGTATATGCCACCATTTCCAAAAAGAGTGGAGATACCAAAATATGATAAATATGATGGACACTCTGATCCTTAAGATCATGTTAGAGAGTTCTATACACAATCCATGGAGTTCATGCATGAACTGACCTATCTCATGCACCTCTTTCCTAGATCTTTGGGAGGATCATCCATTCATTGGTTTTCTCGGTTGCCACCTACTATCAAAAGTTTTGAGGAGTTGATCAAATTGTTTTATCAACAATATTCCTATAGTATTCAACATCCAGTCACCATGATTGATATCTGTAATCTCAAGCAATATCCAGGGGAACCATTCCTAACATTTCTTAAAAGATGGAGGAAGAAGTTCTCTCTATATGCCAGACCTATTCTAGAAATAGAAAAACTAGAAATCTTCATCAATAACCTTGTTCTCGAAATCAATTATCCTCTACAATTGCAAGATCATACATCTTTTGATAAGATGGTGGATAATGCTATCAAAATTGAAAAAGTGCTTGTGAAAAAAGGAGAAATCACACTTCAAAAGGACAAGTACGAATCAGGATCCAGTTTTAAAGACAAAAACAAAAATTGGAACAAGAACAAAGGCATCATCACAGATGGTGTTGTTGATACTATCCGTGCCCCATCAAAGGCACCCGCCTACAATCTAACTCTTGGTTCCCAAGCCATCAAAGCTTTAGAACAAAATTCATCCGAACCATCTCAAAAGAAGCCAGAATACAAAAGATGGGATAATAAATGAAATTTTACTCTCTTGGAGAATCTTTGGAATCCACCATGAGAACTCTGCTAGCTGATAACATCATCTCTTTTCCACCAATCCGACCACCTGATTCTGAGCCTAAGCCAAAATGGTGGAGAGAAAATGAATTCTATGATTTCCATCGAGGTAAAGGTCACAAAACTAA
Organism: Chamaecyparis obtusa; assembly: GCA_027943335.1. Lineage (NCBI taxonomy): Eukaryota > Viridiplantae > Streptophyta > Pinopsida > Cupressales > Cupressaceae > Chamaecyparis > Chamaecyparis obtusa. The sequence goes on from BSBK01000756.1 coordinate 3,585,569, forward strand.
TAACTACTTCCGATTTAAACATACCATTCAAGATTTGATTGATAGTGGAGACATCACAATTGAAAATCCTAAGAGCAATAATGATCATACAACATTCACAGAACCATTTCTGAAACATGGTCAAGAAGTTTTAACTTCTCAGCCTAATATGGGGCAAAAGTCAACTATGCCTACCCTGGAAATAATGTTGTCATCAATATGATTGAACCATGTCTCTTTGAAAGTTGCAATGTCATCACAATTGTAAGAAGAGATAGACAAAATCAATCTACCAATGCGGTTACTCGATCACAAGCCCAAGCACATCTAAAAGGACAAATCCTAGATTCATCAAATGTCCCTAAGATGCCCTTCAATCTTTCATTTTCTTCTAAGCAGAAGGCTTCTTCCAAATCTTCCAATCCAAAGGATACGAGGCCTACATCTTATAGCATTATTCAACAACTCTAGCACACTAATGCCAAAATCTCCATGTTTGAGTTGCTTTGAATATCTCTAGCTCACAGAGCCATACTAGACAAAGCTTTTCTTAGTTCCAATGTTCCTGATGACCTTGATTTAGACAGGTTCCAGACTATGGTTGGACATCTTACATCTCCGCAATATATCTCCTTTTTAGAGGAAGATGACAACTCCTTGAGTCACCCACACAATCAACCTTTGCATATAGAAGTCTTGATCCAAAACCATAGGGTCAAACATGTGTTGATAGATGGGGGCACTGGCCTAAACATTTGTTCTTACAGCTTGATCACACAATTGGGATTTTCAAAATTGGCTATTGATCCTAGAAATAAAATAACTATCAAAGCCTATGATGAACAAGAAAGATCTTCTAAAGGCACCATTGTCTTACCTATTAGAGCAGGTCTAGTTATCAAAGATACCATCTGTCAAGTGCTTGATCTACCTTTGGCTTACAACATCCTCCTAGGGAGACCATGGATACATGAAATGCAAGCTATTCCTTCTACATACCATCAATGTTTGAAGTTTCCTTATGAAGGAGTAGAGGTTATTATCCTCGCAGATCTGAATACAACTTGCAATACATTGAAGGAAAGTGCTGATAAGCTTGTGCCTAATAACAAAGAATCTTCCATTGAATCAACTAAAGAAGCATCCACATCTAAAATGGAAGATCTTGCAAAAGAGGTTAATATCAAAGAAAATAGTATGGGAGAATATACTATGGAGCCAGTCTTATCTTTGACATCTCTCCCTATCTCACCTAAGTCTTACGGACAATCTTTGAAATTATCCAAGCCCAAACCTAAAGAACCTCTTGAGGCATATAAAAAGAATTTTGTGGTAGAACAAGTATCCAAGCAAGAGTTTGAAGAGGATGAAGTTGTGCTATCATGGCTATACAAAAACAAACCTGAATCTCAAGTTGTTCAAACTAGTGGCTCTACAGTATCCAAACTCTCTTTTAAGTCATATGGTCCAGGGGATAAATTGATAGCTAAGATGGGATATCTACGTCAAGGACCTCTCAGAGTTAGAGGGAAAGGTCTCATGGTACCTCTCCCACATACTGGTAGACAAAATAAAGACAAAGTTGGCTTAGGCTTTAAGAAGAAACCCTATCACCTCAAAGGTAATTGCTCTCATGTCATAGAGTAGATCGCACCAAGAGAACCTCTTCTTAAGAAAGAAGAAATAGAACTATTAGATAGTGATTCAAATAGTTTAGAACTCATCCCCTATGAAAAATTGCCTAAGGAGATCAAAGACCTTCTTGATGATAAAGATGATCCAATCAAAAGAATTATTGTAGTAGAAACACAAGAACCTACTATTAATCAAGAGATAGTTGCAACACAAGAACTAGCTAATATTGAAAACAATCAAGAAGAGGGAAGTAGTAATGATTTTGAGATAGATTCCCATGAGTATGAATTCAAATCAGAATCTGAGGGTAATCCTTCTTGGGGTATTCACCCTGACTTTACTCATGTTCTAAGATTTCCTAGAGATCTTGAATCAGAAGCTGAATCAAATGACTATGAATGGGGAGCCATTCCAGAACTAGATGAAGATGAGCTTATTACAAAAAAACATGATGAAGTCATTCACCAATATGCACCTAATCCCAATGTAAGTCTAGAGCGAAATGATGAACCTATCGAGTCTGATCCACCTATGGTTGAATTGGACTCCCATGATGACATTGAGCCTATTCATGAATTGAATGTTTTAAGTTGTAATATCACCTTTGAAATCAAGCATTAGGTTAGGACCAATGATGATAGATCCATATCCATAAATACTATCTCCCAATCTTTCCCTACTTTGACTATCAAATATCCAAAACTTATTGATCAAACCTCCACAAATCTGAAGCATGGTATTTATACCTTCCCGAATGAATATGCCCTTTCTTGCTACTTAAATTTAGTTGAGCCTATGAGGACTTCCATCAGTGACCTGAGCGTCAGCATGACCGAGTCGGACATCAAATATCTTAGTCAGAAAAATAAGAATAAAAAGAAAAAGAAAAAGAGTTCTGAGGGTGAAAACCACTTTGTGGCAGTCTCAGAACCTACAAAAGTAAAAATAAAAGATGTATCCAAAAGTGAAAACCTCTTTGAGGTGCCTAAGGATGAGATATTTGATGTCCTTCTGAGTGATTTACAGGATAGATCTCTAGTTCTAATCGAGCCCACACAATCCATCAATTTGGGTACAATAGAGGAACCACAATTGGTACATGTCACACAATCATTATCAGAAGAAGAGACACAAAAATTTACTACATTCCTAATAGAGAAGAAGATCAGCTTTGCATGGAAATATTTAGATATGCCAGGATTGGATCCTAATCTCATAATGCATCATTTATCTATTGCTCCAAATGTCAAACCTGTCAAGAAAAAATTGAGAAAGATGCATCCTCATGTTGCACTCTTGGTAAAAGCTGAATTAGAGAAGCTCTTGAAAGCTGGATTCATCTGAGTTATTGACTATGTAGAGTGGATCTCCAATATCATACCCATTTCTAAACTAGATGGTTCAATCAGAGTGTGCACAGACTTTAGAGATGTGAATAGAGTGTGCCCCAAGGATGATTTTCCACTACCTAACATTGATATGATAGTGGACATGACTATGGGTTTCGAGATGTATTTCTTAATGGATGGTTTCTCTGGATATAATCAAATAAAAATTTCTCCAAAGGATCAAGAGAAAACTACTTTCACATGTGCATGGGGCACCTTCTATTGGAATGTCATGCCATTTGGGCTTAAAAATGCTGGTGCTACATATCAAAGAGCCATGACATCTATTTTCCACGACATGATGCATCAAACTATGGAAGATTATGTTGATGATACTTTAGCAAAATCTATGATTAGAACTGAACATCTAAAGGACTTGAGCATGATCCTAGACATAATGACAAAGTTTAGTCTCTGACTAAATCCTAAGAAGTGTGCTTTTGGTGTCACTTCTAGAAAGCTCTTAGGATACATCATTTCAAAGAAGGGCATTGAGGTTGATCCAGCTAATGTAAAGGCTATAATGGAGATGCAAACTCCTAAGAATATCAGTCAGATGAGGATATTGCAAGGAAGAGTTCAATCTATCAGAAGATTCATATCACAGCTAGCGGACATATCACAGCCATTTACAAAAACATTACATAAAGGTGTGACCTTTGCATGGAACAAAGAATGTGAACAAAACTTTAACCATATCAAGAAGTATCTATCAAATCCTCCTATCTTGATGCCTCCTATTCATGGGAAGCCATTGATCTTATATGTCTCCATAACAGATACATCACTGGGGGCATTGCTAGCACAACACGATGAGAACAAAAAGGAAAGAGCTATATACTATATCAGGAAAACATTGGTTGCATATGAGAAGAACTATTCAATGATTGAGAAATCTTGTCTAGCTATGATCTTTGCATCATAGAAACTAAGACACTACATGTTAGCTCATACCACACAATTGGTAGCTAAAATTGATCCCCTCAAGTACCTACTAAGCAAAGCTTCCCTCACAGGTAGATTAGCTAAATGGGTTATGCTCTTCAGTGAATTTGACATTGAATATGTGGAATGAAAAGCTATCAAAGGGAAAGTCATTGCTGATCAATTAGCAGAAGCACCATAGTTTGATGACACACCACTACAAATGGAATTTCCAGATTCCTCTATCATGCATCTTTCTTCTAGAGGATGGCAGTTATTCTTTGATGGCTCCTATACATAGAATGGATCCAGAGCAGGCATGTTGTTCATAACTCCTCAAGGATACGCAATCCCAAAAGTATTCAGATTAAAGTTTCCTTGCACAAACAATATTGTAGAATATGAAGCCCTTTTGAATGGTATGAAACTAGCAATTGAGTGGAGAGTGATAGAGTTACACATTCACGGAGACTCTCAACTTGTTATTCATCAATTCAATGATGTGTACCAAACTAAAGATGAAAAGCTCATTCCTTACAAGAGAATGGTAGATGATCTTAAGAAATATTTCATATCTATCACATTTGAGCAAATTCCTAAAATGGAGAACAAGGCTGCTGATGCAATGGCAACACTATCTACTTTATTACAACAGCCTGAACATGAGCTATGCTACGAGTTCCTGGTGGAAGCACTATCTTATCTTGCATATGACTCCCCCAAAACCCACATGATTTGCACCATTGTAGGTCATGATTCATCCAGATACAAAAACCTATTTTCTTATCTCCAAGACCAAATCATTCCCAATACCTTCAACCACCATGAAAAGAGATACCTTATCTATAATGCCTCCCGATATGTCATCATTGGTAATGATCTATACAAACAAGGTCTAGATGGTACGCTACTTAGATGTTTAGAATGGGAAGAGTCTCAACATGCATTAGAGGAAGTCCATGAGGGTATTTGTGGGTCACACTCAAATGGTTTAACACTAGCTTGAAAACTTATTAGGGCAGGGTACTATTGGCTTGAAATGGAGAAAGATTCAATCAAGTTTGCTAAAAGTTGTCAAAAGTGCCAAGTGCATGGTAACTTGATTCATGATCCAGGGAGAGATCTAATTCCCTTCACAACACAATGGCCTTTTCAACAATGGGCTTTTGATCTTATAGGTGTTATATATCCACACTCTTCTAATGGACATACCCATATAATCACTGCTACAGATTATTTTACAAAATGGGTAGAAGCAGTCCCTTTGACACAGGCAACTGGAAAGCAAATATCTATGTTCATATTGAACTATATCATATGCAAATATGGGATACCTCATTCCATAATCACAGATAATGATGGACAATTCAAGAACAAAGACCTCGATGATCTATGTGCCAAATTCAAGATCACATAACATTGGTCTTCTATCTACTATCCTCAAGGGAATGGACAAGCTGAGGCCTCTAACAAAAATCTATTAAAAATCTTGCACAGAACAGTTAATAAAATAGGAAGAGACTAGCATCTCATGATCAATCCATCTCTCTAGGCCTACAGAACAAGTATCAAAACACCTACTGGGGCTACACCTTTCACTTTAGTTTATGGGTCTGAAGCGGTACTGCCTATTGAGGTTGAAATCCCATCACTTAGAATTAGAATGCATGGTCTAGTAACTGATGATGACTACAGAGTGTCTAGGTTGCAAGAACTTGAACTACTAGATGAGCACAGACAAGTAGCGTATGATCATCTTAGAGTATATTAGAAGAGAATGTCTAGAGGTTACAACAAGAAAGTCAGACACAGAGAATTTTAGGTTGGTGATCTAGTCTTGAGAGAAAATCCTAAAAATCAATCCCATCGAGAACACAAGGGGAAGTTTGAATCCAATTGGCTAGGTCCCTTTGTAATTACTGCTACTTTTGGCTCTGGTGCCTATCAACTCTCAACAACTGAAGGAGAATAGCTCCAAGAACCAATCAACATTCTCCATCTGAAGAAATTCTACGCCTAAGGCATTCAGTCTATGGTAAAATGTCCTGTAAAAATCTTTAAAATTGGAAAAAGTCCTGAAAAAATTGATATATTCACAAAAAAATTGAAAAATATCAAAAGTACAAAAAAATTGAAAAATATCAAAAGTACAAAAAAAAAAAAAAAAATTCAAAAAAATTTTAAAAAATGAGAAAATAAAAATGAGAAAAAGAAAAAGTGCCTTGGTGAAAACCTAGAAACAGGGACCTTGGTAGCAAAAATAGAATCTCTGCCAAGATGGTGAAAACTCAGAAAATGGGTGCCACTTGTTTCAAAATGCTCCATCTATCAGCGCAATCTTGGTCTTTCGCAGCTTTCAGTTTTGCTTTAGTTTGTACATATCTCTTAGTTTATTTTCTGCATTTCCAGTTTTCAATAAGTCAGTCCGTACACCACTCAGCTCAAGCGTCTGTATCCTATCAATGCTTAACACTTGGGGGTAATCAATGTTATATCCTATGGCCTCCAGTATATCTTAGACGTATCATAGCCAGTCAGAGTCCTTTGAAGCTTCATTTGAGTCAGTCAAGTCTGTCTCATCTCCAAAAAGGATTTTGCATCTACAACAACAATCAAACACAAACTGAAAACAATCTATGCTTTTATCTCCTTGTATGCTTGTTGTTTCACATTGATATTTTTACATATTGTGTCCCTTTGAGCTCTTTGATGATGTCCTTTACAGGATTTAGAGAGTGATGATAGGGGGCATAATCTTTTCTTTGTCTTCTGCTTGTATGTGAAAATCTAACAACTTTGGAAATTTTGGATTGAAATGGTGTCTGACTATAAGAGCCTCTATCTCGAATTGGATGGCCATGCGTACCTCGACCATTGATACGCAAAAAATTCAAGGAAGTTTGATCTAACTATTATCTTTTTCAGTGAGTTCTTTCTCCTATTGTCAATGCGATCTTACCTAAGGATGTGAACGATAAAGGGTCACTACGAGTAATTCGTATTGTATTTTGAATGATCTCTTGACTGTTTGATGTGTTTGCATGCAAGGCATATTCAGGTCATCATGACGTTTATGTTTTTTTATGCTTATACAAATTGCTATATCAAAATGGACATGATATTCAGGTAAGCTTGGCGTTTATGCCTTGATGCTTATATCTAATCCAACATTCTGAAAACAAAATCAATATTCATATATCCATGGTTGTTGACTAGTGGGTGTTGTATTGATTCTTAAGCATACAAATCGATATTCATATGTCTATGGTTTCATAGCTAGTGCGCATTGTATTGATTTATCCAGTTACCTAAAAGTTCAATGATGATAACAAATCGACATATGATCAGTGACTAGGTCCTAGGTCTTAGGTTGCATTTCATTTTGCATGTTTCTTTGCATTTTTGCATGTTTGCATGATCTCACAATGGCTAAACAAACTTTAATTCTTAAACAATTCTCCACTTGTCTCTTCAAATCTAACAAGAGCTAAATCTCACATGAAGGTTCCTCCAACGAAATAGCAAGTAGAATCCTTTTTTTCCGGATCAAAATCAAAATTTGAGATCATTCATATTGTCAACTACTTGCATAATCGACCTTCAATCATCACAGAAATCCAAAATTCAACTTAATTGATTATCTTCCATCAAACTATCAAAATTTCAACTTGGTCAACCATGGTCAACTCATGGTCAAACCTAGTCAAACTTGGTCTTTTGGACCTCCAAATGATGCAGGATGCATTCTTGAATGTGTATAACCACTTCTCAAATCAATTAACATGCTTCTAAACTATCAACGCTGACTTTTCTTGTCAGATTTCAATTTTAATCCCGAAGGGGGCATGGTATTACACATCATTCAAAGTCTGTAATCTAGATTTGGAATCATATCTTTCCTCAGTAATCAAGACAACAACCACGTCTAGTTGTTGATTCATCAAAAGTCCTCATCGCTTAGGGAAAATCAATCATCACTTGGGGCATATCAGATTCATCGAGATCCATATCAATCTGGTATTCTCTTAATCTTGTAAATTGTATCAGTTTGTGCAACTATCGGTTCAATTGTGTTATTTCCTTGGTTCTTCGGTAACTGAAGGGTTCAGATGTGATACCTACATGATTCTTCTAAGGACAATCAAGTCTGAAATTGGTCACTCACTTCTTCGCAATCATAAGGTTCAGAATCAGGCGTTTTGACACTTTTTTTTGCAATCATTGGTTCATTCGCTATTATAGTTAACATTATCTTTGGTCATTCAAGACCTATTATCTTCATATCAAATCTTTCAATCAACTTCTGTCTCATATCAATTATCAATTTCGAATCAGTTTCATATCTCTATCATACACAGACTATCTTTGAACCACTGCGCTTCGCACAGTAATTCAAAGAGGGGCAAAATGTAATACCCCAAAAATGGGCTATATGTTCATTAACCTCCTACATCCTCATATCGAATGAAATCGACATCAAAGTCCTCACCAAAGGCACATCGGCACATCATCGAATCCTAATTGATTATCTTAAATTCTACATCGGGATATATTCCTAGTAATATTCCTAATCATCATAATTATCTTTGATTTAATGATTATTTGGCGATAAATCCTATTTATCCTAAAGTTTAATTAATTGAATATTCTCAATATTTAATTAATTAAGTTTAATTCTGCCACTTAATTATTTAATTGAATTTAATTATATTTATTCCTAATTATTATTATTTAAATTTGACAATAAATCAAAATTCCTATGAATAATTGATTAAATTCTTATTTAATTAATTAAAGCAAGTTGTCAATTTTTTATAATATTATTTTTGAATAAAAGTTTGAAAAATGATTGATTAACCCATAAATCAATTGTTTTTATTTCAAAAATTAGTTAAGTTGAGAATAAATCACTTTGTTTATTTATTAATTCATAATTATCCATGTGCACAATCAAAGAGCAGTTAAACTCCAAATCAGAAAATCAATGCAAGTTATTGACTTTTTGGAACTCAACATCATTTTTGAGTTTTAAAGTTGATCTAAACTTCTAATTTGAGTTAAACTCTGCTTTTGCATGTTTTTGTGAATTAAATTATCTTTATTTAAAAATAACTCAAAAATCAAGTTGAGTTATTTGAGTGATTTATGGCTTTTATCCATGCACCTCTAAAGCCCTGGATTTCTATAAATTAAGGCTTCAGCTCATCTCAAATCATCTCATAATTTGGCAAGCTCATGCTGGCACATTGGTATCTGGAGGATCAAAGCTTATTGCGAATCAACCACGTTTTGTGAGATCACTTTTGTTTTCATTTTATTGTTAGATCATTTTAGCATATCAATTTCCATATTAGTATAGATTCATATCAGTTTTTATCATATCATTGCATCTAAAATCCAAAAAAATATATTAATTGCATTCATTCCATATCTAGATTTTGCATTTAAATCCTTCATTTAGGTGTCGTCAAGGTCACTGATCTCGATAACAATCTAAGAACATCATACTCACACCTATTAGAAGGCAGTAAATCACCTAGTTAGTTTAGCTTTCAATTATTGCATGATTTTGATTTTTGCTAACCTTTAATGTTTTACTGAAGTGTTGTGTCTACAGATCAGGTACAATTTTCACACACACACCAGCCTGCTCAACAAATCGCGGAAGTAAATAACAACACAGTGAGTGAGAGAGACAATGCAAGATAAACAAGGTATATTTCATTCAATTTGATTCATACATGTCAGGCTGTAAGGCCTTCCCGATTACGACCAAATATTACAAAAAATTATAGAAGTCCTCAAAAACATGCGAGGATCTGTCAAACCTCCAATTCTATCTTCTACCCCAAAAAACTCCCCTCAACTCTAACCAAACAACTATATTTATACAAGAGGCTGCTGAACTGAGTCGTCCTTTAGATCCATAATCAATGGAAGAAATGGTCAAATCAGGAACCACATGCTTCCCAGTGATTTATGCCATCATTAAATCCATGACCCGTAATCAATGCATACATCGGCCTCAACAGAAATGTAAATTAAACTACTCGGTAAGCAAGGATGACTAAGCAATAGACAAACATCACCAAGCACTAGTGAAACAACTGACCGCCCAAGAGATAACCGACCATACTTAGTAACCAAAGGAAACCGACCAACTCGGTCAAAGAAGGAATCGAGCAACATAGACAAACTTCAAAATCTTTTTGGTGACACGGGATTTCCAAGGACCCAAGATGCTCCTGCATCAGACACCTGGGGTTATTTTGAAATGATTCTCTGAATCATTTGGAAGGTATGGTTCGAGCTACATCCAACTCAGACTGTGAAACCCAAGAACTGTCTTTAATCGGTTTGTTCTTCCACTTTACCAGATATTCCATATATAGTTTTCCTCTTGTACTATTGTCAATTCTTTGCTCCAAAATTTGTTCAAATTCCTCTTTCTACTTCTTAGGATATTCCATTAGTACTGCCATGTCTTCATCAAGTTCATGATACTCATAAAAATCAGCAATGTTGAAAATCGGTGATATGTCCATGTCATCAGGTAACTCAATCTCATATGCATTTCCACTATCAAATTTCCTCAAAATCTTGCAAGGTCCAAACTTCTTCATCTTTAGCTTCCCATATGTTCCAACTAGAAATCAGCCTTTCCTCAAATGAACCATCACTTCATCACCAACATCAAAATTCTTGTGTCTCCTTGATCTATCATCTCTATCTTTGTATTTCTGATTACTCTCTTCCATCTTCAGCTTCACATCTTCATGCAATGTCTTCATATACTCATCAAATTTCACTCCTTCAACACTTCTCTTACTTTCATCATCAATATCCATCAAATCAAATTTACCTCTTGGTTGTATGCCATTCACAATCTCAAATGGTGTTTTTCTAGTACTCTTATTCACTGAATTATTGTATGCAAACTCTGCTTGTGCCAACACAGAATCCCAATTACTCGATGTGTCTCCAACTAAACATCTCAAAATATTTCCCAAACTTTTGTTCACAACTTTAGTTTGTCCATCATTTTGTGGGTGGAATGTAGAACTATATTTCAACTCCATGCCAAATTTCTTCCAAAGGGTCTTCCAAAAGTATCCAACAAATTTACTGTCTTGGTCAGAGATAATACTCCTCAGTAATCCATGCAATCTAACAATTTACTTAAAGAAAAGATCTGCTACATGTACTACATCTGATGTCTTTCTACAAGGTATAAAATGTACCATCTTAGAAAATCTATCCACAACAAAAAATATAGAATCATTACCTCTTATTGTCTTCGGTAAGCCAAGGACAAAATCCATACTGACGTCAATCCAAGGTTTCTCAGGAACAACAATCGGTGTATACAATCCAGTATTCTGACTTACTCCTTTTGCAACTTGACAAATTCCACAACTCCTTACAAATTTCTGAACATCTTTATACAACTGAGGCTAAAAGTATTTCTCCTTAAGCAAATTCAATGTCTTACCAATTCCAAAATGTCCAGCCAAACCACTACTATTTTTCTCCTTTATCAAATTGTTCCTCATTGGTCCTCTCGGTATACATAACTGAATACCTTTAAACAACATAGCTTCCTAAATAGAATATTCTTCCCATTTAGTACTCAGTTGATATTGAATAGGTGCTCTGCACTTTCTCCATGGCTCAAAAAAAACAAGATCATCTTCATAAGAATTTCTCATCTCATCAAAACCAAGAAGTTGAATTTTTATCTCGGTCATCAAAGATCTCCTTCTACTCAATGCATTAGTAACTCGATTAGTGACTCCACTCTTATGCTTTATCACAAATGTATAACTCTACAAATACTCAACTCATTTCATATGTCTCTAATTCAACTTATTCTGACTACCCAAATACTATAAAGCCTTATGATCAGTATACAACACAAATTCACTCGGTATCAAATAATGTCTCCATTTCTTTAGTGCTTGAACAATAGCATAGAATTCTTGATCATACACAAAATATTTCCTTCTAGCATCATTCAACTTTTCACTAAAGAAAGCAATGGGTTTACCTTCTTGACTCAATACAGCTCCAATTGCACTACCACTTGCATCACATTCCACTTGAAATATCTTACTGAAATCAGGCAATGCCAAAATAGGCAATTCAGAAACCTTCTGTTTCAAAGTCTCAAAACTTCTATCAGCTCCATGTGTCCACTTGAATTCCCTTTTATTTGATCTCATAGTCTTCATCATAGCATTACAAATTGAATTGAAATTCCTAATGAAATTTTGGTAAAAACTTGCCAATCCATGAAATGATCTTACCTCACTAGCATTCACAGGTGTAAGACAATTCAAAATACCTTCAACCTTCTCAGAATCCATCTTTAAACCATCATTTGAAACAACAAATCCCAAATACAAAATCTCCTCTTTCATGAATGAACACTTTTTCAGGTTTATCAGGAACTTCTCCTCTTTCAATCTCTGCAAAACTTGTCTAACATGCAACAAATGTTCTTCTCTGGTCTTACTGAATATCAGAATATCATCCAGATACACAATTACAAACTTTCCCAAAAATTTCTTCAAAACTTCATTCATCAATCTCATAAAAGTACTTGGTGCATTAGTTAAACCAAAGGGCATAACCAACCACTCATACAAACCTTCTTTTGTCTTGAAAGCAATCTTTCATTCATCACCTTCTTTGATTTTAGTCTGATGATACCCACTTTTCAAATCAATCTTTGTGAAATACTTTGCTCTGGTCAAACTGTCCATTATGTCATCCATTATCGGTATAGGAAACCTATACTTCACTATTATCTTATTGATTGCTCTGGAATCATTACACATTCTACATTCTCCATTCTTTTTAGGTGCCAATATAGAAAGTACTACACAAGGACTCAAACTTTCTCCGATCAATCCTTTCTCCATCAACTCTTGAATCTGTCGATTCAATTCCTGATTCTTGGTAGGTGTCAACTGATGAGGTGCCTTATTTGGTAAACTAGCTCCACGGATTAGATCCATACAATGATCAATGCTTCTTTTTGGTGAAAAACCATTAGGTACATTATCAAAAATGATTTCTTTGTACTTGGTAATAAACTTATCAATCTCCTCTGGAACACTATCCTCTATTTTCTTACTCAGTTTGTTAGGAATTATAGCAAAACATACATCATTCTTTTTCAAATCCTTAACAAACTTTCTTCCTTCCATCAAACAAACTTTTACAAATGTGCAAACATTACTAAAAGGTTCTTCCACCAAACACAACAAGATTTGTTTCTTTCCAACAGCCATAATAGTATACTTATGTAATCTCCCATCATATATAGCATGTCTATCATATTGCCAAGGTCTACCCAACAAAATATGACAATAATCCATAGGCATGATATCACATAACACCTTATCATAGTACTTTCCAATCTTCAAATTTACATAACATTGTTCACTTACCAGGAGTGTGTGCTCATCTTTGATCCTTGAAATCTGATAGGGCTTCAGATGTTCCAACCTCTTTAACTACAAATTTGTGACCATCTCCTCAGATGCCAAATTCTCTAAGCTACCACTGTCAATGATTACCTTCCACACTTTGTCAAAAACTCTACATCTAGTCTTAAATAAACTTTTCCTTACCGGATCTTCCTTTTTTCTTTCATTCCACAGTGCTCTTCTTACCATCAAGTTATTTTCCTTCTTAGGTTCATTCATTGACTCTTCTTGCACCAATGCATTCCGACTGTTACCAATCTTCTTACTTGCTTATGTACATTCATATGACCTATGTCCTTCTCCATAATTGTAACAAGTTCCTTAGAAACTTCCTCTTCTATAACCACCTTAGTAGTTACTGCCTCTACCTCTAGATGAACTTTCACCATTCCACTTGGTCTTGCCTTTGTCCAAATTTGTCTTTTCAGGTTTAGATCTATTATTTTCACCATAGGATCTACCTCTTCCTCTAGGAAATCTACCACCTTTACCTCTTTGTCTTTTCTCATGTCTCTTTTTCAATTTCTCCTTGACTTTCAAAGAAAATTGATAAGCCTCTTCAATTCTTTCCAACTTAACCAAGATGATCTCCTCTTGCATGGAAACTCTCAAACCATTTAGGTATCTAGAAATTCTTTCCACATCATCTTCATCATGTCTAGATTTGATATCTATGTATAGAATTCCTCAGTATACTCATTTACCAAACTATCTTTCTGCTTCAAACTTTTCATTCGCCTCACTAGGTTAATCTGATAATCACAAGGTAAGAATTTTCCTTTCAATTTATTCACCATCTTATTCCATACCTTGATTTTTTCTTTGCCTTTCCTTTTTCTGTCCAGTTGCAGATGTTCCCACCATAAGGATGCATGACTTTTCAACTTTATGCTTGCAATCTTCACTTTCTTGTCTTCATGAATGTTTTCATACTCAAAATACTTTTCCATCTCAGTGATCCAATCTATCAACTCATTAGAATCCAATTTTCCACCATACTCAAGAGGATTGAAATGTGGTGTAGACTTTAGACTTGTCAAACCCTTCAAAAATGTTTCCTCACTCTAATCCATCATAGGTGCAGGTTCTACATTCACCTTTTCTTCCTCAACTTCATCATCACTAACATCTTCAAGATGTCTACCTCTTCTTTGGGCTATTTTGATAGCTTCTAACCTAGCAACAATCTGCCTTAGCATATCTACCAATCCTGGATCTGCATCTCGCCATGAACCATCTTGACAACCCTCTGTAATTGTAGGTCATATCACAATCTACTACCCCACAACAATCAATTAGGGTTTCTCAAGAGGAACCTACAAACCTAGATCTGCAGACCTAGATCAAGATCTAACCTCACTCTGATACCACCTGATGTAGAAGCAAGATCAAAAGGGGCAAAACAATGGTGCACCCTACTGATCCAGCTTGCTCAACAACTCGCAGAAGCAAACAACAACATAGTGAGAGAGAGAGAGAGAGAGAGAATGCAGGATAAACAAGGTATATTTCATTCAATTTGATTCATACATGTCAGGGTATAAGGCCTTCCCGGTTATGACCAGATATTACAAAGAATTATAGAAGTCCTCAAAAACATGCAAGGATCTATCAAACCTCTAATTCTATCTTATACCCAAAAAAACTCCCCTCAACTCTAACCAAACAACTATATTTATACAAGAGGCTACCAAACTGAGTTAGCCTTCAGATCCATAATCAATAAAATAAATGGTCAAATCAAGAACCACACGCTTCCCAATGATTGATGCCATCATTAAATCCATGACCCATAATCAATGCATACATCGGCCTCAACAAAAACTCAAATTAAACTACTTGGTAAGCAAGGATGACTGAGCAACAAACAAGCATCATTGAGTGCTAGTGAAACAACCGACCGCCCAAGAGATAACCAACCATACTCGGTAACCAAAGGAAACTAACCAACTTGGTCAAAGAAGGAACTGAGAAACATAGACAAACTTCAAAATCTTTTTGGTGACACAAGATTGCCAAGGACCCAAGATGCTCCTGTATCAACATAGAATGTATATTTTTTTCCCTACAGGTTCACTTGGGTTATATCAGCCTACTAGTAAAGTTTCATTTCAAGATCAAGTCTAGTTTTGAAGATAATGAAGATTTTTGGTATTGGCAACAAGGTACAAAAACTTTAAACTTAGTTTTGAAGGCTTTAGAGGCTCTAAAAGGGGTCAAAATCTTGGTTGAATAGAGCTTACATAAATTATATGTTGTAGATAACTTCACGCCATTTCTAAAATGAGGTTATAATAACCAATCAGGTCAACGAGTGATGAGTTATAGTCTCTGGAAGTTGCGCTACCTAAATAGAAGAAAATGAAATTCCTTCAAAATTTCTTTTTGAGTTTTGAAAGTTATTTGGGCCTATTCTAATGTAATAAAAATGAATAATAATATCTTGGGGATGGTCTGCCTCAAACTTTAGGGTTAAAATTTCTAGAACCATCTTGGACGGTTAAAGTTGCCTATATAATGAAGGCACGTAGGGTTATCTAGGATAATTTTTCAAAAAGGCATTCGGTGGCTCTGGTTTGAAAATATTGTAAATAAAATTCTCATGTGGTTGTGTATGTTATATTTCTGAACATTGTAATTCCATTTCATTGGAGATAATAGAAATCCCATTTCTTGTCCTTACAATTCATTGTTATTCTCACTTATGTTGTGTGTGCTTGTGTTAATAAGGGGAGTACCCTTCATCACTCAATGAACTCAAACTTTTCCTAACCATCTCTTTTAATCATACCAAGCATATAATGTTCAAAATATTTGTAAACTTTTCAAACCTAAGGATGTTCCATCTCTTTGATCTAGACATGGACTTCTTCCTACACCACCTACACCTCCTATATATGCTTTTTTTTACCTCTTATAGCTTATGAACATTCTTCTCTAGGCATGTCTCAACCTTGTGTGGTTCCTTCCATTCTTCCTCTTAAAGAAGAAAAGTACCCATTGTTGATTGATCCTATTCCAAAACAAATTTCTAACAAAACCAAATGCAACCATCATGCTCGTGACCATTGTCACAAGCATCATGCTTGATCCTTTAAACATGCTTCTCAAAACATTTCTTCACCTCATAGACCTCCTCATGTTTCACTTCCCTTTGACCAACCCATGCTTCAGCCAACAATGGAAGTGAATTTAAATAAGATCAAAATGAACAAACATGACAATGCTATTTGTATCATAAATTCTATTACAATTGATTTGGATGAAGAAAGATACTCTTGATGATGATGATGTTCTTGATGCTAACAATCATATTCATGCTAGTGATTCTAATGACTATGAGATTATTGATATTCATCATGACTTACCAACTATGCTTTCACAACAGTTATGTATCATTCCTAGTGACAAACACAATGACCTATCTTCACAACATGGTTCTTTTTTGGAACTTGGTATTGATCTATTTTTCATTCTTTATGTTTCTCCTCTAGAGAGTTGTCTACCTTCCCTAAACACTATAGACCGAGATAGGGGCCAGGCGATGCGCTTGACTAGATCCTCTTGTGTGGTTTATTTTGTATGTTTTCCTATTTTAATGTATCTCCCTTGTGATTTGCTACTTTTTATATGATTTATTTAGATTTGTTTAAATGAGCCTTGATGCTCCATTGGTGCAAGGTGATAAAGGAATCACAATGTCATAAACATTCTTCTATTTATATCTCTCTTCTTCTATATGTCATTAAATGCTATGTTGTGCATGTACCACTATTCATAAATGTGCCTTTGTGTTGTCTGGTTGGGATGATGCAAAATGGTAGTTACCTATTCTTTTTGGTCTCTATGATGCCAGACCAAAAGGACTCTTCTTTGTAACTTTTACATGTTTTTATTCCATTGTACTTTTAGTTCTACTACCTTTGGGGGATGACATTTCATTTTGATATAAAATTTTACATATTATCATATGATCATGATGACCCCAAACTTGGTCAATCCCTTCATGCTCACTTTTTTTATGTGATCATTTCCCTTGATTTGTCATTTCTTAGGGACATTTCACAATGAAAATAATTCATGTGGATGCATGTACACTCTATTAAATCCATTGCTCATGTTAAGTCATTTGTAATTTCTTTAATGTAGGGGCATACAGTCTTGTCTATGTTTCACATTTTGCACATACACACATTTGGTCCTTTGAATGACTACCTTTTGGATCCCTTATTGGATACACTTTTCTTAAGGGAATATCCTCCTCTTTTTTATCCCTAAGGAAGCTTACCTTTCCCTTAGGATAGATTATTCTTTTGGATACCTTCTTGGATACATTTTCCTTAAGGACATATCCTTCTCTTTCCTATCCCTAAGAAATATTACCTTCCCTTGAGATAGGTCATTCTTTTCCAAATCCTTTCTAGGATACACTTTCCTTAAGGACAAATCCTTGATGGATTGAACTAGCATAACACATAATACTATAACTTTCAATGCCATCTTTTTTGGTCATTTCTTTGTGTGGTTGAAAGTAAGACAAACAATCTCTCTCTCTCTCTCTCTCTCTCTAGTGATGTCTCACTTATC
Source organism: Chamaecyparis obtusa (assembly GCA_027943335.1). Lineage (NCBI taxonomy): Eukaryota > Viridiplantae > Streptophyta > Pinopsida > Cupressales > Cupressaceae > Chamaecyparis > Chamaecyparis obtusa. Next base: position 3,603,576 of record BSBK01000756.1, read on the forward strand.
CTAGTTTTGGATTTGATGAGGACTTAAGTCACTTGGGGGCTTGATATTTCTTTGTCTCCTTGACCTTGATGAGATCATCCTATGCATTAGATCTACTTTATCATGAGCATGATTTTGGCTCATACTCCTACTAAAGTGGGGGCTAAATGTACTATCCTAAAAAGTTAGCACCAATAATAGGAGGATTTAGGACTTATTAGACCCCATTTTGGTGATTTCAAGGTCTGAATGTCCTTTTATGCTTGATTCTTGAAATATTCATTTTCTTCCTCAGTAACTTATCAATCTCCCCTAAACCCAGGAAAACTTCAAAAACACTTCTTGGACAAGGTCATCCAGGTTGGCCATGCCCTAGAGTTTTGTACCTTAGTGAGTTGTGGGCCTGATGTAGGAGTGTTTCTTCCAAATTTTTTATTTGTGGTCAACCTGAAAATATTGAGTCCTTAAATGATTATAAAAGGACATCAAGGCCTCTCATTTTGACATCCATTATCCATTATTATGCAAGAAATCCACTATTGTGCAACTATTGGTGATCTCAAGAGCAAGTAAAATCAAGCTTATTGAGGATTTGGATTATGTATTTAAAGGAAAATATCCAATTAAAGATGTCTAAGCTTCCATTTCTTCAAAATCTATTCAAGAAAAGGCAATCTTCTCTCATTAATGCAAGTTTCTCTCTCATGGTGGACAAGTAGAGGAATTATCAATTAAACAGGAAGATCCACATATCCACCCTTCTTTCCTCTCATTCTCCATGGAATCTATCAAGCATATTATAAGCATTCTTGACCAAGGATTGGTGATCATAAATATATACATTGGTGAAGAAATCCTTGATTCTACATTCTACATACAAGCATCCTTGTGGGTTTATCGAATCCTAACATACATCCATGAAGGTTTCTCTTGCAAGGTGAATACTTACATTACCTTCCTTATACAACTTCAATTTCCTTTCAAGGTTGATTCCTATATAGGGGATTAACCAATGAAATCCTCTTTCCATAACCTTTTGTATACACCTAAAAATGGCTTCATTAATTAATTAAATATTTATTATTTAATTACTATTGACTTGATAAATTAATTAAATATTTATTATTTAATTAATAATTAGTCCTCTATTTATTAAATAAATTATTCAATTTACTTAGTGAATTCACTATAGTCTATTCTTCTATCCTAAATCTTCTAATTAGTCTTATTAAAGTGATTTAATTAAGTACATAATCACCTAAATATGACTAAGTTTCCTAGTCCACCTCACCTGCCTAGTCACCTGACACATCACTTTGGCTAAGATAAATAATTATTATTAATTATTTATTTACAATTATCCTCACCCACACATGTCCTATTCTCAAGAGCTATGTGGCCTCATAGGACTTAGTCTCATGACCACATGTCCTCTCAACAAACTAAGTCAAGAGACATGCCCTATGCTTAAGGGTCTTCTCAAGCCACCTCTAAGGGTCAAAGGTGACTCATAGGACACTTGTGCAAAGAGTCCTCATGAGGAAAAGGTCTCTCCCTCTTTCTCTCTTTGGTCTTTGTGAGACACTTGACATGTGTCTTTCCCTTCCACCTTCTTCTCCTCCATGTCAATGTGAGAGGAACATCATCCCTATTCTTCCTCTCACATTCCAACTACATCCCCCTTTTGCTCAACTCCTTCAACCAAGTCAATCCTAGCCCTAGGATATTCCACCTTTCATTCTCAACTGTAGGATTGCACCACCTAGGCCTAGATCCTCCAAAACTCTATAAAAGGAGCCAAATTTCCCATTTGTGAGCTAATAGGTATTTTGATAATAGGCATTCAAGCATTCAAGAAGTCAAGCATCCAAGCATTCTAAGAGAAATCAAGCATCCATACTATCACCATTTCATTTGCATTCTATCCATTAGTTTACATAAGCTATTGTGCACTCATTTCATTCAATCTCCACACTTTGGTAGCATCTTGGGAGAAGGCTTCATTTGGAAATCTAAGAGCTCAACATCTTCAAGAAATCAAAGCTAGGAGGATAATGGAGACAAGCTGTATGGTAGGTGAAGGTAACTAAATTAGTTTCATCATTTCATAGTTACTTTGCATTCTTCATTGTGTTTGCATTAGATAGATTCATTGGCTTTAATAGTTAATTTATCATTTCTAGTTGTTAGACATCTAATTTGCATACATTTTTGGCGCTAGAAGGAGGGCCAGCCTCCATTTTTAACATTTTGTTTTCTTAGTTTTCTGTGTGCAGACGTTTCCAGCTTGTTTCTGCGCATTCATTCATGATTCCTGCGCATTCATCCATCTGTTCTACGCATTCATTTTCAATCACATCCACCATTTTCTATCTTTTCCATTTTCATTTCCATAAAATCTGTGCATCTGTGCCATGTTTCTGCGCATAAATTCCACTTTACTGCGCATACATTCAAATTTCCTATGCATACATTACAGTTTTTTGTGCATCAATCATTCTGTTCTACGCATATGTTTAATAATTCTACGCATTGATTCACTGTTATTGCGCATTTCTTATTGACAGTATTTAGGTTAAAATTTTTGATTTATTTTGATTTTAGCTAACCTTTAACAAGTTTCTATTTGCTCTGGTAGCTTTTAGGCTATTTTGCAGGATGTTTAGTAGAAGACCCTATTGCTAAAATATCTAACATATTTCTTTGCAGGAATTCCCAAAGGGTTTGCAAAATAAACCATAACCTCGTTTGGGCTCTAAAATAAGACATGAATTTACTTTGTGTGTATTTTTTTAGTATAGCTCAAGTGTCTATTGTGTTTTGCTTAATAGCATATTTGTAATCCCAAAATTATAACAATGTATCCTCTCCCCTCGCCATTCGTGGACCTTGGGTGTAAGAGAAACTGTTATAATTTTTAGAGGGCGGTCTTTGGTGGGAAAAGAGGTACTCACCCCAAGGAATGACCCAACTGGTAATAGGCTAAAGCCAAGCCCTTCCAAACTGGTATATAAAAAATGCTAGTGTGATTAGTCTCACATTAGATAGGTGTGAATTCATTGTGGCAACCAAAATCTCCTCCAGTACCCTAGTGGTGCATTAAAGTTCTACTTAGTAGAGGTGAAAGCCTTGCTTTGAAAGGATTGGGAGAGCCCCCTTAATTGGGAAAATGACTTGATCACAACCACCTGAATGGATGTCCTTACTAAAAACTTTTGTTTAGTGGCCAAAAACCTTCTATCTGCTGGCTCAAGGAGTCACCCAAGCTTGTGAAGACACCCCACATTACTCATGGTTCATAGTAGAGATAGCAGTTCTTTGGGAAGTAATGACCCATTGAATTCAGAACTTGGTGTGCCTGAGAAGTGAGTGCACTGTAAGGAGGAGCCCATGCCTCCAAGTTCCTAGGCTGTCCACTGTGAATTTGTGTGGCTAGATTTTATTATCCTAGTGGGGATTCAACAGATATCGTCCTTGCCAACCATAGGATTGTAAGCGTGTTTGTGCATTCATATTAGCATAGTTAGATTAACATCATTTCTATCTTGTGTGCGTGTGTTTATGCATTTTTCACTTTGCCAAAAAAAAAAATACCAGAAAACACCAGGAAACTCCAAAACATTTCAATTCAGATTCAAACTTCAAAACCTGCGCATATATCACATATTTCCATGCATTTGATCCAAATTGCTACGCATTTATCAAAATTTGGTGTGCATATATTCAGACTGTCTGTGCTTTTGAGTATTACCAGTTCGCATCTGTCACATATTGCTACGCATATATTTCATTTTGTTGCGCATTTATAAATCTATCGTGTGCATTTGTTGTTGCACATTTACAACAGTGAGCATTTCCACAAACTTTGCAATTTTCAAAATCACTTTTTCAAATACCCATTTTCATCCTTAGTAAGGTCCTAGAAAAATAGTCAAGTTACACAGACCTCTGATCTTTAGTTTGACCATTTTCATCACTTTTAATCATTCCTTCATCAAGATTCATCAAATCATTTTCTTCCAAATCTTTGAAATTCTCAATTTTGTGTTGAAACATTATCTTATCGATTAGATTTTGATCTTTGTGAGTTTACCATATTAGGATATATCATCCTTAACCACCAAACTTACTTAGGTTATTATCTCTTGATTTCCCTTTTTTCATATCATAGTGAGATCTATACCTCCTATTGACTTAGAGTTTATCAAGTTGTCTTATCATTTTTCAACACATTTCAATATCTTTTCAATCAATCACTTTCCATATCTTCTCATCCAAAATCTTTCATCTCACAATCAATTCTTTCAATTTTATGGTTCAAACTTGATCTCAAAAACTCAAACAAGCCATTAATCCAGAATCCCTAGACAAGATGGAAGGAAATACCAGCAATGAAGAGAACCCTTGGCCAAAAGAAGCTCCTAAGAAGCCTTCACTTTTTACATCCAATGATGAACCCACCGATGACAAACTCAGGGAAGCTTCACAAGATCCTCAATTTTATCATGTCATGGAAAGACTCTTAGGCTTGGATAAAGAGATGTATTTCCTCATGCTTGCTCAACAAGGAGCTAAGTTACCAAGTGATTTTGATGTTTCTTATCTTAGAGAACCAGCTCAAACAAACAATCAACAAATTCCTAAAGGTTCTCAAGATACTCATGGAGCAAAGGAAACCAATCAGCAATCCAATGCTTCTCATAGTCATGAACAATACACTATTTCTCAAAATGATCAGCAAAATCATGCTTTACAAAACAATGCTTCTCACAACAATGTTTCCCAAAATTCTCAAGGAAACACACCATCTTTGGATCCCATCCTACAACAAATCCAAATGCTTCAACAACAAATTCGTGACATCCAAACTAGATCATCAACAAAGAAGTATTCCTTGGATGATATATGTCCTTATCCTTTTGATAAGAACTTAGCATTGATTCCATTCCCTCCTCATTTTGAGGTACCAAAATTTGACAAATACAAAGGGAATTCGGATCCACAAGACCACATTCATGATTTTTGTGCTACTTGTATTGAAGTCTCTCACAATGACACTTATCTTATGCGACTATTTCCATGAAGTTTAGGAGGACAAGCCATGGAATGGTTCTCTAAACTACCCCCCGGCATCAAATCTTTCAATGAGCTTCTTGACAAATTTGTGACTCATTATTCATATAACATCAAACATGAAGTCACTATGCTTGATCTTTGTAATGCACATCAAAAGAATGGAGAACCTTTCCTTACTTTTTTGCAAAGATGGCGTCAATTGTTTTCTAAATATCCACGAATGATTCCCAAACAAGAAAAGATGGATATTTTTGTGCATAACCTTACACCAAAAATGAGTTATAGGTTACAATTGCAATGTCCACCAAATTTCAATAAGCTCATAGAAAATGGTATCAAGATTGAGGAAGCCATGGTCCGAAAAGGTGAGATCAAACTTTATTCTAAAGACAATGCCAGATCTTCAAATTCCAATTCCAACAACTACAACAATGACAAATCAAAATTCTGGAATAAAAACAAAAACATTGTCAATGATGGGATTGTTGATAATCATAATGTCAAACCAACACAACCCCTTCTTAATCTTACTAGTCAGGCCAATGCTACTCAAGGAACCTACAACAATCAGTCATCAAATCAAAATACCAACAAAGATTCATCCAAATCGAGATTTCCTTTTATGTCACCTCGAAGAAACTTTACTCCTTTGGGGGAATCTCTCAAATCAGCATTACGGAAGTTAATCACAAAGAAACTCATTACGCTTCCTCAAATGAAAGATTTTGAACCTAGGGTGAAGCCTTCTTGGTGGAATGAGAATGATTATTGCGAATTTCATAGAGGTAGAGGACATAAAACAAATGATTGCAAAAGACTCAAAAATGTACTTCAAGACTTAATCGAAAGCGGTGAAATTGGTGTTGATGGACATGTCTCGAATGAATCACATATAGCTTTCAAAGATCCTCTTCCTAAGCATGAAAAAGGGGGTTCTTCGAACAATAAGAGTGACACTCGAGCCAATTATAATTCCACTCCCTATCAATATGTTGGTAACATTTTTGAATGTCATCCTTCTATGTATTATGCCAATGTCATTACCATCAAAGGAAAATCAAAGAGTCAACTAGTCTAAGCTACTACACATGCTCAAGCCAAAGTTACTCTCCAAGGCGTCTAGTCTAAACCAAGCACTACTCAAAATAAGTCCGTTTATGTCCCAAAGTCTATCCCAAATACTTCCAACCAGTATAATCTTTTGGAACAAATTAAGAAAACACCTTCCTAGATATCCATCTTAGAGCTTTTGTGTCTTTCCCCATCTCACAAAGATATCCTTGAAAAAGCTCTCTTAGAGACCCAGGTTCCCACAACTCTAGATCATGATCAATTTCAAGCTATGGTGGGCCATTTAATGACCCCACACTATTTTTCCTTCACTGAAAATGATGATTTAGCTATTACCCAACCTCATAATGCTCCCTTACATATCAAAGTCCTTGTCTAGAATCATAAGATTAAAAGAGTACTAATAGATGGGGGAGCTGGCTTGAATATCTGCACGTTAAAGTTAGTCCTTGCATTGGGATTTTCTGAGAATGCCATTGATCCAAAAAAGAAAATCACAATAAAAGCCTATGATGAGGAAGAGAGATCATCCAAGGGGTCCGTTGTTCTTCCAATTAGAATTGGTCCTATTGTCAAAGATGTATCTTGCCAAGTTTTGGACATGGATCTTGCTTATAATATCCTTTTGGGAAGACCATGGATTCATTCCATGCAAGCTGTGCCATTGACTTATCACCAATGTATAAAATTCCCTCATAATGGTTAGGAGATCACTATCAAAGGAGATTCTAATCCTTTTCAATATTGTAGCAATGTGAAGACTTCTAATTCTTTGGTTCCCTATAATCATACTAGATTTTCTGCAACTACACCCAGTGACCCTAGTAATATAGCATCAACTTCTAAATTAGATGGGATCAAGATAGATATCAAAGAAAGTAATATGGGAGAATATACTTTAGGTCAAGCTCTTTGCATCACCGAGTTACCTTTATCTCCCAAATCATATGGTAGATCTTTGATCACTAAACAACAATCAAAACCCCCTTCCACACTTGTTTATAACACATTTATAAGTGGGGGCACAATATCCAAAGAGGCAGCTAAGCGTAATGCAAATTATTGGCTTAAAACACAAAAGATTAAAGAGGATACTAAACATGAATGTATATCACCTGATGTCTATGGAAAAGGGTATACTTTGCTACAAAAGATGGGATATCAAGGTGTTGGACCTCTAGGGTTACAAAGAGAAGGTGTTATAAAACCAATTTTGCAAAATCCCAATTATCAAAGAGACACTATAGGGTTAGGATATAAAGGCGAAGGACCACAAGAACCAAAAGGAAAAGAAAAAATCCCACCTTTTCATGAGACATCTAAAGCTCATGCCTTACAATTCAGAAAGCATGGTATGTATGTAGATCCAGAGAAACAAAGGATAGCTCAAAGAATCATTGATAGACTTGAAGATAATAATGATTCTGATTCTAATGATTATGAATGGGATTCCTTATCTGATTATACTAAAGAAATAGGAGTCAATGTTATCCATCAATATAGTAATGATTACCATGAGGTTGAGAGTTCAATGAGTGACTCACTAGGATTGGTCCCACGTAATACTATTTGTGTCGATCGTGAGCGAAGTGAGCATTATCTTGTGATAGACGATTCGGATGAGAGTATGGAAATAGACCTCGCTGATACCATCATAAACCTTGACAAATTTTCCATCAATACCATCTTTTCTTTTGAAACTGACCCAAATGATCCAATGCCCCTTGTCTATCCTGACCTTATCGATTGGGATTCTCCCGATCACCCAGAACTTGATGTCTTCCATAATGATGACATGATCATTGACTATCTTGGCATCAGGGATCACTTACCACCAAGGGATCACAACTCAGGATTTCTAATAGAACTCAATGACATGGCCTATTTTGGAGAGAATGCCAATCCTTTCAGTCATAAAAATATAAAAATAATCAATAGATCTAATGGTGAAAACCACTCAGTGGCAGTATTAGATCCAAAAATAGTAAAAAGAAAAGACACATCTGATGGTGAAAACCTCTCTAAGGTGCCTGATGATGGAAGGATTGACACTCTTCCCAACTATCTATATCGACAGAAATCTGCCATTCTTATAGAACCAACTATACCACTTAACATTGGAACAGAGGAGTCTCCACACATCCTCAAAGTAGCCACATCCTTGACAGAATCAGAGAAAGAAGCTTTTGCAAAAATTTTCAGAGAAAGACAAATCAACTTTGCTTGGTCCTATGCTGATATGCCTGGTCTGGACCCCAATCTCATTATGCATCATTTATCTATCAAACCAGGTGCAAAACTAGTTAAGTAGAAGCTCCGCAAAATGCATCCTCACATTGCTCTAATGGTGAAAGAAAAATTGAAGAAGCTCCTAGATGTTGGGTTCATTCGTGCTATTGATTATGTTGAGTGGATTTCCAATATTGTTCCTATCTCAAAACCAGACAAGTCTATCCGGATTTGTATTGATTTTCAAGATCTTAATAAAGCTTGTCCGAAAGATGACTTCCCTTTGCCAAATATTCACATGATTGTTGACCTAACAACTGGGCATGAGATGTTATCATTAATGGATGGATTTTCTGGCTATAACCAAATCAAGATTACACCGGAAGACCAGGAAAAAATTGCTTTTACTTGTCCATGGGGTACATACTGCTGGAATGTGATGCCATTTGGCCTCAAAAATGCTGGAGCAACTTATCAATGAGCCATGACCATGATCTTTCATGACATGATGCATACCATCATGGAAGATTATGTTGATGATATTCTAGCAAAATCTAAAGATAGAGCTGGTCATTTGAGAGTGTTGGATAGAATATTCACCCAGATGGAAAAATATCAGATTCAACTCAATCCAAAGAAATGTGCATTTGGGGTCACATCTGGCAAACTGTTAGGGTACATTGTCTCAGCTAAAGGAATCAAAGTAGATCCAGAAAAGGTTAAAGCAATATTGGAGATGGCTTCCCCCACTAACATCAGTCAGCTAAGATCTTTACAGGGGTGTCTACAATCCATCTGAAGATTTGTTTCTCAACTAGCAGATCGCAGTCATCCCTTTCAACATTTGTTGCATAAAAATATCTTATTCCAATGGGATGATAAGTGTGAGGAAGCTTTCAAAAAAATCAAGTAGTATTTAGTGAATCCTCCAACTCTAATGTCACCAATTCCAGGCAAGCCACTCTTGCTCTACATTTTAGCCATGATAGCTTCACTAGGTGCTCTTCTAGCTCAGCAAGATCATGAAGGCAAAGAAAAAGCCATCTACTACATCAATCGCACTCTAGTGGGATATGAGTTAAATTATTCCCCTATCAAAAGAGCATGTCTGGCTATTTTCTTTGCTTCATAGAAGTGGTGACATTACATGTTGTCACATTCTACTCAGCATATTGCAAAGATTGATCCTTTAAAGTATTTTTTAAGTAAAACAGCATTGACAGGCAGGTTGGCTAAGTGGGTCATGCTACTTAGTGAGTTTGATATTGAATATGTAGACAGGAAGGCTATCAAAGGTCAAGTGATCATAGATCAACTAGTTGATACTCCATTAATGGATGACCAACCTATACACATAGAGTTTCCTGATGCTCATATCTTAGCTTTGTCTACACAAACATGGAAATTATAATTTGATGGCTCATACACTCAGCAGGGTTCAGGAGTTGGTATTCTTTTTATCACACCACAAGGATACACTATTCCGAAATCTTTCAAGTTGTTATTTCCTTGCACCAATAATGTGGCAGAATATGAGGCTTTGTTGATTGGGTTAAAAATGGCTTTACAGTGGAACGTATCTGAAATAAATGTCTACAGAGATTCTCAGCTAATTGTCAACCAGGTTAATGATGATTATTAGACCAAAGATGATAAGTTATTGCCATATAAATGTATGGTTGATAACTTTAAAAAGTATTTCTCTATCATCACTTTTGAGTAGAATCGTTGGCATGAAAACAAGGCTGTCGATGCCATGGCAACGATTGCTTCTTCATTTGATATAGAAGATACCAAGGCCTGTTTTGAGTTCTTGGTGGAATCCCTGACTTGTCTTGCATATGATGAGCCTGATACAAGTATTATATGTCATCTAATTGGACATGACTCCCCAACCTACAGAAAGATCTATTCTTACCTCAAAGATAACACCCTACCTCCCGACCTATCTTGAAATCAAAAATGAACTTTTCTCTGCCAAACCTCCCGCTATGTCCTAATATCTGACACCCTTTATCAGCGAGGTTTTGATGGTACTCTCCTATGATGTCTTAAACATGATGAAGCTCAACTTTCCTTACGTGGTGTACATGAGGGTATTTGTGGGACACATTCAAGTGTTCCCTCTTTGGCTAAGAAACTCATGCGTATGGGTTATTATTGGCCTACCATGGAAGCAGACTCCTTTCATTTTGCTAGGGCATGTAAGAAATGTCAGATACATGGAAACCTTATCCATGCTCCAGCTCAAGAGTTACATCCTTTTACAACTACTTTTCCATTCAGTTGGTGGGGGCTTGACCTTGTGGGTGCTATCAACCCTCCATCTTCTAACGGTCACAAATGGATTCTCACTACCATAGAATACTTTACTAAATGGATTGAGGCTATTCCATTAATTACCGCCACAGGGAAACAAATATCCATGTTTATCTTAAACTATATCATTTGCAAATATGGTATACCTATGTATCTTATCACTGATCATGGGAAATAGTTTCAAAACTAGGACATGGATGACCTGTGCAAAAAATTCCACATCACCCACAACTATTCCTCCATTTACTATCCCCAAGGAAATGGCCAAGCTAAGGTGTCAAACAAAACAATTGTTAAAATCCTACAAAAGACTGTTAATGATGCTGGCCGTGACTAGCATCTCCAACTTAATCCAGCCTTATGGGCTTACCGCACCTCCATCCATACTCCTACTAGAGCCACTCCATATTCCCTTGTCTATGGATCTGAAGCAACCCTGCCGCTCGAGGTTGAGTTGCCTTCACTTCGTGTTACTCTTAAAGATTTAATTCCTGATGAAGAGTATAGAGTTGCATGCTTGACTGAATTGGAACTCCTAGATGAACGTCATCAGCAAGCCTATGATCATTTGAAAGTTTATCAGCAGCGTCTATCCCGTTAGTACAATAGCAAGGTAAAGATCAGAGACTTTCAGTTGGGTGACTTAGTCCTTCGAGAAAATCCAAAGAATCAACAACACCGTGAAAAGAAGGGCAAGTTCAAACCAAATTGGTTAGGACCTTTTGTGATTACAGCGGTCTATGGTTCTAGGGCCTATCAGTTATCTACACCTGAAGGGGATCCCTTGGATGAACCTCTTAACAGCATCCATCTCAAGAAGTTTTATCCCTTAAATCCCAATGCAAGGGGCATGTATATAGTCTATATATATATTCTATAAATAAATTAAAAAAAAAGAGTCAAAAATATTTAAAAAAATAGAATCACAAAATCAAAAGAAAACTGCAATAAAAGCATATGGTGAAAACCTAGAAATAGGCACTATGTGTGACAAGTTAGCTCTTCTATCTATTAGGATTCTTCTAGTGTGTCCGTTCATTATATATATCCACAATAAAATGGTTACTCAATCCTTGTCCCCACCATGTATATATCATAATAAAATGGCTAGTTCATACACCATCCATTGTATATACCCATAATAAAACCCCATCATAGCTTGATCTTTTGTCATGGTCTTCATCCTAGTCTTGTTGCATCTTTCTTCATCCATAATAAGTCAGTCCATCACCTAGCTGGGGGCATGTCCTCAACCTAGTTTGGGAAGTGGATCTATGATAGTCGTGACTCTTAGAGGACACAATGGAATTATTTTCACCAGGCAAGGCAAACACAATCAAATGTTCTTTCACAATGGTATCTTCATGCTGATTCAGAAATCTATGATCTATCCTTTGACTCATGACTGCTTATCTATACATCCTGACTATACATCATCACTTGCACTAATTAACATATCCTAAATCTATCTTTTTGGCAAACAAAATGTATATTCATGGTAGGCATGTTAGAATGATTTGTTATAAATTATGCATTCATATCTAGATTTCATTGTTATCATGTTCCCTATGCTATTCCGAGATATCTTTGACATGAGTTTGAAACTCCCATATGTCATTGATTAGAATAGCCAAGATGGGACATGATATTGTCTTTGATATTTTTTTGTGGGGTATTTTCTAATGAAATCAAAGGAACAAGTAATTGGGGTGTCTGTGTATAAGTGCCTTCATCCATTTCATAGTATGGACAACATACAAATCATGTTGTTCTACAAATGCTATTTATGGTGATACGCCATCGCATACCTCGACTCCAAATATTTGTTCCCCGATGGAGGGGGGAAATATTCCTTATCTTTTATCCAAATGAAACTCAGGTCATCTCAGTTCAATTATACCTAGATGCTTGTCAAGTTTGAAAAATTAAAGTCCATGCAAGACGTGCTTAGGTCATCCTGGTTTAATTATACCATGATGCTTGCATTTTCTTGCAACATAACGAGCTCAATGATGAAAATCAAATTCCAGCTATTATGAAGTTCTAAGATGTTACCTAAAGTTGTGGACATACATTCATTTCATTTTGCATTGCATTTTACCATCTCATGAATTGCATACCAGTGCTCCTTTTATAGAGATTTGTAGGTTATTTTTCTCATTAGGTTATCTGTTTTTCCTAAGTCCATTCTTCTTGTGTCAAGAAACATTGTTATTTTAGTTAAGGACATTTGGACAACCAAAAATACTTTGCACTTAATCATTTTAAGTCATGCATAATTATTATTAGGTGTGTTCATGGGATACTTGTTATAGTTATCATTTCATCTCATTTTATTTTATCATGTTATCCATCATCTTTGGTACATTTTCATTTATTACATTAGATATCATTTGCATTACAATATCATTTATTGTTTATTACATGTATTTAGTATCATCATGCATTTAGTATCCATTCATTTTACATTATTTACATTCATTTTACATTATTCACATTATTTTTACATCATTGCATTTATCATCACATAGCATTAGTGTGCATCATTTAGAACATGCATTTATATCATCATATATTAGATTGTTTATCCATTAGCATCATATAGAAAATTAATCATTTTGCATTTTAAGACATCCATTCCATGCATATAAAGGTCAATCATCACATCCTGCATATGTCAGTATGCACATATATATAAACATCATAGAAAATCATGCTCGAACTACATCAATCATATAGAGTCAAAATCATATAAAGTCCATAAATACAACAAAACTGTCCAAATGTCCCATGATATATAATCAATAATAATGTGTCTACAGTCAGTGTCTATCAAGTCAATATATAATGATACAATGATAATATGATACAAACAATGTATACAAGTGGTATCTATGACCTATTGCCTCCTGAATTTGTCTGTTGCTATCTGCAAGCTGCAATAAGGCCCTGTGCTACTGAACCACCTACTCCTGAGGATCCGCCTTGGTCTCCTAAACCTGTGGGTGCTCTAGGAGGACGTGATGATACACCACTACCAGTTGGTGCCTGTCTCTCATATACTGCTATCCTCACCGCCACTGAGCTCTCTCTAAAACTCCCAATCCACTGATCCCTAGGCACTGCCTATCTATATGCCTCTCGCCAGTAGGATATCTCCTTCCCTGCTCATATCATGGCTCTCAGGCTATCTCCATGGGGACCTAGGTCCTCTGTCCTCTGTAGCTCATCTAATAGCATCTCAGACTCCCCGAGTCTCTCAATCGCTACATCCTGTAGACACCTAAAAATCCTTTAGAAAATAAAGTATTTTTATTTTCTGAAAAATCCCTGATGACATCATCATTTATTAATTAATTAATTATTTAATTAATTAATTTATTTTTATGTCATTAAATCCCTTTTTCTTAATTAAAAATATTTAATTAAGAAATCCCTCCCAAAAATGTTTAAATCTTATTTAAACATTAATCCCCTATTTATTAATTATTTTAATTAATAAATTGACCAAAAATCCCCCAAAAAAATAATTAATTTATTTTTTGACCAAAACTTGGCCAATTTTCTTAAGACCACTAACCTCTTCCAAAATCTTCTAATCCCTTCTTAATTTCGATTAAAAGGCTAATCCCATCTTTTCTAACCCTAATCTCAACTCAAAATATTTAATTAAGATTAAATATTTAATTTTCATATTTATTGAAAATATTTCAATAAATTTTCCCAAACTTAAGCTTTTGGAATGAATAAACTTTTATTCCATAAAACCTAGGAGAATTCTAGACTCTTCTAGAAACTTCTCAACCCAACCTCTTCACCCATCCTAATCTTAAAATCCCCTAATCCTAATCTTAATCCCCTTTCTAATCTTGTCACATTCCATTAGCAAAAGGTTTACCAAAACTTATGCTAACCTCCTCTTAGTCATCCTCCTTAGTCAACAAAGATGGCCACCTCTTGGCCACCTCTTGCAAATGCATTTAAGGATGCATTTAAGCCTTCCTTATCTTTCTTACATGCATTCATTATGCATTTAAGACCTTCTTATCCATTCCTTGCCACCTCTTGGCCTTGGGCACATTTACCAAATTGTGCACATGCCCTCAAACTTTCAACTCAATCCTCCCTTGACACTTGTCAGGACACTTGTCCTTGACTCAACCCTAACCTTAGCCCTAACTCTGACTCATCCTTTTTAACCAAGCCCTTCCCTTTTCCTATAAATACCCTCACTTCCTAAGGCAAATCATCTTTCAACTCTCAAACTCAATAGCAAAGTTATAATGCCATTTTCATTCTAGCATAAGCATAAACTCATCATTTTAGATCATTTTCAAGCTTAAATCACATTTAAATTAGCTTAATTGGATTAACATAGATTCATTTCTTGTTTAATCAATCTTAGTTCATCTTTTAGCTTTGCATATTTGTGTGTTCTTGAGGCCTTTGAGGCAAAATAGGTTCCTCATACCTATTTTGTGTCATTTTGGGTCTTCTTGATCCTCAAATCATCCTATTTGCATGCTCCAAGTGCTTGAGTTTGCACACCCACATCCATTTATATCCAAGCATATCAAACGGTGCATGGGCGCATCCGTTTTAGGCTTAAACTGAGGTGGCTTTGATTTTAGTTTGTTTACCATTAAATTTGATTTGATAATATGCTATGACGTTTGTTTGTCTTTGGCCTTCAAAATAGGTTTAGGTGCACGCTCAAATCCCAGTCTACATTCTGGCACACCCGGTGGGACCCACTTCACGGGTTCTTTGCAAACATTCTGATGAGTTTTAGACCATTTTCAGATTTTTCAAAGCTTATAGGTGGACGTAGCACTTAGATCCATTCTTCTTCTTCTTTTCTATATTCTTCTTCCTCTTCTTGTCTATATTCTTCTTCTATTCCGTCTCCTTTCTTCTTCTTCTTCTAGCAAGGAGGTCATGGCCATTTTTTTTCAAAAATAATAATAAAATCCATAAGGAAGCAAAATCATACACACCTTATTTTAGTGCTTAAAATGAACCCCCAAATCATTCTTGAATGCATTAAGGACTAAAATTTGCAAAATTTGTTCTAACAAACAAAACAAAAAAATTAATCAAGGCATTTGCATCCTTGCAACATCAAGGATTTTTAACAATGCATTCATGCAAAGTAGGAATGATCATATCTTTTTGGGCATAAAAAGAACATCAAATCTGCATTCAAACGAGTCAAAACAAAATCTTGAATGAAGCTAAAAGGAAGAACTTAGGTCCTAAAGCGTCATTTTCCATTTGAAAAGCAAACACAATCTTGAATGCCTTAAAGATCAAAACAAAGCTTTTTTTAAAAAGTTCTTAATCAACACGCACACTCAATCTTGAATGCCCAAGTCAAAAAACTTGCAAACACTCGATTTACTTTTTGGAGAAAGGAACAAATCAAAATCTAATCATGAGTGTCTTCATTTCAAAGTTCAAACATCACTTAATCAAATTTGGGAAAATAAACAAAATCTGTTTGATGTGCATGTAGGAGTTTTTCAATTCTTGCATAATCCTTGTTAGAGTAAGCAACGTGGAACATTTGAACTTGGACAAGTTCACATGTTCTACTTTTAGCGAGGCCTGTCCAAGGAGAAGCGCTTCCTCCTCGGAGAACGACCTCAAACTGGTATCCCCTCCGGCCGGTATACAAATAAGTGAAGTCCAAAAGAATCACTTATATCTCCTAATCACCGGGCGTTCGTGCCAAACACGTGTCTGGGGATGGTAAACATTCCTCTCCCCCAGCATTATTGGCAAGGCTCTTAAGTGAGTCATGGATGATCAGCAAAACCGGGTATGGAGACACCACGGAACTATTAAAAACCTGATAAAATAGAGGCTACCCTATCTACATCTGAAAGTATCAAAATCCTTGTGCAAGGACCGATTCCAAGGGGTTTACCGGGTCGCCTCAAGATTACTCACCATTTGTATTCCCTTCTGGGAGATACCAAGCTGTTGGCAAGCGATTTTGATACTCACCTTCCTTAGGTAGATCTGTTTGAAGTGCTTGATAGTCAAAGACTCCGTGAAAACACTTGTTGAAACATACACTTTCAAAGCTTTGTCAGAGTCAGTTGTCTTTGTTTGTATCCCGCAGGGTTGCTTTGTCCCTTGCGGAGATTGCTTTGACTTTAACTTTTTCCATTGAAAACCTTTGCCTCAAAATTAGAAGCCTCTTTTCCAAAGTGATGCCCAACAAGAGAAAACATCCTAAAGCGAAGTTGCCCAAATCCCAAGCCTATCAAGAGCGAAAAGTTGCCAAGAAGAACACCAAGACCTATCAATCCATTATCCAAGCAACCCAAGCAGAGGAAAAATCCCAACCCAGACTTGAGAACATTGCCCATAACGCCCGCATCAAACAGTTCACCTTCCGTTTTTGAGTTAACCATCACTTTGTCAACCTTGAGCTAGAAGATTAGCCAAATCCTTGTTCATGTCTTGTTCCATCTTCAGATCTTGAAATCTTGTCTCAAACAGCCTTGCATCTTAGTTTCATTCTAGCTTTCATCTTTGCATCATTAATCAAAACCTTAGTTGCATTTGCATTCATCCTCCTACCAGCATTTTAGAATCAGTCCTTATCATTTGCACTTGCATCATCCTTCTAGAGCATTGTCCCTTCACCCTTCAAAACCTTTTCCACCAGCATTCCCCCCATCAGCTTTCCATATCTTTCCAGCAGATCCATCATCTTTTGTTCCAAATCTAGAGATCCACCAACACTTAGTGTTCTACCTTTTGAGTTGTTCCTATCCTATATCCAAGATCAGAGACCATCATCCTCTTTTTTGACACAACGTGTTGTCATAAAGAAATCAAACCTTGTCCTTGCATAGCCATCATCTCAAGCAAGAGATTGGAGTGCATTGATAAGAAACTTGTTGACCGAAGATCATCAGTCTATCTTAGGTTGACCCCATCATATTTCTGATCCTCCATTTGGGAAAAATAGCAGCTCATTTGTTGACCGCTCAGTAATCTTTCACCAGCTTTCCACCAGCAACCTATCTTTCCTCCACCGTCTTGATCCATATCCGTTCCATCCAGCTTCCATCATCGCCATCTTGATCCCTATCTTTGCATTTGCATCTTAGAAGTCATCATCTTTAGAAGTTCATCAACTTTGCATCCATCAACATCTTTTAGCCAAACATCTTGCATACATTTAGCACTTGCATCTCCATGCCTGTTGAGACCAGATCTCGGAAAAGAAGAAGCATGAATCCTTATCCACCAACAACCTCATCCGATCCCAAACTTTTCACCAACGCCATGATGACCTACAATCCCCACATCCAAGCCAGTAACCCATGTGAAGATCCAAACATCCCTTCATTCCCCTTGGCAAACCAAGCATTTGTAAATCCTTCAGAAAGCCCACCAGCGACCAATGCCCTTGTACCGCAACATCAGCAAAGCACATTTGCCCACTATCTGCCAGAAAGTACCTCCATCCCACCATCTCTCTATCCACGCATCCCCATCAAAACTATTCAAGTTCTAGCACAAGCATATTCTCCGTTTGTCCAATCATTTCCCGATCCTATCATGCAAACACCCCAAGAGCTTTCCACCATTCCCCTTTTCTTGCAAGGAAGCCTCGCCAGTCCCACAACACAAGCTGTAGCGCCATCCGCCCCATCTCCTACCCCTTTTGCTTCATCATCTGCTATGGCTGCCCAAGCCCAAATCCAAACCCAAAGTCAGCTTCCACCTCTCACACAAGCTTTTACACCGCCGCCATCCGCAAGTCAAGCAATGCCTTTCACCATCAAAGGAGCACCGTCACCCTTCACCCCCCAAGCACCCGTACCTTCTTCTTTGGGGTTAGCGCAATCGCTTCCCATTCCAACCTCATCTTTCTCTTGGGTGTTTCCTTCATTTTCCTCCTCACAAGCATCCGCTCAACCACAACTTCAACAAGCTCTTTTCTCTCAAACATCATTCGTGTCCCAAGCTCCCGTTGCTCCTACCATTCCATCATCCACTGCAGTGCACCCTAACAAAAGCTCTCAGTGGGGCCTTACACAAGAAGAAATGAAGGCATGGGGGATCCCATCTCAATCCCCTACATCTATGGTTGCAAGTCAACAAACCACCTTCACCCAAGCAGCACAGCAGTAACTACCCCAACCACCGCCGGCTTCAAGCTATTCGTCCCAAATCCCAAATACCTTCCAGCAAGTTCCACCACCTCAACAGCCAACTTTCCCTAGCTATCTTACCCCATCACCCTTTGCTTCTAGCTTCCCCACATCTGTTCCACCTCTAAGTAACGTAGGCATGCACCCAGCTTATATCAGCCAAACCCAAAGCCAACCTCAGCAACTACCACCATCATACCCGCAAGCAGCATCATTCCAATAGCCTCCCCCATAGCAACCACATGTCCCCTTTCAGCAAACAACCATCATTCCTTAACAACAGCAAGTCCCTTGCTATCAGCCTCAGCAACAAAACCCTATCATCCCCCAGCAACAACAAGTTCCCACCCATCAGTTACAACAGCAAGTTCCAAATGTCCAATATCAGCAAGCAGTCCCACAACAACCGCCAGTTCAACAACAGCAAGCAGCCCAACAACATCAAGTGGTTCCATATCATTTACCACAATATCCCCCTATGCCACACCAGCAATATCCCCAGCAACCATTGCCCCAAAATCAGTTCCAACCCATTTATCCACAGCAAGCGCCATATCCAGTTCCACAACTTCCATCACAAGCAGAAGTTCTAGTTCCCTCGCCACTCAATGCTGAGTGGGAAGTAATGAAAAATGCTCTAAAGGAGCTACAAAGTGGAACAGAGAATAAAACATACAAGTTCGAAGAGGTGTGCTCATATCCCTTCGATCGGTCCATAGCAACTATCCCTTTCCCCAAGCATTTTGAGATGCCCAAGTTCGACAAGTATCGGGGGAAAGGAGATCCAGTAAATCATATCAAAGAGTTCTACATGGCATGCCAAGAAGTGGCTTACAGTGATAACTATCTCCTACGCCTGTTTCCCAAGAGCTTGGGAGGAACTGCTATTGAGTGGTTTTACAAAATACCACATGGGACAATAAAAACCTTTGCTGAACTCTCTGAGAAGTTCATCACACACTATGCCCATAATGTGGATAATGAGTTGTCCTTGCTAGACCTATGCAACTCAAAGCAAAAAGATGGAGAAAGCCTTGCAGAATACTTGCAAAGATGGCAGAATCTTACAACCAGGTTATCATATCAGCCACCAGAGAAGCATCTAACAAAGATCTTCATTGATAACCTGCATCTAAAGCTATCCCATCACATGCGAATGAACTATCTCCAGACATACCAAGACATCAAGAGCAAAGGCATAGGCATCGAGAAAGCTCTCCTAGACGAAGGCACTATTCGTCACTTCAAGGATGATTCCAAGAACAAACCCAATAATGATAAATCCCATTACTGGAATCGTAACAAGAATGTTGTTACAGATGGAGCCACTGACACTAAGAATGTACAATTCATTGTGGCTAGTCCTACACCAGCTCAAACATACCAACCGCCACAAGCGCCCATCTATCAGCAACCACCAGCTCCCGCATATCAAGCACCTATTTATCAGCAGCCTCCTCAAGCTCATCAGCCACCTGTGCAACAGTATCAGCAGCAATACCAACAGCAATAGCCAGCACGTCAAGGCAATCCTGTTAACATAGTTAACGTTGCCCCAAGGCAGAACAAGCCCAACAATCAGAACAATCCAAAGAGGACTTTCACACCTTTGGGTGAGCCTCTGGATCAGATCTTTTATCGGCTAGCCAAAGCAAATATGATCACATATCCGCCCATCCCACAGAAGGATGACAACGCACCAAAGTCTGATTGGTATAAAGAAAATGAATACTGTGATTACCATCGTGTGAAGGAGCACACAACATTGAAGTGCATGCGGCTTAAGAACTACATCCAGGATCTCATTGATCGCAAGGAGATCCAGGTCGATGCACCAGCTCAAGCTTCACCCAACGCTAGTTTGCAAATATATCAAAATGTGTTCCCTCAACACGATGCTGGGAAGAATCAAGCTAGCGCCAATCAGCCCCAAAATCATGGTAAAGGCAAGCAAGAAGATCACACAGCGGCCTACATCAACTATGACAAGTATGTCGGATGCATAACTCAAGTTGAGCCCATCCAAGATGAGCCCACCATCAATACCATCTACGTCAGAGGGCCGGATCGACAATGTGCTGCAACTACCCGCAGTGGTAGGATAACTTTTGCCGGTGCTCCTCCGAGATCAGCTGCTCCTCCAAGGCCAACGTCTACTGCATCCACAGCACAGTCTAACACCAGGCCAGCATCAAATGCACACGCAACACAGCATAATGCACCAAGTGCACAATACAATATCATAGAGCATCTTGGGAACATGCCAGCCCAAATATCTATCTTGGATTTGCTCCGCACATCACCCATCCATCAGGAGATCCTGGACAAAGCTCTAAAAGAAGGCCATGTCCCCACGGACATTAACACAACTCAGTTTGAAACTCTTGTGGGACACCTATCAGCAGCATGTGCCTTATCCTTCAAAGAATCTAATATACCAGATATCGCTCCTGACCATACTCTCCCTCTCCGCATTGCCGTCATGGTCAGAGACTTTGCCATCAAACGGGTTTTAATAGATAATGGCTCAGCCCTCAACTTGTGCACATTAAAATTCATCAAGAAGATCGGGTTCACGGAGGCCGACATACAACATGAGATGATCACCATCAAAGCATATGATAACTTGGAGCGTACCTCTGAAGGTACTATCACCTTGCCTATCCAGCTAGGCCCAGCAATGCAAGATACTGTCTGCCACGTTGTTGATCTCAACCTACCATTTAATATTCTTCTCGGCCGCCCATGGATCCATTCCATTAGGGCTGTACCATCTACTTACCATCAGTGCATCAAGTTTCCACATCAAGGCACTGAGGTTACCATCCACGCTGATCCTAACCCCTTCGCATACTGCCGTGCGATGGAAGCATCTTTCCCTCATTCTACTCATTGTCTTGGAACCGATATTGGTACTTCTATTGCTAGTTCATCCCGATCCCATCGCGATCCAGAGACCATCCTCTCTTCCACCTTATCATCCGTCAAGATCAACAACCAGGGTTGTGGCAAATACAGCCTCAGTGATGCATTTATTGTAGGGGCTCTTCCACATGATCCACATACTCAAGGATGCCCAAGTTGTCAAAACAAGCCTGTTGAGGAACATTATAAGCTCAAGCAAATCGGAAACATGACTTTTGAGTCTCATGGTACCATCAACAGCAAAGAGATAGATCCAGATATTAACAAATGGTTATACAAAGATCCCCCATCACGTGACACACAACTTCTTGAGTACTTCAAAGAGAAATATCCAATCCCCTACAAGAATGTCACAGAACAATATAACTGTCAAGGTGGTGGTCTAGGACCACAAGAGGATGGAAATTTGTTTCCTATCATACCATCCCAGAATCCAGAATAGCAAGGACTTGGCTTTAATACCCCTCGCCTGCTTGAACAAGAGCCCAATACCACAACTGCAGGCACTAACATGACCAACGTGAACTTTTCGAATAGCCAGGATGACCTTGTGAAAATCGAAGACATCCCCGAAGAGAAAGACATCCGATCCTACGATGATATCTTTGCTGATGACACCCTCCTGGGGACTTCTGTTCTCCAACAACTCTCCATTAACCTCATAGATCTTCCCCTCACAAACCCCGACCTCATAGATTGGGACCAACCAAGCATCACACACATCGATGAGTTCCAAAGCGCACAAGCACTCCTAGAATTCATGGGGGCATCAGATCCAGCAAGCAAACAGGATCCAACATCAACCTCTGTCTATCAACTTCACCCAGAAGGATATTTTGGGGAAGAGGCAAGCTTTAGTCACAAAAATGAAATAGCAAGAGAACATCATGAGTCTTTATGTGAAAACCCCCTTGGGGCACATTCTGATTCCAAAATAGTAAAAATAAAAGGCGTATCTTCTAGTGAAAACCTGGCAATTCAGGCGCTAGAAGATGAAGCCTTGCCTCTTCCCCCTATCCAAGATTATAGACCAGAGCAGTCACCGATCATCATAGAGGAAACCAAGCCAATCAACTTGGGAACAGAAGAATGTCCAAGGATCACCTACATTGCAGTCAACCTAACAGAAGGAGAAGAAATGGCTCTCAGTGCCTTGCTCAAGGAATCCATCATCAACTTTGCATGGTCATACACCCACATGCCTGGGCTTGATCCAAACCTTGTTGTTCATCATCTATCAGTAGATCCAAACATCAAGCTAGTGAAGCAGAAGCTAAGGAAAATGCATCCAAAGGTAGCATTGCTCATCAAAGCAGAGCTTGAGAAGCTCCTCCAAGCTAAGATCATCAGAGCAATAGATTATTCAGAGTGGATCTCTAACATGGTGCCAGTCACAAAGCCTTCTGGTGACATCAGAATCTGTACTGATTTCAAGGACTTGAACAAGGCATGCCCTAAGGATGACTTCCCATTGCCAAACATAGACATGCTTGTAGACCTCACAGCGGGTCATGAGATGTTATCATTAATGGATGGCTTTTTAGGCTACAACCAAATTCATATAGCGGAAGCAGATCAACATAAAATAGCATTCACAACCCCATGGGGTACCTTTTGCTACAACATGATGCCATTTGGGCTAAAGAATGCAGGAGCAACATATCAGTGACCAATGACAGCCATTTTCCATGACATGATCCACAAGATCCTTGAGGACTATGTGGACGATATCCTTGCAAAATCCAAAACAAGAGACGAGCACCTCAACATCTTAGAGCGTGTATTTGATCGTCTAAATCATTATGGCTTAAAGCTTAATCCTAAGAAATGTGTCTTTGGTGTTACATCTGGCAAGCTTCTAGGTTTCATCGTCTCTAGACGAGGTATAGAGATCGATCCTAAAAAGGTAAAAGCAATAACGGAGATGCCTCCACCAAGAAATCTCAAACAGCTCAGAAGCCTATAGGGAAAGCTTCAATCAGTTTGGTGATTCATCTCTCAACTAGAAGACAAGTGCCAACCCTTCTCACATCTCTTATGCAAAGACACCAACTTCAAGTGGGATCCCATATGTCAAAGAAGCTTTGATAAACTCAAAGAGTATCTAGCTAACGCTCCGATCCTTGTACCACCAGTTCCAGGATGCCCACTCATCCTTTACATCTCAACAACAGCTACAGCACTAGGGGCACTCCTAGCACAACATGATGATGAAAATAGAGAACGATCTATCTACTACATCAGTCGCACTCTTGTGGGCTATGAGCTTAACTATTCACCCATGGAGAAAGCATGCCTAGCAGTGGTCTTTGCCACTCAAAAACTTAGACATTACATGCTTAGCCACACAAGGACAACCCTCACAGGCCGTATGGCAAAATGGGTCATGTTACTCAGTGAATTTGACATTCAGTATGTAGATCGCAAAGCAATCAAAGGGCAAGTCATTACCGATCAACTAGCAGAAGCACCACTGGTGGATGCCTATCCACTAATCATGGAATTCCCCGATGAACATCTGTGCATGATTGAAGAGCAGCCCATGTGGAAACTATACTTTGATGGTTCCAACACATCCCATAGCTCTGGGGCAGGAATCCTATTCGTCACACCTCAAGGTGACTATATTCCAAAATCATTCAAGTTGGGATTCCCCTGTACCAACAACATTGTAGAATATGAGGCACTCATCTTAGGTCTCAAAACAGCTATCCAATGGAACATCACAGAACTACAAGTCTTTGGAGATTCACAGCTCATTATCAAGCAAGTCCTTGATGAGTATCAGACAAAGGATGACAAATTGCTACCCTACAAGCAACTGGTGGATAAACTGAAAGAGCATTTCCTACATCTACGATTCAATCAGATCCCAAGGCTTCAAAACAAAGCAGCAGATGCAATGGCAACCATCGGATCCTTATTGGAAATCCCACGTGACGCAACACAATATGA
The DNA here is from genome assembly GCA_027943335.1 of Chamaecyparis obtusa. Classification (NCBI taxonomy): domain Eukaryota; kingdom Viridiplantae; phylum Streptophyta; class Pinopsida; order Cupressales; family Cupressaceae; genus Chamaecyparis; species Chamaecyparis obtusa. The sequence goes on from BSBK01000756.1 coordinate 3,628,307, forward strand.
ATTTCTAGTCGAGTAGCTACACTTGCCAGCTTATGAGAACACCGATGCAAACATGGTGTGTGTCTTGGTTGGTCCCCAATCCCCATGGTACCACGACATCCATGCATATCTAAAAAATGGTATCATATCTCCCCATCTCACCAATAACCAATGCCAAAACCTTATTCGCAGAGCTTCCCGCTACACTCTTGTAGCCAACACCCTATATCATCGCGGGTATCATAATGTCCTATCTAGATGTTTAGATTCAAACGAGGCCGTCCTGGCCTTACAAGAAGTTCACGCTGGAATTTGCGGTGCCCACACGAGTAGCATGGTTCTAGCAAAGCAGCTGCTTAGAGTTGGATATTATTGGCCAACAATGGAACATGATGCGTGTGAATTTGTCAAGAAATGTCTCCCATGTCAACAGCATGCCAATTTGATACATGCACCAGCACAGGATCTATAGCCTATTGCACCACCATGGCCTTTTTCATGTTGGGGCCTCGACCTCGTTGGCTTGATCACCCCCCTCTCTTCGGATGGACACAAGTATATCATAACAGCCACAGAGTACTTTACCAAATGGGTTGAAGCGATTCCGCTCACCCTTACTACTGGCATCCAAATATCCAAGTTCATCCTCTACCATATCATTTGCCGCTTCGGCATACCATCTACCATTTTCACAGACCATGGCACACCTTTTGAAAACCAGCATGTGGATGATCTGTGTGCCAGGCTCCACATCCATCACCGTTTCTCTAGTCCATATTTCCCTCAAGGAAACGGCCAAGCTGAGGCAACCAACAAAACTATCTTGAAAATCCTCAAGAAGGTTGTCAATGATTCTGGTCGTGACTGGCACCTCCAAATCAATCCTGCCCTTTGGGCCTACCGCACTTCTTATCGCACTCCCACAGGCACCACCCCATACTCTCTTGTATATGGTGCTGAAGCCATTCTACCGATCGAGGTTGAGCTCCCATCCTTGTGCATCTCCATGAAGAACTATACAACTGATGAAGACTATCATGTGGCCCGGCTCACACAGCTAGATCTACTAGATGAAAAGAGACAGCAAGCTTACGATCACCTGGTGGCATACCAAAATCGACTCAAAAGGAGTTATAACAAAAAGGTCCATCCTAGACAATTCCAGGTCGGTGACATGGTCCTTAAAGAAAATCAGAAGGTCCTAGCAAATAGAGAAAAGAAAGGCAAGTTTGAGCCTACTTGGTTGGGCCCCTATGTTGTCACCACATCCTTCGGCTCGGGAGCCTATCAGCTATCAACACCAGAAGGTGAGCCCTTGAATGATCCTATCAACATCATCCATCTGAAGAGGTTCTATGCCTGAACCTGATCCTGCATATATTAGAAAATCCAAAAATATTCAAAAAAGCAAAAAAAAAAGCAAAAAAGCAAAAAAGAAAAGAGAAAGAGAAAATAATCGTCCAAACGGTGAAAACTTGGCAATTCAAGCGCCTTGGACAAGTATGTTGGTGAAAACCTGGTAAACAGGCGCCAACATAGTAAACTGGGCTATTTATCTATTCAGTTGTCCTTTCAGCTACCGTCCTCTTCCTCCATCCATAACAGATCTCCCAGCAGTTCCATCTCCCCTATCCTCCAAGCATTCAGCTTCCATCTTCCTCCAACCCATCTGCAATCCATATCCTATTCCAAAGCTTTGTACCATATCTTGTACCATATCCCTTTCTCTTTCCTATATAGTGCTTTCCTCCCTGTATTTATCCTTCTTGTCTCCGTCCTAGTGAGAGTCCCGCCGAGTGTGATCTTCCTATCCCCAATCCTGAGCTTTTGTACATATCCCTTGTGCATATCGTTCCTCCTTGTTGTACATAACCTTTGTCCATCCTACAGCAGAATTTGATCAAATATCTTGTCCCATCCCCAGCCTCAGAAAATTTGTAGTCCCACTCAGGCCTTGTGCTTCAGCAACATCAATTGATGACTTATCCTTGCTCATCCTGATTATTCCTTGAACTTCAGCTTTTTGCCAGCGAACAACTACACTTATTCTCTCACCAACCCATGGGTCCTTGAGGATATATCGTTCCTCCTGTCTGACCTAATCTTCCATCTTGGTCCTTGAGGATATATCGTTCCTCCTGTCCGACCAATCTTCCCACCATCAATCAAACCTAATCTCTCTCCTTGGCAAAGGATGTCTTTTTGGAGTTATCATTTTGATCTTGGATTTTTTGTCCTTTGGGTCTTGTTAATCTTTTTGGCTTCTCTTTATCCCACCAGGGTCACCACGATTCTTTATATCACGGTGTGCTGCGTGTGCGGATAATCTGGGGCAAGGTCTTTTGATCTTTCGCTTCTGCCTGTGAGTCAGTTGTGTGTTTGTGGTTCCTTCAGCATCGGATCCGCCATGTCACCTCTGCGCTTCATGTGTGATGTTGGGGCAACCCTGTGTGTTTGTTTAGCGTCAGTCCTCGTCAGTCCTCTGCGATGTTGTTGACAGGCCTCGTGATCCCAGTATCTTTGGCAGGTCTCTAACATAGCTATATTAAATCTAGGTTGTGCACTCCCGTTTGCACTTGGAGCTATCTGGTCCCTTGCATTTATCATATAGATTAATCTTGCATCTTTACATATAGCTGCATCTTGCATCTTGCATTTCCATCTCATCTTGCATTCACCCATCTTTGCTCTTGGAAGCTTGGTAATTTATCTCCCCTGCTTCCTCAGTCGTTCCTTCTCTGTTTCCTTTCGAGAAAATTCCACAATGTTTACTCCTTGCGTTATTTTCTCGAGGGGGCACAATCCCTTATTCCTCTAAATTCTAGCCTGGGGCATCTTATTTTCTTATCTTTGAAGCCATGCCACTTGCGGCAGCGCATCAAAGAGGGGCAAAATGTAGACACCTAAAAATCCTTTAGAAAATAAAGTATTTTTATTTTCTGAAAAATCCCTGATGACATCATCATTTATTAATTAATTAATTATTTAATTAATTAATTTATTTTTATGTCATTAAATCTCTTTTTCTTAATTAAAAATATTTAATTAAGAAATCCCTCCCAAAAATGTTTAAATCTTATTTAAACATTAATCCCCTATTTATTAATTATTTTAATTAATAAATTGACCAAAAATCCCCCAAAAAAATAATTAATTTATTTTTTGACCAAAACTTGGCCAATTTTCTTAAGACCACTAACCTCTTCCAAAATCTTCTAATCCCTTCTTAATTTCGATTAAAAGGCTAATCCCATCTTTTCTAACCCTAATCTCAACTCAAAATATTTAATTAAGATTAAATATTTAATTTTCATATTTATTGAAAATATTTCAATAAATTTTCCCAAACTTAAGCTTTTGGAATGAATAAACTTTTATTCCATAAAACCTAGGAGAATTCTAGACTCTTCTAGAAACTTCTCAACCCAACCTCTTCACCCATCCTAATCTTAAAATCCCCTAATCCTAATCCTAATCCCCTTTCTAATCTTGTCACATTCCATTAGCAAAAGGTTTACCAAAACTTATGCTAACCTCCTATTAGTCATCCTCCTTAGTCAACAAAGATGGCCACCTCTTGGCCACCTCTTGCAAATGCATTTAAGGATGCATTTAAGCCTTCCTTATCTTTCTTACATGCATTCATTATGCATTTAAGACCTTCTTATCCATTCCTTGCCACCTCTTGGCCTTGGGCACATTTACCAAATTGTGCACATGCCCTCAAACTTTCAACTCAATCCTCCCTTGACACTTGTCAGGACACTTGTCCTTGACTCAACCCTAACCTTAGCCCTAACTCTGACTCATCCTTTTTAACCAAGCCCTTCCCTTTTCCTATAAATACCCTCACTTCCTAAGGCAAATCATCTTTCAACTCTCAAACTCAATAGCAAAGTTATAATGCCATTTTCATTCTAGCATAAGCATAAACTCATCATTTTAGATCATTTTCAAGCTTAAATCACATTTAAATTAGCTTAATTGGATTAACATAGATTCATTTCTTGTTTAATCAATCTTAGTTCATCTTTTAGCTTTGCATATTTGTGTGTTCTTGAGGCCTTTGAGGCAAAATAGGTTCCTCATACCTATTTTGTGTCATTTTGGGTCTTCTTGATCCTCAAATCATCCTATTTGCATGCTCCAAGTGCTTGAGTTTGCACACCCACATCCATTTATATCCAAGCATATCAAACGGTGCATGGGCGCATCCGTTTTAGGCTTAAACTGAGGTGGCTTTGATTTTAGTTTGTTTACCATTAAATTTGATTTGATAATATGCTATGACATTTGTTTGTCTTTGGACTTCAAAACAGGTTTAGGTGCATGCTCAAATCCCAGTCTACACATCCCACTCATGTCTAAGGACATCCATCTGGTGCTCTAGTCTCTCAATTTGTCTCTCTAGACCTGGCACCTGGTCTACCTGTACCTATGTAACTACTAGTCTGACTAGCACTATATCAATATCTGGCTCCTCCTCCTCCATAGCATCTCTCTATAAATAGGGATCTTGTCCCCCGATGTCCATGTCTGCCTGCTCATCCTATGCCTATACATCTGGCATCTCAGCATCAGCCTCATCCTGTATATCATCCTGAACCTGACCCCCCTGTACCACACCACCCTAGGCTAGTAAAAAATCTACCTCATCCTATCCTTGCACCTGTACCTATGGCACCTATACCTATGCAGCTAGTCCCTATACTATGGCAACTGGTATCTGTGCCAGAGGGACTGGTACCTATAGTGGAGCTCCTACAGCTAGCTATGCTGGCTATGCCAGAGGCTGTCTCCATCCCTGTCTACCTAGAGGTGGCATCAGTCCTCTCTGCCTCACACCACCTCCTCTCATCCAAGGTCCTACCCTATCCCCTCTCCCTCCATCTCCACCATCATCTCCTCCTCCATCTCCTCCTCCGTCACCACCACCTCATCTCCCTTGCTCCTGTCTATCTCTCCCTCAGAGTCTCCCCCATTGTCTCTCTATAGGATCTCTCTCTGGAGGTCTCACTGTTGGATTTGTAATCCATGGAACTGGAAAATCCCTCAAAAAATTCTCTAAATCAGTAGTCATCCCTAGGTCTACCACTGTCGGTCTCAACGACCATGCCTAGAATGGGGCATCCAAAAACTCCTACCGAGCAACATCAAATGATGCCATGGGTCCCCAGTCTCGTCTCTCTTGATGAGTACGAGCATGCTCTATCACTCCTTGTGACATGCCCTATATCCTGCCAACCTAACTAACCAGTTGTCACTCAATGATAAATAGTGTTCATCCTATCAACCACCATGACTCAAAGCAAAAACCAAGTTTCCGCTCATCACCCCATGGCTCACACCCTAGGTAGGGTCTCCATGTCACCATGTCCAATGTATCAAAGGTATACTGTCAAAACTCTAAATGGCCCAATTTTGCCTGAGACAAAACTAAGTATAAATGAATATAGGGCTGCCCTGCATCCCAAAATCTAATAGCCACTGGTCGAGTAACTGCAATGTGCTCCCATGCCCAAACATGGAGATAAATAATTATTATTAATTATTAATTTACAATTATCCTCACCCACACATACCAAATTATTATTAATTATTAGCTAAGATAAATAATTATTATTAATTATTTATTTACAATTATCCTCACCCACACATGTCCTATTCTCAAGAGCTATGTGGCCTCATAGGACTTAGTCTCATGACCACATGTCCTCTCAACAAACTAAGTCAAGAGACATGCCCTATGCTTAAGGGGCTTCTCAAGCCACCTCTAAGGGTCAAAGGTGACTCATAGGACACTTGTGCAAAGATTCCTCATGAGGAAAAGGTCTCTCCCTTTTTCTCTCTTTGGTCTTTTTGAGACACTTGACATGTGTCTTTCCCTTCCACCTTCTTCTCCTCCATGTCAATGTGAGAGGAACATCATCCCTATTCTTCCTCTCACATTCCAACTACATCCCCCTTTCTCTCAACTTCTTCAACCAAGTCAATCCTAGCCCTAGGATCTTCCACCTTTCATTCTCAACCGTAGGATTGCGCCACCTAGGCCTAGATCCTCCAAAACTCTATAAAAAGAGCCACATTTCCCATTTGTGAGCTAATAGGTATTTTGATAATAGGCATTCAAGCATTCAAGCAATCAAGCATCCAAGCATTCTAAGAGCAATCAAGCATCCATACTATCACCATTTCATTTGCATTCCATCCATTAGTTTGCATAAGCTATTGTGCACTCATTTCATTCAATCTCCACACTTTGGTAGCATCTTGGGAGAAGGCTTCATTTGGAAATCTAAGAGCTCAACATCTTCAAGAAATCAAAGATAAGAGGACAATGGAGACAAGCTACATGGTAGGTGAAGGTAATTAAATTAGTTTCATCATTTCATAGTTACTTTGCATTCTTCATTGTGTTTGCATTAGATAGATTCATTGGCTTTAATAGTTAATTTATCATTTCTAGTTGTTAGACATCTAATTTGCATACACCTTTTTCCCTTTTTCTTTATGTGCAAGTATGGTTTTAGGAGTTTTGGAGCTAGATTCAAGAATATCAGAACTAGCTACAAGATCTCTAAAATTTTCACCAGATTTGGAGTTAAAAGGACAAGGCCACAAATTTTACCCTCATCCTAGACAAGGTTGTCCAAGTCAGCCTTTTCCTTTTCATCTAACATTTTCATAGAGTGTAGTTACAAGCATTAGAAGTCTGGATACATTAACCTTATCTAATTCTAACACCTTTTTCATAGTCAAAATCAGATCTAAAACATCATTTTCCTCCTCTTTATTTAGTGTAAGTCCATTCTTACTATTTTCTCCTTGTACTTCAAATCTGATATCATTACCTACTTAATTATCATAGCATCAATTCCTTTAAATATTATATTACATCATCACATATTATTCCTTATCATATTAAGGGAAAGGTGAACCCTGATTCCCCACTCTCACTTAGATCTTTCATTATCACCATTCATCCTTTTTGGGTTGTTCTAATTTGATTTATTTGAGGGTGAGCCTTTGGGAGAAAATTTTCCATAATGTACAACATAATTTGGTGAGTTATCTATATTCCTTACATAGCAATGCTCACCATTTTCTATTGTACAATAAGTTATTATTTTGTGAGTTTACCTATTTTATCTAATTGTGTGCAGTGCTTCATAAATATGAGCCTCAAGTGAGTCAGTTTGATTCATCCACTCCAATGAATCTCATTGATAAGATTGATTCCTCTAAGAAATCTATCCAATCTACCTAATAGTTCCAAAAATCGAACAAAAGTTTCATCAAGATCAACAATTATTTCAATAATTTTGATCCTCAAGTGGTAACTACATTTGGTGTGGTTCCTTTGTCACTTTCATTTAAACCATTTCATACTTTTACATCTATTTTAGAATATTTGTATAATGTTATGTTGAAGTTGATTAATTCTAATGTTTTGAAACTTTATTCTATCAAAATGATTGATCCTTATAAACCATTATCATCTTCTCATGATCCCAAAACCTTTTTCCAATGTCGGTGTTATCTTGGTGATGATACTAACAAGAGTTTTCATTTGAATACTAGTATCCAAGACCTCATCTATAATAATAATAATACAATCATTTTTTAGGGTGTGAGTGATAAATGAAACAAATTTGTTTCACCCCCTAACTGAAATTTGTGAATCTACACCAATATATCCTTTACCTTCCCATTCTACCAATAACATTGAGCCTATCAAATTACCTTCTTAAACCAATATTGTCTCTCAAACCCATCACCATGGATCATGATAATGCATGTGGTGTGGCCAATAATGTTGTTAATATCATTGATCAATCTGAACCTAAACTTGAGCTTTGCATTAAATTTGATCCTAAGGAGATTGTTAAGGCACTTGATGAACCTATTTATATTTATTCTTCCATCCTATCCTATCCCAAAATGGATAATATAATTTTAGGCCATCCATAGTTTATCACAAATTCATAACCATGGATCATGATAATGCATTTGGTGTGTCCAGTAATATTATTAATATCATTGATCAATCCAAACCTAAACTTGAGCTTCGCATTAAGTTTGATCCTAAGGAGATTGTTAAGGCACTTGATGAACCTCTTTATATTAATGAAAAGATTAATGATAATGTTAGAATAACTAGGGGAGGTGAATTAGTTAGATCAATTATCCAATAGTCCCAATTACAAAATGTATCACTTAAAACAAATTCTGAAAATTATGTAGCTCGGTAATCATAAAATACTATACGGTCTGTGTCTTTACCGATTACCAGTTAATTACTCACAGTGATTACCGACCAAATAAAATATGCAACATGTAAAGTATGATAACCAAAAAATCACCACATAAAAACATAACACAAAGATTTAACATGGAAACCATGTTAAGGAAAAAACCACCTAGGACCAGTAACCCAAAATATTTTTCACTCTTTTGAAGTGAGTTCAGTGAAGAGCCAACCCTATTAAAGGTTACAAAACACACTGTAAGGTGTGACCTTGTTAGAGGATTTAAGACTAATAGTTATCATCCAACCAGAATTCACTATGGGGTTGATAGGATAACAATGTACATTCTATGAATGACATGGGACAATCATAAGACGGTTAAGTCCACTCAGTTAAGAGATTTTTCTGTTACAATGGTAAAACTAAAATAGTAGGTGATTTGATTACAATACAACTTGATTTTGTAGATGTTTAGATCTATTCTAAGCCCGTAAAAATCCCCTGATCAATATTTTAATTTAGTTCTTCAATATTCAATAGCTTATTGTCTCTTGGTAATAGCTATCTGATGCTTGATTAACTCTGAAGTTCGGTTCTCCTTCAACCATTCTGATTAGGCATGCATGAAACTATGTTCACATGAAATCTCTGTAGTTTCCTTCTTCTAGCATCCATCTCAATAATGAAACTAATGTCTCTTATATAGACAAGTAAACTATTTTCTTTTCATCCATCAGATTTTTCCGCTTAATCTCCTTCATTGATTTTACCACTTAAACATTCATCGGTAGATGTTTCAATATCTCATTTCAATTCCATCCTTTAGATCTTCTTTGAATTTTGTTAGCCGTGGATCTCTTAACAAACTTTATCTTCAACCTCGTAATCATAACACTTTACAACTCATCAATTTCTGTCAACTAAACTAAACATTTAGTTCTTTTATCCATACTCAGTTAAAAAAGAAATGTGTTGGTGAATACAGGCTCGGTTGATACTGCATGTCACTCGGTATACACTACACTAGCTCGGTGTATACTAAAATCCTTCATTTACCGACCACACTACTTTGATAATTTTTTCTTACAACTTCATAACAGATTAATGCAACATAATCAAGTCAACCAAAGTATTCCTTATCCTCATCTATCACATCCATCTTCCTCCATGTAGATATCTCAGTTCTTCATCTTTTCTCTCCTCTTTACAGATGTTTAGATATTTGCAACTATCATGATAAGTACAGTCAAGACTAGTTGACATCAATGACAACATAATGAATGATTCAATTATCTTACATATCAATTCAGTACTCGGTGATCTCTAATCATTGATCTTCAAGTCATTCAGGTACTCAATCAGTTGTAGTTCATCAGATAATTTCTCTTGAGGACTTCTTATTGATCATACTTTCATGGTGAATTCTATAAGGAACATCTTTACACAAGATAATTTCATCAAGACTCCCATGACAAATGAGATGTGATGATTAACATTTTTAATGATTTCACTTGTCCTATTCATGGTTCCATCACTTTTCTCATTAAATTTGGTAAGAAGCACCAAGATGTCACCTTTTTTTCATCCCAACTTTCATCAATTCCAAGAAAGAATTGGCCTTCCTTGGCTCACTTCCACAAAAGCTATTGTCTCACCTATCCACAAGCATTTGAAATTTTGTAAAAATGGAGAAATCATTATGATCAACCATAGTCTCTATCAACCTTTAGAAATTTGTGGTAACTTTGACCTTGAATTTTTTTGGCCTACCATTCCTCAACCATTACAACCTCACCAAGATCATATCTTCTTATCTTACCAAAAATTAAAATCCTGAAATATGTTTGAAGTGAGAATTCCTAAGGATGTCCTATCTCCTTGGCCTCAACATGGACTCCTTTTTACACCTCATAGTCCTCCTACCTATTCTTTTGTTCCCCCTCCTATGTCCTACAAGCATTTCACATCCTCTATCTATCAACCTAGTGAGGTTCCTTCCATTCCTCCTCCTAAGGAAGAAAAGGATCTAACGTTCATTTATCTTAAATCTTATCAAATATAATGCAAAACTAAATTCAATTGTTGTGTTTGTGACAACTGCCATAGATGTTGTGCTAGAACCTGTGAGCTAGCTTACCAAACCATTTCCTCCCCTAGGACACCTCATAATTCTTTGATTCCCTTTGACCAACATATGCATAGCACAAGGAAGGAATTTAATCTAAAAATAATAATTTTTATAAGCATTATTTATTTTTTGTTTCATATTAAAGATCCTATTGTTATTAATTTATATGATGAAGATACTCTTGATGATGATAACAATGTTAATGATACAAATGATATTAATCCTAACAATTCTTATGACATTTATGAGGTTATTAAAATTAATCATGAATTATCTATGTTAGAATGTAAGTTAATGCTATTCATGTTGTCGTCATTAATGGTCATCATTGACGTCAACATATCCTATGCATATTTATGTTTTGGTTGTATCAATTGATATGTACCACTATCCTTAGTGTATTGGTAGAGGTGTTCATCAAAGGATGTACCTTAATGTTCAATCTTATTCCTTTTTGGTGGTGGTCCTATTTTGTGTGCAACATATGGTGGATAGATTATTTGGGTTTGATCCTATTTGGAGCTAGTTCATTTATGTTTTGATCTCAATAGTTGTTATATAAAATTATATCTATTGGTACTAAAGGCTTTGGAAATGGTGTAGCATGTTATTTTGAGTGAGGCATGTTGTATTGAGCAAGGTGGTCCACGTCTCATTCCTTATGAGTGTGGAAATGTTTTCACTGTGATCTATTTCAAATTGGATTAGGATGACTTGGTTGATTGCATCAAGCAATATAAGCAGAGTAATGTTTTTCAGTTATTCCTGTGGCTTGTCTAATTCTTGTATAGGAATTGAATGTGAATCTGATAAGAAGATATCTATGTATTGACGATCATGTGTGTAGATGCAATTGGTAGAAGAATGATATATAATTTTTGTATTGTAGAGTATCAGTAATAGTTGTCTCAGTGGTGGATTTAATCCCATTTCTTATACTTTGGTAGTGAGCCCATTTATCTGGTAGGGAGCCTATTTGTATTAGCAGGTAGCCATTTTCATATTTTAGGATCGTGAGCCCGACCACAATGAGAAAATTGTTAGTGAACCTTTGTAAACAATCACCTTAACTTGTATTTCATTTCATGAGAATTAGATCCTCCATGGTTTTTCCAAATTTACGTTTGCATGTAAATTCTAGTATTCTTTGAGTTGGTGTTTTTTTGCTTGCGTGTTCATATCTGTTATAATTGCTTGTTGGTAGAATATGAGTTAATGTTGATATAATTATTATTATCATTTGCATGATTTGTGGGTTTACCAATAGAGTTGAAGTTTTTGAAATTGTTTGGGAATAACTAATTTGCCCCCCTCTCTTTTATTCAACCTATTCAATAATTGGTATCAGATCTTAGTTCCTCGATATAGAGCTTAAATGCTTAAGGCACATCTAATGGCACACAAACTAGGCATTCCTATGTTCGATGAATTAGACTATAGTACATGGAAAGATAGAATGAAAGGATATTTAATTTTGATTGGTTATAATACTTGGAAGCATGTAGAGACAAAGTATGTGTTCCCTTAGAATGGCCTTAAGACCCAGATGAAATCACAGTGTATGAGGAGAATGAAAAATCAAGGTATGTTATCACTAGTGCTTTATTAGAGAATAAATTACGCAAGGTTATTTCTTTAAATACTTCTTATGAAGTTTGGGAAAGAAATGAAAGATATTTATGAACAAAATGATAGGGTTAAGTTATCTAAGAAGCTAACAAAAACATGCCACTATGGGAATCTAAGAATAGAATGATAGACTACAACTAATTGAATATCTTGAAGGAGAGTTTGACAACTTATTGGATATTTGAAAGACAATGATTGATGATCACCGAGCTACTAATGTGTATGTAAGACATTAAATTAGTTAATGTATTGTCATTGATGTCAACTAGTTTTGACTATACTTATCATGATGGTTACAAACATCTTAAGAAGGAAATAATGGTGAAGGAATGAGATATATACATAAAGATGAGATGGATGAGGAAGATATGGATATGGTATTCATTGGGTAACTTATTGATGATTCTATGGCATTATGTTAGTGATTTGATTGTATTACATGAATCTATTATGGATTGAAGATCAAGAATGAACAAGTTTATGTGGTCAGTAAATGAATAATTCAATATACACCAAGCAAGTATAGTTTATACCAAGTACAATGTTAACTGAGATAGCTATCACTGACACATTACGGTATTGACCAAGTGAAAGAAATAAATGGAACTAATAAATGCCGACTAAAGATGATGGGCTAGACAATTGTTGATTACTCCGAGGTAAAAGATAATGTTTGTTATGATGATCAAATGACTGAAAAAAATCAAGGATGATTAGATGAAGGAGAATGAAATGTGTCCGTGATACAACTGTCGAGGAATGTTAAAGAAGAAAAATCAATGGTAAATATTAAGAGACAAAATCTATAGATAGAAATAAAATAGTTTATGATGTCTATATAAAGAGACAAGAGATTCATTATTGAGTCTGTTGTAGGAGAATTCATGTGAAAAGATTGCATTCATGTGTTTTGATCAAACTGGTTGAAGACAGAACTGAGCAAATCTACAAACAACACTGAGCATCAAAAAAATAAATTACCGAGCATAATAGAGTTGGAGGAAACAAAGAAATTGAATTGATTATTGATCAAAGGTATTTTTGAGCTTAGCATAGATCTGAAAATATACAAAACAAGTTGTATTTAAATCAGATCATTACTGTAACAGTTTAACCATTGCTACAGATAAATATCTTAATCAAGTGGACTTGGCAGTCTTTTATATTTCAATATGACATTCAATGAATGTTGATTATTTTCTTGTTGACCCCATAGTGAATGTTTGGTCAAGGGAGAACTATTAGTGATAAATCCTCTAACCAGGCCACACCTCACAGTGTGTTTTGTAACCTTTAATAGGGTTGGCTCTTAACTGAGCTCACTTTAGAAGAGTGAATTATTTTGGGTTACCAGTCCCAGGTGGTTTTTCCCCTAACAGGGTTTCCACGTTAAAATCAAAGTGTTATATATGTATGGATGTGTTGAATTGTTATTTTACTTTACACATTACTATAACTAGACTAATCGGTAAACACAGTATTTAATTTACTGCTAATCAATAGATGAAGAGAAAGGCACAATTGATATATTACTGGGTTGATTAATTGATTTAAAAGTATTTTTATATACATCTTGAAGTATTTCAGATTGTAGGATAACTGGACTTAACTAATTCACTACTTGAAAGGAAAGTTTGAAGGACTTAAGCTAAAGATTACAAGATGTATAAGAGAGAGGTGTCGAAGCTGAACAAAGACAACTTCTTGACATGGAAAAGAAGAATGAAATTGTATTTATCAGGAATAGGTGAGTCTACAACATACTACTTGGAAAATAAATTTATCTTACCCTTTGGACCTTTAACTATTGATCAGATGAGAGAAAGACAAGAACACAATGCTATGATGATAGATATTGCTTCTTCCTTATTAGATGTCGAATTTGAAGATGTTAATACATGTAAAACTACTAAATAGATGTGGGAAAAGCTTACACTAGTTCATGAAGGAGATGTGAACGTGCTAAGGGCTAAAGCAATCTTAGAGGAAAGTTTGATGATATGAAAATGAAAGAAGGTGAGAACATATCTCAGTATAGTAACCGAGTCAAGGAGGTTGTGAATGCTATCCGAGGAGAAGGAGGAATTATTGATGAAGACATTGTTGTAAGTAAAATTATCATAACCTTGTTATCTACCTATGCTATTAGATTCTCTACAATTCATGAAATGAGAGAAGCTCCTCGTAATAATGTTACACTTGATAGTCTAATCAGTAGACTGACTGCATTTTAGTAAAATAACTTTTACAATAGTATTGTTCCTACTATTGAGTTTGCATTTATGTCATCTCTGAAAATTGGTAAATCAAGCAGCAAACATAAGATAAGAAATGAAAGTGATAGTGAAAGTGAAGAGGATGAACTTGAAGCACTAATGACTAGAAGAATGCAAAAAGGTAAATGAATATATAGAGGAAAACTACCTTTGGTATATTTTAGATGTAAAGAGATTGGCCATATTGCTACTAGATGTCCTAATAGGAAAGAAGATGAGAAAACTAATGAAAGGAAGCATGATAGAGGAGATTACTGAGATCACAAAAGTAATCGACAGTATGATAAAAGAAGTAACTGAGACAACAAAAATAAAGGCAAGAAGACATGTTACCTTGTTGAAGATGAAGATGAAGATGAAGATACCGACATCGAAACTGATGAAAGACATTGAGCTGGTATTTGTGGCTTTGAAAGAAGATTCCAAAGAAGAAGAAAGGTATGTAGAAACATCACTTATTTCTAAAGTTAGCAAGAATGATACTTGGATTATTGATAGTGGCTATACACATCATATTACTAGTGATGAAGAGAAATTTGAATACCTTGAACATTAAAATGGAGGATCTGTTAAAATGGGAAATGATACACCTTGTCTAGCAAAAGGAAAAGTGTATATATTGTTGAACAATAAGATCATATGTGGTAATGCATATTGGATGAAAGGACTTAATTATAATATGTTGAGTGCAGTACATCTAAATAATATAGGTCACTAAGTTGCATTTGAGAATAGAAAGGTGAAGATCTTTGATGAAGCTAGAAATTTGGTCGGTACTGGTGAAAAATCTAAAGGTAATTTATTCTATCTTGACAATGCTGAAACTTCTTGTTTGTTGGCTAAAAATGAAGATGTGTGGTTATGGCACAAGAGTTTATTTTGCATAAATTTTGACAACATGGTTAAGATTAGTAAGAAAAGGAGAGTTAGAGGTTTACCGAGCATATCTAAACCTGACCATGTTATGTGAAAACAATGTCAAATGGTAAAAATGTCAAAATATAGTTTCAAGAGAAAAAACTTTTCATTTAATGCTATATTGGAATTAGTTCATACTGACTTGTGTGGACCTATGAGAACTTAGAGTTATTATGGAGACAGATATTTTATCTTATTTGTTGATGACTTATCTAGAATGATGATTGTCATGTTCTTAAATGGAAAAATGAAGCTTTTAAGATGTTTAAATGGTATAAATCAAAAGTGGAAAAATAAAGTGGTAAAGAACTAAAATGCTTGAGATCGGATAGAGGTGGTGAATTTATTTATGATTAGTTCACTAAGATTTGTAATGAGCATGGAATCAAGAGATAGGTTTCTGCACCGAGGACACCCTAGTAGAATGTAATTATTGAAAGAAGAAATAGATCTATTATGGATTGTGCTAGAACACTAATGATTGAAAAGGATGTTGCACAAATGTACTGGATAGAAGCTATTAGTATTGTTATTTATACTTTGAACCGAGTTCAATTGAAGAAAGAATCAAATAAGAAACCTTATGAATTATGGTATGGTTACACACCTAATGTGAGTTATTTCAAAATATTTGGAAGTAGATGTTACATTCTGAAAGATGATAATGCTATTGAGGAACTAGAAACACTACTCGAGAAAAAGCCTGGTGTTACCCAACAATAGGATAATGCTACTGAGAAACAGTCTTTACAGATTGAGAATTAGTAAATTGTTACTGATGAAGATCATGATCATGCACCTAGTAGAGAATATATTAAAGGAAAAAGAACTGAACCTATACTTGCAAGATACATAAGGAGACATCATCCACAAGATCAAATAATTGGAGATACGAAAGCATGAATGATGACACAAAGTAAGTTAAGAAACAACACATGCTTAGTTTGTGAATTTGAACCTAAAACTGTTAGAGATGCACTTGAAAATGATGAATGGATTAAGGCTATGAATGAAGAGATTGAGTAGATACATGAGAACCAAACATAGACATTGGTATCGAGAGCAAAAGAAAAAGAATGTGATTGGAACCAAATGGATATTCATAAACAAATTGAATGAGAATAGAGATGTTACTAGGAACAAAGCAAGACTAGTATGCAAAGGTTATGCACAAGAAGAAGGTATTGATTATGGTAAAAATTTTGCACCCGTTGCTAGACTTGAAGGAGTAAGAATATTGCTTGCATATGCTACTTACAAAGAATTTAAAGTTTTTCAGATGGATGTTAAATCTACATTTATGAATGGCATATTTGAAGAAGAGGTATATATTAAACAACCTAGAGGTTTTGTTGATCCTAATCAGAGGAATATGTTATGTAAGTTGCACAAAGTATTACATGTACTGGAAAAAAGCACCAAGAGCATGGTATGAAAGTATACATTCCTATCTCATTAGTATTGGATTTTTTTGATGAATAGAGCCTTAACTATTAATAGAAATATTAAAGTACAATATTCACAAAAAAGGGCCAGGGGAAAGAATCACCCCGCAAGTTCACATGGCACTTAGGCCAAAAACAAACAACTATTCACCAAAAAACTATAAAACCAGAAAACCCTCAGGCTATGAGAGCAGTAGCAGAAGAGGGAGGAGGATCTTTATCATCCAGATTGCCCCAGACATTGGGCCCAAAAGTCTGATTAGGAATGGTCCAGCCATCTTCTGGATCTTCTTTTTCAACTTCTCCTTCCTCCCGCCTGGGTGAGATAGCCAGTGCCAAGTGAGGTAACTTTCCTTGATTATCAAGAGCAGAGGTAGAAGGCCAAGAAAAAGAAGCAGTAGTGGAAGCAAGCATAGGAGGCCAACTAGAACTAGCATCCCTCCGAGGAGGAGGGGAAGTGGAGTGGTGATGCCATTGCCATGGAATCTTGGAGTGTCTAGCAGAGGAGCTCCAGCTATGAAGTCGGCCCCTGGGTGGTGTACGGTCAGCTGAGAGAGAATTTGGAGGCACCTGAGAAATAGTGCAAGGGGCATTGCCCTAGTGCTAGAGCAACTCCTATAAGTGGGCAACCTCCAGGGCCACCTTATCTTCTTGCACCTGGATCTGCATCATTACATTGTTACAAATACAAGCTTTATCAAAAAGAGATACATGATTATCCCAACAACTATGAGAAAAAAGCATAGTGCTTCTATCTTTCCACAGAGTAAACAAAATTTCCAGCCTAAAAGTATGCCATATCTGGGTGAACTGGGAAGGCATTCTGGGAGAGTCACCGAGAAGAGCCATATGCCAAGAAAAGGGCTCTGGCCTGAAGGGAGAAAAAAATTCATGAATCCAACTCCAATAGTTTTGGGCATGATGACAAAACTAGAAAATATGCATGAGCATCTCTAAGTGACCACAAAATGGGTGTTTAGGGTTAGGAACCCCCATATGCCGAAGTCTAGCTCCCAAGGGTAAGCCCTGGTATAAAAAACAGTAGGCAAAATGAGCAATTTTAGGCTCAGCAATAGAATCCCAAATAGTGTGAAATCTCCAACCCCAACTCTTTTGAGAAGAAGAAAGATGCCAATGTTGGTTGAGAGAATCAATCATGGGCAAATGAGGCATAAGTCAAGAATACCCTAGCTTAGGCTTGTAACTGGTGAAAGGAGTGGTAGGATACCACTTCCAATCTTTCCACCATGGTCTGACTGATTGAATTCCTAGCTTGTACAAGAGGTGAGGCAGAATGGCAGAAACCAACAAGTCAAAAGTCTGACTATCTGGGCGGATGAGCTGAAATTGAACTCGGAGATCATCCCAGGATCAGAGACTCATAGTGGCTCTGGAGAAAACATCCTTGGGGGTTTGAATGCCACACTTGTGAAACTGAAGAGCACTAACCCCTTGAATTCTATCAAGAGGAGTCCCTTGCTGGGAAAAAAGAGGAGACCACCAAATGTTCTGTTGGTTGAAAGAAAGACCATCTCGAAAACCATTCCTATCCCACCGAATCCATGGCTTGATAGACTCCCAAGCTTTCTAAATACTTTTGGTGACAAAAGTACCCTAGATCTGGACAAGCTCCCTCATAAGTAGCAGGGTTTGAAAGCCAAACCCCTTCCGGGCAAGCTTGTGAAGAGGAAAGCATGAGGGAATGCAGTGACGAAGCAAAATTTTCTAGGATTCATTGTCTGTGAGGCACCGCACAACCCACTTGGCACAAAGGGCATGCCCTTGCTTCTGGGTATCAATTAATCCAAGCTTGCTAGAGGAATTTGGAAGGCAACAAAAGTCCCAGGAAACTCTGTGAAAGCTTTGGTGATCAATGCTGGAGGCCCAGAGAAAATCCTGAAGAAGTTACTTGAGCCATTTGTAGGAGGCTTTGGAAGGGGCCCAACAAGAGGAGTAATAAACATGCGTGGAAACTAGGACTTTGGAGTAGATCTAGAATTTTCCTATGAGGGAGAGGAGCTTCATGATCCAGTAAGTAAGCTTTTTTACAATCTTAGCAAGAACTGCATTCCATAGATTAGTAGGATTTCCTTGAAAAGAAAAGGGAATACCCAAAAATTGGAATATCTCCCCATGTTGAATTCTTGTCCAACCAAACTGAGAAACCCAGGGAGGCTCAAGAAGAGCTGACTGTTTATAACAAAGGGTTTTGTGCCATTGAATGGCTGAGCTAGAAGCCAAGAAAAAGGTGTCTAAACACTGCAAGGCTACCTTGATATTCTCTTCATCCTCTACCAGAGTGAGGAAGGAATCATCAGTGAAATGGTCATTGACAAGCTATTAGGAGGAATCTGGCAAGGAGATTCCATTAACAGTTCCCATGGAAATGGAGTGAGCAAGCAGATAGCCAAACCCTTTGGCCGCTAACACATAAAGAGCTGGGGCCAGAGGGAAACCCTGTCGAATAGAATGGAAAATCCCAAAGGTGGAAGACTGGTGGCCATTGATGGTAATGTAGGTGGAGGCATTATTGAAGAGCATCTACATAGATTGAAGAAATCTTGGGTTGAAACCCATAGCGTGAAGCATCGCGAGGATAAAATGTCATTCAATATGATCATAAGCTTTAGCAAAATCAATTTTGAGAAAAAGGGCTTTCTAGTGAGACTTAAAAGCCCATTCCATACCTTCCCAAACAACAATGATGTTGTCAAGAATAAATCTTGACTTAATAAACCCTGTTTGCTTAGGTCAGACAATTTGTGAAAGCATGTGTCAGATCTTGAGAGCCAACACTTTCACAATGATCTTGTATGAGACATTGAGCAAAGTGATGGGCTACTAGTTACAAATGTCCTCAGGATCCCCAACTTTGGGAATGAACTTGATACTCCCCTGGTTAATGATATCCCCAAGAGATTGGGTATGAAAGGCTTCCAGGTAGACCTGGTGGAGATCTGGACCAATGGCATCCCAAAGGGTTTTGTAAAACTCAAAAGGAAAGCCATCACAACTAGGGGCTTTATCATCAGCCATGGTGAACACAGCTTCACAAAGATCCTGCAAGGAAAGTAGTTGGTCACAAAAGACCCACTAAGTAGGGGAGACACATTGAGGAACCATCGCGATGCAATCCATGAGACCTTTCTTGCTAGCAGGGGAGGGGCCCTGAGTAGCAAAGACTTGTTCATAGTGGAAAACAAAGGCTTGCAAAACATAAGGAAGCTCCATGAAAAGGGAATGACCTTCTCAGATTCTAGATATGCCCATACTGGTATGCCAAGGATGGAGGGTAGTAAAAAATTCTTTTGAGACTTGGTCTCCAACCTTTAACTAGTGCAGCCGAGCTTTGATCTGGGCTCCTCTGGCAGCATGGTTTTCAGCTACTTGCTTTTGGTGGCGTAACTTGGCAAGATTGATTTGCAACTCTTGATTGAACAGATCCTGAGCTAAAGCTTCAGTGGTAACACGCAAAGCTTTGGTGTTGACATCATGGGCTCTGTGATGATAGTTGGCCAATTTCCTACCATAGATGCACAAGAAAAAAGCCATACACCTGATGGCATCATTCCACCATTGAATCCATCCTGTCAAGTGGGTGGGTCTAGGCTCAAGGTTCCAAACCTGATGAATGTGGGCCACAGTGGAAGGATGATGAAGGATAGACGTATTAAAGTAGAATTGTGTGGTGGGAGGTCTAGCCTTAGCTACCTTCCAAACAACATTAAATTGGATGGTAAAGTGGTCTGACAAGGTCACATCAATAAGAGGAGTGACCGATAAGGCTTTCTTTTCAGAAAAGGAAAAAAAAGATTGAGCTGAGATCATGGCACGATCAAGCCTTTTATGAATTCTATCAGAAGAATCCCTGTAATTAGACCAATTGTGCCAGGCCCCATCAGAATAGTGGTGGCCCACATTGGGATCAAAAAGCCCTAATTTATTATGCATGTAGTACCAGGCTTCTCTCTCACCAGTTGTCCATCAAAATGGTACAAAGCCATCCTTGTCAGATGTCATCTCCACCATATTAAAGTCCCCACAAACAAGCCAGGTAGCAGGTGGCAGAGAATCTACAAGCCAATGCCATAGGTGAGATCTTTCAACAACATCATTGGGAGCATAAACATTAGCTATGCCAAAGGAATGATTCTCAATGATGAAAGTGGCTCAAACAACTCATTGCATGGGATTAAAACCATGGCTAACCAGCAGGGAGAGAGGAGAGTAACAACTCTGCCTTGGCCAACCTCATGCTAAGAACAAAGAGCAAGGCTCTAGGCCAAATAACTTTACAAGAAGCATCAAGCATGAAACCAAAAATCTTAACTTCCTAGAGGCATAAAACATCCAGATGACAAAAATGCTTACAAAAATCCCTAACAGAATATTTTCTATGTAGGTCTATCAACCCATGAACATTCCATGAGATGTACTTCATGGAATAATAGTGTTGTCCATTCCATCCTTGTCCCCAAGGGATTCAAATCTATTAGACAAATATCCTAGGGAAAAACTAGACTTAGGAAAATCTAGAGAAATATTATGCCGCTTGTCTTGCATGCCATTGAATTTAGTCTCAGTGCACCTAGAAGGGCTATGAGAGTGGTGGAAAGAGCTAGAAGAAACAATCTCAGCAACCGTCAGAGGCATGTTGGCTGGAGGAGTGGAATTTTGGGTGGTGGAAACATTTTTCCACTACTTAATAGGGTTTGAAACTCTGATAATAGGGGTTTCCAAAAAAACTATGTTATCAGAAGGTGATGGATGAGATGCGGGAGCCAAAATAGGCTACTTTTGGGGCTTGTTACAGTGACTGACAGTGACCCATTCATCTTTTTTTCCCTCTTCTTTCTTGCCAAACTCAACCGGCTATGAGCTAGCATCCTTGGGAGGAGGCTTGGTATGAGGCACTGCCAAAGGGTAGTCCTTAATCTTATGCTCCGCACATTGACACCAATAGAAAGTATTGGGAAGATTAAGATAGAGCACCTTCTAGGTGAAGGTGGTATCACCAACCTAAATCTCTATGGATTCTTTGAGATACCTAGAAAGTTCAACCTCAACACAGAGCCTCTTGTGAGGGCATAGATTAAGAAAATGGTCATGCTTGAGACATATAACCCTACCGAGCTTCTACACTATGGCTTGCATGAAAGGCCAACAAGGTAAGGGAAGACTAGGGAACTCAACCCACACTGGGACCTTGAGCTTCTTGTCATCAGAGATAGAGAAGTCATGAGACTAGTGTTGGAAGATTAAAAACGAGGCCCTGATATTCTAGGGACCGTTGCCAAAGATAGCATCCACATGGGAGGGGTTAGAAAAGAAAAAAAGAAAAAATCCTTTGGTAAGGCTCTGAATGCCTTCCAAGCGGATTCCGTGAGGAGTCTAGTTCTTCACAACCCAGTCCTTGAGAACATGTTTAGGGGGTTGCGACCCAGAAAATAGCCAATCAGGGTGTGCGATTCAAGCCAAGTGCATGCATCATTGAATTCATTAATGGGTAAAACAATATCAGGCTAGGCCATACCTTGTGGATTACTTTGGGTACAAACTTGCAGGGGCATTTTCTTGGTGGCACCATTGCTATCTGAAACCACACCAACACCAGCATCAACTGCTTGGTGGGAAGTGGCTGGAGCCATATATATTAGGCTATTTCCCATAATAACTGTGGTATGTGCGAAGGACGGGACTGCAAAAATGGATACAAGGTGAAAAAACCCTAATAGAGCATAGAGCGAGCATGAGCCATTTTTTCCATTTCAAAGATTATTGATCAGTATTAGATTTTTAGAACAAGTGACAACAACAATTTGTATTTGAAAGGTGAAATTGATGTCAAGATTCCTATTGCTGAATTTTTGTTGATGATATGATATTTGGAGGACATGATAACTTATGCAAATTATTTTCTAATGAAATGAGAAAAGAATTTGAAATGTCAATGTTTGGTGAAATTAATTTTTTTCTTGGTTTACAAATATTACAATAGAATGAAGGCATATACATTACTCAATCAAAGTACATCAAGGAAGTATTGAAGACATTTGGTATGGAGGATTCAAAAATAGTCGATACACCTATGGTCACTGAATGAAAATTGACAAAGGATGACAAGTCAACTGAGGTGAATCAGACATTGTATAGATCAATGATTGGTAAATTTATGTATATTGTGCATAGTATACCAAATATTGCACATGTGGTTGGAATAGTGAGAATATTTTCTTTTAATCCTAAAGAATCACATATGATTGTTGTGAAAAGAATTTTGAGATATTTGAAGAACACTAAAAACTATGGTTTGTGGTACAAGAAAGAGGGTAATTTTGAACTAAAAGTTTACACATATGTGGATTGGGCTGGAAACATTGATGATAGAAAGAGCACTACTGGTGGAGAATTCTTTTTGGAAGAAAGATTGTTTACTTGGAAAAGTAAGAAACAAGGATGTGTTTCTCAGTCCACTGCAGAAGAAGAATATGTTGTTGGTGTTGCTAATTTTTTGAACATTGCATGGATAAAATAACTTTTGGAAGGTATGAATGAGGAGTTCATTGACCCAGTGATAATATATTGTGATAACACTAGTGTAATAAACATTTCTAAGAATCTGGTGATACATGCAAAGACAAAGCACATATCTATAAAGTATCACTACTTGAGGGAACAAGTACAAGATAAGAAAGTAAAATTGGAGTATGTGAAATCACAAGAGCAACTTGCTAACATATTTACTAAACCCTTACCGAATGACACATTTGAGTACTTAAGAAGTAGACTAGGGGTCCATCCCCTATCTATCAGTCACTAAGGTGATTAGGAGGTTGCATCAACCTATACTTTATCATAATATCAAATGATGTTGATGCATAATGTTTACACTTTGGGATTCCTAGGGATGTAAAAATTGAAAGATGGAAGACATATTGAAACTACATATCAGTACATACAAGGTACTTGAATCTGAATCGAACACCAAAGATATTGATTTGGCTATTAAAGAGCTAATTATTTCTTTTTGGCATTGTTGTCAAAGGGAGAGTAATTACATGAAATATTTCTACAGAGAAAGATAATTAAAGAAAGGGAGAGAGAATAACAAAGAGATATCAGAGATAATCGAAAGGAAAATTATTGATGATGTGTAGTGATTAAACATATTAAATGCATAAGCTAGGGAGAGCTTACCAAGTTGCAACATTTTGCATACAGAGTTTTAGAACAAATGTTTGGTATTCTATGGCATATTTCAAATTGTGTTTCCATCAATGCCAAAGGGAGAGATTGATAGACTACAACTAATTGAATATCTTGAAGGAGAGTTTGACAACTAATTGGATATTTGAAAGATAGTGATTGATGATCACTGAGCTACTAATGTGTATGTAGGACATTAAAGTAGTTAATGTATTGTCATTGATGTCAACTAGTTTTGACTATACTTATTATGATGGTTACAAAAATATTAAGAAGGAAATAATGGTGAAGAATATGGACATGGTATTCATTGGGTAACTTATTGAAGAGTTTATGGCATTATGTTAGTGATTTGATTGTATTAAATGAATCTATTGTGGATTGAAGATCGAGAATGAACAAGCTTATGTGGTCAGTAAATGAAGAATTCAATATACACTGAGAAATTATAGTTTATATCGAGTACAGTGTTAACCGAGCTAGTTATCATCGATGCATTATGTTATTGACTTAGTGAAAGAAATAAATGAAACTAATAACTTTGACTAAAGATGATGAGCTGGACAATTGTTGATGACTTTGAGGTAAAAGATAATATTTTCTATGATGATCAAATGACAGAAAAAATTCAAGGATGATCGGATGAAGGATAATGAAATGTGTTAGTGACACAATTTCCAAGGAAGGTTAAAGCAGAAAAATAAATGGTGAAGATTAAGAGGCAAAATCTATGGATGGAAATAAAATGGTTTATTATACAGTCTATATAAAGAGACAAGAGATTCATTATTGAGTCATTTGTAGGATAATTCATGTGAAAAGATTGCATTCATGTGCGTTGATCAAACTGGTTGAAGATAGAACCAAGAAAATTTGTAGACAACATCGAGCGTCATAAAAAGAAATTACCAAGCATAATAGAGTTGGAGGAAACAAAGAAATTGAGTTGATTATTGATCAGAGGTATTTTTGAGATTAGCATAGATCTAAAAATCTGCAAAATAAGTTGTATTTAAATCAAATCATTATTGTAATAGTTTAACCATTGCTACAGATAAATCTCTTAACCGAGTGGACTTAATAGTCTTTTATATTTCGATATGGCATTCAATGAATGTTGATTATTTTCTTGTTAACCCCATAGTGAATGTTTGATCAAGGGAGAACTATTAGTGATAAATTATCTAACTAGATCACACCTCACAGTGTGTTTTGTAACCTTTAATGGGGTTGCCTCTTAACCGAGCTCACTTCAGAAGAGTGAATTATTTTGGGTTACCAATCCCATGTGTTTTTTCCCCTAATAGGGTTTCCACATTAAAATAAATGTGTTATATGTGTATAGATGTGTTGAATTGTTATTTTACTTTACACATTACTATAACTGGATTGATTAATAAACACAGTATTTAATTTAATGCTAATCAATAGATGAAGAGAATGGCACAGTTGATATATTACCAAGTTGATTAATTGATTTGAAAGTATTTTTATATACATTTGGGAGTATTTGAGACTATAGGATAACTAGACTTAACTGATTCACCCTCCCCCTCTCAGTTATCTAACATTAAAGAAGGTGAAGACATTAGGAGTTACTTTTAGAGAGTTGATAATGCATTTAATGAAGTGAAGAACCAAGGAGGCACTATCACAAATGATTTCATGGAAAATATATTCAAGACATTATCAGATAGCTACAATTATAAGATCTTGACTATAGAGGAGGTGTATGATCTGAAGAAGTTTACTAAAGAGAATTTGTTTGGAACTTTGTCTTCATTTGAGTTTAGGAAGTTTGGAAGAGAGGAGAAGATTTGAGATGACACTCAAGGAAACTAAATCAAAACAAGATGTTGATGGTGATGATGAAGAATAATTCGAATAAAAGTTTGGAAGAAGGATAAAGAAAGGTAGTGGAAAGTACAAAGGTATGTTACCCCTAAAATGCTTTAGATATGGAAAGATTGGTCATTTGGCTACTATATGTCTACAGAAGGGTCCTAGAAAAAAGTTTAAGAAGTTCAATAAGAAGGCTTACTATGTGAATAAATTTTCTAGTATTTTGGATGATGAGTCAGAAGCGGAAGATTATTTATTTTATGTTGAAGAAGATAAGAAATCAGAATATGATATCTCTAATATTTGAGCTGAAGTTGATGATGATGTTGAAACTTCTTTGTATGTTAGAAGAAACAAAATTGAATGGATAATTGATAGTGGTTTTTCTCATCATATGATTGGAGATAAAAGTAATTTTGTGTCACTTGAAAAATATGATTGTGGTCTTGTTAGGTTTGATGATGATAAGGTTTCATATATTATTGGTAGAAGATCTATTACTTTTGATGGAAAGAATAATACTGACAATGTCTATTATGTCACAATCTCTTGTGTTGGATAGATGTTTGAGAATGGATATAGTGTTGTTTTCAATAATGAAGGATATGAAATTTTGAAGATATCTGGAGATATGATTGTAGTTGGAAAAGGGACAAGAATTAATATGTACCAGCTTGAAGGAGCTTCAACAGGATTTTGTTTGCTATCTCAGACTAGTGACAACTGGCTATAGAACCAAAGGATGTGCCACATCAACTTTGACAATTTGGTAAGAATAAGTTCA
The DNA here is from genome assembly GCA_027943335.1 of Chamaecyparis obtusa. Classification (NCBI taxonomy): domain Eukaryota; kingdom Viridiplantae; phylum Streptophyta; class Pinopsida; order Cupressales; family Cupressaceae; genus Chamaecyparis; species Chamaecyparis obtusa. The sequence continues at coordinate 3,654,763 of BSBK01000756.1, forward strand.
TCATGTGTAGTAATAGACTTACCTAGATTATACAAACCATACAATGCTCTCTATAAAGGATGTCAGAAGGGAAAAAAAGAGACTTATTCAAGGAAAAAGACTTCATTTATCCATTTATTGGATCAAGTACACACCGATCTGTGTGGTCCTACAAGAGAAAGAAGTTTTCAAGGTGAGAGATACTTTATACTATTCATTGATGATCATTCATGGTTGACTTGGGTTGCATTTATTAGAAAAAAAACTAGAGGATTTTGAGAAGTTTAAAATATTCAAGGCTAGAGTTGAGAATGCATGTGGTAGAAAGAATAAATGTTTGAGATCTGATAAAGAGAGGAATTTACTTCTGATGTGTTTGAAAGTTATTATGAGAAACATGGTATTAAGAGATAGTTTTTAGTGGCTAGAACACCATAAAAAAATAGTGTAGTGGAAAGGATGAACAAGGATAGTTCAAGGAAGATAGTTCAAGAATTGACAAGGACTATGTTGAAGGAAGCAAGTCTACAAGAAATTTATTGGGGGAGAAGTATTGCATACTAATGTTTACACACTGAATAGATTTTTGTACTAAAAGATATGAAAAGACATCATATGAGTTATGAATAGAAGAGAACATACAATTAAGTCTTTCAAAGAATATGTTACATTCAGAAAGATGAATACAATCTTGGAAAATTTGACAATAGAGTTCATGAAGGCATATTTCTAGGATATTCTACTGAGAGAAAAGCATACTAGTGTTACAATAAAATATTGAATAATATTATGGAAAGTATGAATGTAAAGGTTGATGAATAATTTTAGAAGACTCTTGAGAAACATATTGAGTATGAATCTGATATAGAGGACATAGGAGAAGAGGATAAGAAAGAAGATGAAGTGACACAATCAACACTAGCATCTACAACAAAGAAACCGAGTTATGTATAGAAAAATCACTATGATAATCAAATTATTGATGAAAAAATAGAGGATTTGTTACTAGAATTAGAGCAACACAAGATCATTCTTTGTTGTATTTACTTTTAGAGATTAAGCCTAAATCTATAGAAGAAGCATGTAATGATCATAATTGGGTTGAAGAAATGAAGGAAGAAGATTGAGAATAATCAAACCTAGGAACTTTGTGCCCAAACCAATAGATAAGAATGTAATTGGGACAAAAAAGGTTTACCAAAACAAGATAGATGAGAATGGAAAGGTAGAAGAAACAAAGCAAGGTTAGTATGCAAGGGTTACACTCAAATTGAAGGAATTGAATATGATGAGACTTATGCCCATGTTTCTTAGATGGAGGTGATCCAAATATTTTTGGATTTTACAACTGTAAGATAAATATATATATATATATATATATATAGACAAATATATATACATACATACATAAATATATATATATATATATGTATATATGTATATGTATGTATATATATATACATACATATATACATATATATATACATACATATATGTATGTATATACATACATATATATATGTGTATATACATACATACATGTATGTATATATATATGTATATATATAAATATACATATACATCTATATATATATACATACATATATGTATGTATATATATACATATATGTATATATATACATATATGTATATATATACATATATATATACATACATATATGTATGTATACATATATGTATGTATATATATATATACACATATGTATATATATACATACATATATATATATATATACATACATACATATATATATGTATATGTATATATATATATCTATATATATATATATATATATATACACATACATATGTGTATGTGTATATATATACATATGTGTGTGTGTGTATGTGTGCATATATATATATATATATATATATATATATATATATATATATATTGATATAGATATATATATTTATATGAATAGTTTGATGGGTGTGTTTGTTGATGTAAATGGGAAATATAAGATCCACCTCTAAATCCAAATTCCCAAAGGAGAGATTCAAATTGATCAATCCAAAAGGTTAATGCACACAAGAATCAATCTATGGAGAATATGAATGAAGAAGAAAACCTTATATTTTATTATGAAAAGTATGTATTGAAATCTTAATCAAATTGAAAAAAAATCCTAACCTCAAGTATGACAGATTTGGAAAATGTTTTTTTTCTAATGTTTGTGTACAGTTTCAAGAAATTTGCAACCGGATTTGGCCTGAAAATGCAGAAACAGAGGAAACCCAGAAACCTTTTATCTTTCTAAAGAAGGTCAACCTTGACCCAGAGCCAGGGTAAGATCTTACCCTGAGGGACAATCTTACCCCAAAAAAATTGACCTTGACCTACACTACTCTGACAGAGATTTTGTTTGCAGATCTCGAAAGTTTGCCGAAAAGGGTACTCAGATCTACACTAATATTCATTGTCCTACACCTTGATCTGCAAGAAAAAGGGTTTTTTTGTTTGGATGAGGGGTTTGCCTTGGTCAAACCCTAGTTTGGAATCAACCTTTAAAATGGAATTGAAATAGATAATGCTAGCAAGTAGTAGAAGTAGATCTAACAATGAAGCTATGATACTCAATAGGTATGCAATTGTATTTGAAATGTAAACAAGTATATTGATATGAAAGCTTGGACTTAACACTAACAAATGTAAATCAAAACCTCCATGATTGTATGCTTGGAATTCACCTTGAAAGGAGAATGAATAGATCTTAAAGATGAACAAAGGATTTCGAAGGAAGATCACACCACCATGATGGATAGATCTAGGGTTTGAATGATGAATCTTGAATGCTTGAACCAAATCCTTTCAAAGACTTGAATGCTTGAATCCTTGATCTTAAATGGAAAAATTGAATGCTTGAATGGATAATTTCTTGAATGCTTGAAGGAAAACTTTAAATCAAATGATCATGGATAGATAGCCTCACTTGTGGATGCTTATGAATAATGGATGGAGAAATGAGGGAGGAAGGCTTCCTTTTATACAAATCTAGGGCACAAACTTCTAGAGAGGTTGACATATAGGAAATAAATTCCCATTAAGTGAAAACTCCTATAAATAGACCCACATTAAATATAATTTGAGGGTTTACCATTCCGAAGCCCCAAACAGCCGATCTGAAAGTGGAAAAACAAACTTTTGAACTTCTCCCCACATCCGATAAAATTTTCACTGAAAAGGGGAACCTGGGTCAAGGTTGAGGTAAACTTTGACTTAGGTAAAAGTTGAGATTGACTTTGACCTAGGTCAAGGTTGAGGTTGATCTTGACCTAGGGTTTCAGGACCCCTAGAAAATGGGTTGGGAGAGAAAAATAGTGCCCAGGGAGGCCTAGATAGAGCCCTAAATAGGCACAGAAGATGGGAAGGGGGCAGAAAATAGGGGAAAACATGATGAAGGCCCAAAACACTCCCTAAGGAGGGATAAACCCTCTTAACATGGAAGTGATTCCATTTTAAGATGATACGTTAATCCCCCACTTTAGCAGGAGTATGGAAATCGAACATGCTCGTGGTAAAGGAGAAGAAAGATTCAAGTGGATTCGCAACGAGATAGAATAACACTTAGTTAAGGAAATAGTCCCCCAAGCTAAGGATCCTAATTCAACATACACGCATGAGGGCATGAAAATAAAAAAAAAGAGGAGTTAGTACTAAAATAAACCCAAATAAACTAACAAAGGAAACCTTGCTAAGAAAATATTTCCTATACTAATATTATATTTGGAAAGCTATCATAAAAGTATAAATGATTACATAAGAAAGACAAGAGCAACACTATAAATAACATAGCTTCATGATCTAGTCCTATTAGCATGAAAGTGAAAATAGAGAAAAGAGAAAGTGATTACCTCACCCAGTAAGATGCCCATCTTACCATGAATCACCCCAGAGGGAGAGTCCAACAGGTAGAAAACCTGATAGTTCACCCAAAAACTGTGCTTTGCAATTGTAATGTGTCTTCTAATGGCTTCTATAATACTCATAGATCCACCTTCTTGTATCACTATGAATATAAAATGCATGTCCCTTCAGGATTTAGCAACTTATGTGTGTTGCCTTCCATGGATTTAGCATATTGAAATGCGTGTCTCTTCAGGATTTAGCAACTTATGTGTGTTACCCTCAAAGGATTTAGCATATTGAAAATTGAAAAATGCACATCTCTACAATATTTAGAAACTTATGTACATTACCTAGAGGATTTAGCATATAAATGAAAAACTATAGTACAAGGGAGACCCTATATATGTCCCCCTCCTTATTGTGGTTGTCTACTAGAAAGGATAAGGAAGAGAAAGAGGATACCTACTTCACAATGTAAGGAGATATCTTACTTAACAATAATGTACAATATATTCTTAGTGAAGGGTATTGACCCCTACATCCAAGAACATAGATAATCATAAAAAGGATATGTCACTCATGGGAAAAAAAGATCCTCAAAGAGAAAGAGATCTTATCAACAAGACCCCCACTGTAGAGGAGTTCTTTTAGATAAAATATCATCTTTAAAAGTTAAATTAAGCAAGACCAAAGATTCAATCATCAAGCCCCCTGCGAACAAGAGGAAGAGGAATCTTTGGAATGAGGGAAGCAACTCTAACACCAAAGCAAGGGTAAATGTTTATAAAGAATATCATTTGCAAAATAAAGAAGAGGTGGTGACCTAGGACAACAACCTCTCATATAACAGGATATCCATAGTCAAAACCTTAGTCAATATAATGAAATAATATTGTAATATAAACAAATGCCACTGAGCTAAGGAAAGCAGATCCCTAGACAAAGAGAAGGAGGACAGAACCTTGCCCCCCAGGGATGAAAGAAAGGGATACCTTTGCAAAACTAATGTCTTAGAAAAGATATCTTGAGTAGAATCTATGGATGATTATAAACATAATACAAAACCATAGAGAGATAGGATAGAAAGAATGTCAATCAAACTTAAGACAAAATATATGCTAAAAGCTTAATGGATCCTAGGAGACTGGATGGAAATAAACCTCTTGCCCCCCAATCTAGAGACAAGAGGAGAAGAGATCTATCTATACTATATGAGAGTGAGGGGTATCCCGTATATCAAAATTATGAAGGAATTGTAAAACTACACGAGAGTGGGATATAATTCCTAAAGTAGCTCTTTCTCTAACATAAAGCTTGAAATACACACAATCAACAAGTAAATGTGTATTACGATAATGAAAAGGACATTTGTACTTGTATAGAGAATCTATTGGCATAGGTCTAAAGATTTCTTTCTTGGAATTCATTAGCTCAACATACACCTTCTTAGCCACCTCTTGATGAATATCAGGGTTTTCTAAGGTAGGTGTAGGGAGTAGATCATGAAGATGAGGATGATAATTAACATCAACCACCTTGGATTGAGATTGTGAACAACCCACTACATGCATATCTTGTTTAGGGAGTGTGTAAACTGGATATTTGATACCATTCTCATTAACACCAAGCCCTAAACCTTTATAACCTTGCTTAGTTATCATATTATATCTTGTAGTGTATATATCATATAAAGCTTCTACAGGAGGTGATTTTTTATTGTGTTCATGAGTAAAAGTTATATAAGGTGGAATAATAGGTGTAGAAGAAGTTTCTTTATTCCCTTTAATATCTTTTTGGATCAGATAAGAAGGGGAAAGTAAATCTAATAATTCTTGCACATTTGCATCATAAATTATAGATTGAATCCCATCATGAGTATGGGAAGAACTAGGGATAGCAAATGGAAAATTAGGCATATTAGGAATGTTAGGAATTGGATTAGGATTAGGAAGATTAGGAACTATATTAGGAAGTATAGGATTAGGATTAGGAAGATTAGGAGATGGTATATCATCTACCAAATTCTTCACATAATACAAAAGAGTAATAAGTCCTCCACATAAATCTTTAATGAAAGCCTTGAAAGTAGGAAGACTAGTATTGGTCAATCTCATAATAGCATAGGCAAGTGAAAAATGAAGAGAAACCAACATAATGAAGTGAATGATACTCTCATAAACATCATAAGTATGATAAAGAGATGCTAAAAGGAGGATAATAAAGAAAATAACCACACACCAAAGCATCTTAAAGATCTTCATAATAAATGAAATACAAGAAATATTTTTGGATTTTGTAAAATATATGGATTTTTTTTGTATTTTAAATGTTAAAATGCAAGAGTATAAAAGATACCTAATTTTGATGCAAGAAAATAAAAGATCTAACACCAAAAAGGAGTTGTCGATCGCGGGTTCACCAAAATGTAAGATATATATATATATATATATATATATATATATATATATATATATATATATATATATATATATATATATATATATATATATATATATATATATATATATATATATATATATATATATATATATATATATATATATATAGTTTGATGTGCATATTTTTTTATGTAAATGGGAAATATAAGATCCACCTCTAAATCCAAATTCCCAAAGGAGAGATTCAAATTGATCAACCCAAAAGGTTAATGCACAAAAGAATCAATTTATGGAGAATATGAATGAAGAAGAAAACCTTATATTTAGTTATGAAAAGTATGTATTGAAATCTTAATTGAATTGAAAAAAAATACTTACCTCAAGTATGAAAGATCTGGAAAATGTTGTTTTCTAATGTCTGTGTACAGTTTCGGGAAATTTTGCAATCGGGTCTGGCCTAAAAATGCAAAAACAAAGGAAACCCATAAACCTTTTGTCTTTCTAAAGAAGGTCGACCTTGACCCAAAGCCAGGGTAAGATCTTCCCCCGAGGTACAATCTTACCCCAAAAATTTAACCTTGACATGCACTGCTCTAATGAAAATTTTGTCCACAGATCTCAAAAGTTTGTCGAAAAGGGTACTCAAATCTGCACTGATATTCATTGTCCCACACCTGGATCTGCAAGAAAAAGGGTTTTGTTGTTTGGATGAGGGGTTTTCCTTGTTCAAACCTCAGTTTGGAATCAACTTCTAAAATGGAATTGAAATAGAGAATGCTAGCAAGTAGTAGAAGTAGATCTAACAATGAAGCTATGATACTCAATAGGTATGCAACTGTATTTGAAATGTAAACAAGTATATTGATATAAAAGCTTGGACTTAACACTAAAAAATGTAAATCAAAACCTCCATGATTGTATGCTTGGAATCCACCTCGAAAGGAGAATGAATAGATCTTGGAGATGAACAAAGGATTTTGAAGGAAGATCACACCACCATAATGGATAGATCTAAGGTTTGAATGATGAATCTTGAATGCTTGAACCAAATCCTTTCAAAGACTTGAATGCTTGAATCCTTGATCTTCAATGGATAACTTGAATTCTTGAATTGATGATTTCTTTAATGCTTGAAGGAAAACTTGAAATAAAATGATTGTGGATAGATAGCCTCACTTGTGGATGCTTATGAATAATGGATGGAGAAATGAGGAAGGCTTCCTTTTATACAAATCTAGGGCACAAACTTCTAGAGAGGCCAACATATAGGAAATAAATTCCCATTAAGTGAAAACCCATAGAAATGGACTCATATTAAATATAATTTGAGGGTTTACTATTCTAAAGCCTGAAACAGCCGACCCGAAAGTGAGAAAATAAACTTTTGAACTTGTCCCCGGATCTGACAAAATTTCTAATGAAAAGGGGAACCTGGGTGAAGGTCGAGGTTGACTTTGACCTAGGTCAAGGTTGAGGTTGACCTTGACCTAGGGGTTTAGGACCCCTAGAAAATGGGCTGGGAGAGGAAAATAGTGCCTGGGGAGGTCCAAATAGAGCCCTAAATAGGCACAAAAGATGGGAAGGGAGCAGAAAATAGGGGACAACATGATGAAGGACCAAAACACACCCTAAGGAGGGCTAAACACTCTTAACATGGAAGTGCTTCCATTTTAAGATGATACAGCAACATATAAGGATTCCAATCTTAATCATTTGGATGTCAAATCAATATTCTTCAATGGAGAACTAAAGGAAGAAATGTACATTGAGCAATTGGAAGAGTTTAGTTTAGAAGAGAATCTAGATACAATGCACAACTTTAAGAAATAATTGTGTAGATTTAAGCATCCATCAAGAGCCTAGTATGATAGTGTAATGCCCAAAAGTTTGGGTCAAAACACAACCAACAAAATTTTTTTAAAAGGTTAAAAGTTCCACATTTAAGATGCGGGTAAGAGGAGTCAACGACGAGGTCACAAAAGATTCAGGTGATCAACCTCAACAATGTTGTTTTTCCATAGGTTGTTAGTTGAAACTCAATAGAAGAAGAATTCGTTAATCATCTTAAAGATCAATTTCGTCGATCGTCAATCTATTAATCTTATAGATTCTCCAAGAGTAAGAGAAGATTTATTTAATAACATTATTATATATATATATGGATTAACCATTTTCCATAAGTCTAATTTTAATTATTAGATTGTCAGTTTATGAAAATATTGAATATAAAATTTAATAATCGTTACACCAATATCCGTTACAAAAAGAATATATACCAATTCAATTAATAATTACAACGTAACAATTGATTAATGAACTTGTTAACTATTCAATAAATTTAAAGAGAAACATTAATTAATGATATATATTCAAAAAATTATAATTAAATAACATATAAGAAATTAATTAATAATTATAATATATTAATTAATTAATATATTTATTAATTAGTTAATATACTATAATATATCAATTAATATTATAAACATGCTATACCATTAGCACATAGTACCTTAAACCATAACAAAATAACTTATTAAAACATTGTCAAATAATAACCATTTATAGATATTAACATTACATTAATTAAAAACATTTCTAAAAAAATACTAACTAACTACAATCATTAACAAGACTTAATTTTCAATTGACCTATTAATCTAACATCCCAATCTAACTTAACTAAAATACTAACTCACCCACTAAACTAAACATCCTACTAAATTAAACTAACCTACTAACCTACTCTATCCTACTCCCTCCATCCACGTGCCCAAGGGAAAGGACACAACCAAAGCCTGCGCCATTTTAGGGGAGATGTAAAAGTCTCCAAAGGCAGCGCATATAAAGGAGGATAAAAGGGGGGGTGCATTAAATTTGAACAGACCTTTATAAGTCTTGGCCCCCACCAAGCATTAATTAAATGAACAAGACTGCTCTACCATAAACATGCGCCAAACTTCTATGGAGAGTGGTCAATGCATTAATTTTATTGCAGACATAGAATAAACAATTCTAAAGTGAGTATCCCCATGCTGTGTGCCCATGATGGGGAGTCAGCTAAGGTACATTCCCCTGCCCAATAAGAAAGTTTCAATTAAAACAAAGACTTGACATCCTTCCATATGCGCCATGTTATGGGGAAGATATTAAATAAGGTAAGGGGGTAAAGTAGATCAATATTTTATTTGTTTAATATATATATTGAGGTGGCAAGTTTATTATATTAAAATGACTGTGGTATGGATTTTGTATGGGATTTTTATCCCATACAAAATCCAGAGAGCATTTTGCTCTCTTAAAATCTGGAGAGTGTTATTTTGCTTGCACTATTTTTACATCTTCTTGCAAACTATGAGTAGTATATCTTAATCATTTAATTAGTCTCTTTAATGCATAAGGAAGTATATTGTCTTAAGATTGTTAGAGTATCAATAAGGGTTAAATATAGTTTGATTGCAAATCAATTGAGATATCAACATATAAATTAATTTGTTCATTTCTTCATAGATGTTTCATTACAATTGATAGGTCTAAAAGAGTGATATGAATCAAATGGAGATTATTTTCAATGATCATGACATTTAAATCATCATATATGAATCTACAATATTCCTACTTCAACCAAAATATGAAATCTTATTGAAATTGATACAATATCTATTCTATCAATATTGAGAACTCATTGCAAAAAGGAGAGTAATTTCAACTATATCCTTTATCTATTCTATCAACTTTGATTTTCATTTCACAAGAAGAAATAACTTCATTATCTCAAGAAGTAGAATACATTGGATATGGAAGAAATGATTCATCATTTTCAATATAGTCATCTCCTCAACTAAAATACATATTCTTTGTGATAAAGAAGTATTCACATTTACAACTAATTAATCCAAACTGGTGTAGATACTCAATGAGAGTTCAAGATGGAATAACAAAACTCATCTTCATTACTAATCTCTTACAACTTCACAATAGCCAAAAGGCATACAAACAACATTACAAAATACAACAAGAAGATGATCTTCAACAAGGATCAACAATACCACATCATAGGATAATTCTACACCAAGAGAGTGGACTTTTTCAAGCATCATCCACATGAGTCTTGACATCCAAACCTGCAAATAAAAAAAATGGAGAACCATGGGTGCTCACCACCCAACCTAGGTCTCTTATGAGACCACCCCCGAGCTTGGAGAACCAAGGCTAAATGGGTATGCAACAAGATCAACAAGATGCTCACAAACAATATACACAAATGCACATACGACAAATTACTCCCTTCCAAGGTTACACAAATGAGTCTTACAAGCTCATTGAGAGGGTGGAGGTGGGCTTTTCCAAGGGGAGAATTCCATTACATACAAATTTTCTCACCATGAGTATTCAAATGCCTCTTCAAGGCTACATATCCAAATGCCTCTTCAAGGCTACATATCCATGCATATCCAAATGCCTCTTCATACACATACTTTTCTTAACATCCTCTTCAAAATACAAGAATGCAATGGCTTCCATGGTGCCCATACACCATGGACTTATCCCTCTTCTCCAAGAGAAGAGACTCTCACCTCATGGAGAGCCCAACTAACCCCTCCACCCATAGGCCACTTCTTCCCTTCCCCAAAGGGTGAGTAATGCCTCACACCCATAAACAAGAACTCCCTCAATCAAGCAAAAAGAACAAGATCAAACCATGAAATCAAAACCCAAAATCCCTCCATTACAACACATTGTCACAACAAGAACCAAGATTCATATGCATGAGAAAGCAAAATATAAGTTAATCTAAAGAGCAAGTAGAAAGGCTTCCATAAGAAGAGTAACCAACCTCCATAAGTGTGATGGAAATGGAAATTTGAGAAGAGCTTATCCACTATCATTCCTCAATCCAAACCCTAATGTCTCCAAATGTGGAGAGTGGGTGAACACCCACTAAATCTCCTAAGGGCCTCTAAAAAGGCCTCCAAATCTCTACCCACCCACCATCCATAAATGCAGACTTGACTCTATGGCCTTGTTGTCTTCCCTTGTCCCCTCATGATTGAAAGAAAAGGTGGAGTTGGGTAAAGATCATGACTTATCCAATTTCGAAGTTGAGGGAAAATGGGTCATAAAATAGGTTACCAAGGTCACTAGGGAATTAGGGACATGCTCAAAACCTTCTTAACTCATAACCCCATCCATAAGGTACTTAAATTATGCCAAAAATGACCCTTAGAACCCCTTATTGGCCTCTAGAAGTGACTAGAACAAGGATGAATTAAAACAAGCACATAACAAGTGTCAAATGACACTAACGATTACACATTACATACCCAAGGTCATGTCCTGGATGACAACAAGAACTTAACTAATAACACACATGCAAAAATCCACATTTACCAGGAGTTCACATTACAACGAGGCTTTTAATCCCATGTCAGATTAAGCTTTGGCTTACTCAATTTACATATGTTTAACCTTGGTTCTCTGATTAATTCCATGGTTCTCTTACCTGCACACTCCTCAATGTAGCATCAATAATTCAAGGAAGAAAAACCAATACAAATAAACATATAAGATATAACATCTTCAATTTAATCAAAATTCAATTGCTTAGTTTCAATTTCATAATTCAATTGCATCTCTAATGCCTACTAATCTTGTAATTCAATTGAAATCATGATCATCAATAATCTAACATCATCACAAGGTAATCATCAATTACTCATAACATCAATGTAGCGAAGATGTCTAACATGAAATTTATTTGCAACATAGAATTCGATTGCATTCTTACAATCGCTTTCTCATAATTCATGATTCAATGCATACATCTAATCACTTTCATATAGTGCATAATTTAATTGCATATAATTTTATACACATAAGTTATAATTTCTACTACGTACTCAAAGTCACATAAAGTACAATGCCCACATATAGATCATAATCCAAATTCAAGCTTGCAAACATATAGAATACATTCATTATTTCAATTCAATTCAATCTACATAATTTGATTGCATAACTTCATAGTACTCCTAATCTCAAAGATTCTCAATTTTCCTTAGCATGATATTTAAGATAAATCGATGGTTCAACATCGGTAAGGGGGTAACCATAACAATCAGGTCCTATAAAATTCTTATCACAAGTATGATTAAATTTCCTAATCTAGGAAAACAAAATGCAGAATAATCCTATTAGTCTAGGATCTAACAAATCCTTGTTCAAGGTTCTAAGAATATCACCAAAATGTCACTATGGTATAACCATATAATACATCATCAAAACATTACTCATCCTCCTCGTAGGAGTTACTAGAATCATCACATCAACTTATTAATTTAATCCAAGATAAACTTAAGACTTAACACATACTAATTTGGCATTTACATCTCGACTTCTTGAAACTAATCCTTTCGACAAAAGTACTCAAAGGAGCCTTAATAGTCTAGCTGAATGTATGATCTATAGGGTAACATACTGCATCCAAGATTCACTTACATAATTAATAACCTAGAGATATCACCTCTATCATAGTGACACTTAGTTGATAGGTACTGATATGAAGGTATAATTCCATTAGGGATTTACCATTCATCCAGATACTACAACACCCCTTAATCTTCCGTCATCGAAGTGTCGAGGAAAAGGTGGAAATAGGTTGGGCCTTACAGATAGACTCAATAGGTAGTTGATTGGTCAAGGATTTTAGAAAGGTTTGGTAAACAATAACTTGTACTTCAAGATTTATTTTGATCAAATTCTTATTGTTGTTGTGTATGTTGATGATATCATTTTTAGAGGAAAAGGTAACTTGTGCAATAGTTTTGTAGAGGGGATGCAAAAGGAATTTGAGATGTCTACGATAGGAGAGTTTAATTTCTTTCTTGTATTGTATTATAGGTAAACCAAAGAAGTAAAGACATTTTCATTTATCATTCCAAGTATGTCAAGGAATTTTTGAAAAAGTTTGGTTTGGAAAATTCTAAACTAGTATGAACTTCATTATTATCAGTTGTAAGTTGACTAAGGAGGATGAGTCACTGGAAGTGGATGCAAGTAAGTATAGATTAATGATTGGTGGATTATTGTACCTGACTGCTATGTAATACCCCTCCAACCCTAACATGTCCTTGATATGTGTGTTAGAAGTTAGGGAATTTTATAGGGACTTGTATACTTGTTTTAATAAGAGTATGATACTTCTTGAGGCATTTTCATAAACCATTCTTTTAAAACTATAATAACTATGTATTCTAGTTTGCAAATGATAAATATTTTTAGGTATATTCCTTCTTGAGTATTCATCTCTTCTTATATATCCATGATATTTTAGGACCTAGATTTTGGGGCCACCTAATAGATCTATATGTTACTATGTGAGGTACTCCTTATCAGTGATTATGATTACCTTGGATAAATTAATTATAATGACTAAAGGGTTAATTGTGATACCCACTCTGATGATACTACTTGTTATACTTAAGACTGGACAAGATTGTGATATTTTATCATTTGTGGATTGTGTGTTCCTCCTTACTAGACTTAGTTGATGAGACGTTATCAGATTTTGTTTTTCCTTTAAATAGAAAGTTCATTATTATTATCTTTTATGTCTACTTATACATGATTTTGGTTATCTCTTTGGTTGATTATGAGATTCTTCTTGTTGAGAAATGCTTCATAAATATTTCTTATATATTTGATTATGATTACATTTCAATTTTGTATTATCACTGATGATGATTTACCTTCTTTTATTGAAATTACATGGTTATGACTATCTACGTGCTAGCAATATGAATGAATCATGTTTTAGTATGAATCTTGTTTGATGTTCATGTAAGATGGGGGGAGGTGGTTGTAGTCACTTATATGGGAGATCTAAACTATGTTGCACTCCCCCTCCTTGTCTTCTATTGTTTGCCTATGTTCTTGTGTTTGTGTTTGTGTTTGTGTTTGTGTGTATGTGTGTATGTGTGTGTTTTTCTTATCTCAGTGATGCAAGGTTGTAGATACTGGGCATCGACTCCACCTGGCTACACAGGTTTGAGCATACCTTTAAAATCCTTGAAAGTTGTTTTTGCAGAGGTAGTGCCAAGGTCCCCACAAGTAACTCCTTTTGGCATAGATTTTCTATTTAGGTGGACTGGTTGACTTGCTTTTACTTTTTTGGTCTTGGTGATTTTACACTTTCATTATTTTGGTTGTATGATTCTTTTTATCATTTCATTTATTTCTCCTCCTTGAGATGATTCTCAGATGACCATTGCTATGTTATGTTTCAGGGTTTCTTTCTTTGCTAGGATTTTGGCTTGACTTGCCTTATTTACTATGGTTGACCTTGTTTGATCTTGTGGTTTTATCTATGTGTTTTATAGTTGAGTGTTATGCCCTCTTTAGATGATTAAATTTACTTTGAGGTTGTAGATCTCTATAGTTTTGTTGACTATTAGTGATCCACACTTAGTCATTTATCTAGGCAATGATGGTCGGTCATCACTGCGACCGAGTCATTATGAGAAGGCCGAGTTATGTAATGTATAATTACTGAGTAGTAGTACTACCAAGTAAACTTATGGTCACTATATATTTTTTGTATTATGCAGAGTCTAGTTTTGCCGAGTCATATATGCAATGATTATCGAGCGATAGAGATATCAACATATGTTGAGTACAATGAATGTCAAGTATCAGGAATTGCATTTGCTAAGATAGCTAGGAATGACATGTGAGTTTGTTATGGCACATTGATCGAGGTAAATCATTTTGGGTGATATTCATATTTCATATTTTATTTTTTGAGATAATTACGGAGGTAATTATGCATCCAGTTTGTAATCATTGATCCCTATGTAATATCCAGAGCCAATCAAAAAATAGTAAGGCTTAAGCGGCAAAAGGAATCAATCTGAACCATAGATCTTGAATCATGAAGATGTTTTGATGGTTATATAAGGTTAAGATCTAAACCCTAAAAAAAAGAGAGGAAGCATAAGAGTGATAGCATGAATGAAAGAATGCTATGGGTATGAAGGAATGAGTAGAGAGGTACATTCAGAATAGTGAAGCATTTAGATAGAGTTCAGTGACTGAGCCAAGCAGTGAAAGGACAGAATAGAGATAAATCTAATAGAAGAGATCAATATAATACAGTAAAGAGTAGATCTATAATCTGCATATAGTGCAAACTAAAAGATCAGGTACTGAGACATTCTAACTAGTGTATCAGGGTAAATCTCTTAACCGAGTATTCCTAACAGAATTTTTGTAATCTCTTAACTGAGTGCTTACTTTGTTGTAAGTTTCAAATCCTTTAGCAAGGTAGACTGTATAAGTCTTTTTAGCTCTTAATAGGGAAGACCCCTCACAAGGTAGATCAAGTTTTGATCACATTTTGTAAGCCCTAACAGGCAAACTTATTACTTCAGTAGTGAAGATTTGTGGGTGTCATATCCACCCTAGTTTTACCTTTCAAGGGTTTCTAGGTAACCAAAATCATTGTGTTATGAGTACTTTGATGGATGCTGCTTAATATGTTAGTTATTTTGTTTGATCAAGTATTATTGATGCTATGCAAATTTTTTATAAATATCAAAATGGTTTAGTAGGTGATATCTGATTCACCCCCCCTCTCAGTATCACATTTCCCAATTATATTTCCAATAATTAGTATCAAAGAAGCAAGGTTTCTCATAGAAATTATAACCACTTGAAGAAAAAGATCTTGAGATGGAAGTCTATAAGCTGGGAAAGATCATAGAGAATTAGAAGATTGATATACAGTTGGCATTACAAAAACTAGAAGCAGCCAGAGGCAAACTAAAGAAATCCTTGAGCAAAAGGAGAGAAATTGCTATTCAACAAAGTGATTCACAGTATCATGTGTATGCACCCTAAAATGGTCGCCTAGACTTTGGGCCCCATTTCTACAATTTATCAAATCCCTGAATCAATATTTTCAAAAATCAACATTTTTCAATTATACCAATTTCCTTGATCAAATCATAATCAATTCAATATTTCCTAAGGTTTGAGCCTTATTTAATTTAAAAGAGAAAAGAAATAAAAATAAAAATCTTATTTAATTAAAAGAACATGCTCCCTTTTAATTAATTAAAAATCTCTTTTAATTAAATAATAAAATCACTTTATCCTAAGCCTTTATTTAATTAAAAAGAATTTCCTCCCTTTTTATTTAAATAAAAAATCTCCACTTTTCTTCTTATCCTTGTTGCACAAATAAAGCATTTAATTCTTATTTATAAAGAAAAATAAAATAAAAAATAAAAGAAAAGTACTTTTGCCTCACATGGACATAAATTAAATGCTCAACATAAAGTAAATGCTTCTAATTTTCTTATTGGAGGATATTTGTGCACAAGGATCAAGCTTCTTTTTTTCTCCATCGTTGATTAAGTCTTTTGCCTCTTAATCTCCATGGTCCATTATTTTTCACTTCCTATAAAAGAAGAGCTATCTTCCTCATTTGCACACACCATACATACTTGAATTATTATGCTACAGGTTTTCTAAGTCATTGAAGCTTTTGGAGATATTCTTGCATCAAGTTTTGAAGATTTGGAGCATCATTGGCATTCATCTTGCATCTACATCACATCCTAACTTGCATCATAGTTGCATCATCATAGTATCATTTCCTTTCATGTTTTAGATTAATCTCACATAGTTTAATTAGAGGGTTTGTAACTCTTTCATTTCCATTTTCAAAGCTTAATTGCATCTTCATTCTCATAAGATTAATTTTCATTTTCATATAGATTTGCATAGCATTGCATTCATTTGAAATCTCTCATTGTGTGGTTGACTAACAAGGTCATGAGTTTATAGCTCTAGCTGAGAGCAATTTTACAAATCTTGCAACTTCATGCATAAAGAGCTATGGATCGATTTGTGAGGGCTCATTCTTGAGTTTTCTTGCATGTAAGGATTCATAGAAGTGTAAAAACATTTTAGCACACATTTTTAGCACCCACCATGGAGCAACCCACCTTTTTCATGCTAGTTTTGATTATTTTTGGAGCTAACCCTTGTGCAGATTTGTTTAGAGATGAAAAACCCTAGATTTGAAAGATTTGATCATATCTCCCAAACGGCTTTGTATTTTGGTCTAAAAAGTTTTTTAAAAATTGATGACATATCAAAGAACCTCCAAAAAAAAATTTAGAATTTTCAGAGGTCATTTGTATTTTTTATGATTTTTTCTTTATTTTTCATAAAAAATCAATTTTTGGGGAAAATCAGCATATTTTTCAGAAATTTTTACATTTCTTGAAAGGTCTTGGAATTATACAAGGGGTCCATTTATTGTGTTTTTAATTTAGAAACCATATCATAGCTCATTTGGTCAATTTATAAAAATTGGTCTATTTTGGTAAAATGGGTCTCTAGGGCACAAATGAAAAAAAATTTCTAAAATTTTTATATTTTTGGAAATCTCTTTGATTTTTGATAGAGGTATCTTTTCTACATTTTGGGTTTGGGGTACAAATTCATGTGGTAAAAATTAGATCTTGTTGACTAGGTCAAATGCAAAAAAAATAAAATTTTGTGATGGGTATGCACTTATTTTTTATTGTTCATTGCATGATATGAGTTATCATTTGAATTATTTGCTGGTTATCATTGCTCCTAATAATTGATTTTCAGATCTAACCCTAGGGTTTGCATAAGTTGGATATACATTGCATATCTTGTTTGCTTGTTTTCTTGTCTTGTTTATTTGTAGGTGCTCTTGCTTTCATGGAAAATGTTTAAAACAAAGCGTTGGACTTGAGGTACTTTGTTCCATCTCTACAACATTTGGATTTTGAGATTAAAATTGAACCTCTCATGTGTTTGGCTTGAGTGTTTACATGCTTTCATAGAACACATTTCAATTGATGCTCTTAATGGGAAATGAATGAACATAGATTTGTTTTCATAGAAGTTTGTGTAAGTGAATGCTTGTGTTTAAACCTTAAGTAATTCTTGGTTTCAATATCAAATATCTCATTGAGTGATTGAGGGCATGGATTCATTTCTTGTTTACACAGGGAGTTAAATGCACCACTTTGTGGACTCACTCTATGTTTACTTGGAAAGTTAAATATTCCATTGATTCAACCCTTTGTCATTTGTGAGTAGTATTGATAAGCAACTTTAGATTACTTGTGATTGATCTAGATTGCTATCTTGGGTTATTGGACTCGCTAATCTGCTGGCTCCTCATTTCCACCCCGTGGTTACAAGATCAGCGCCACATTAAAGGGGAGAGGTCTACAGGAAAGAAGCGTTAATTGCTCCACTAGGCAACCCTTTTGTGCTTTTTGGAACTCACGTGTTTTCTAAGGTGTGGAATCACTTTGAGTTGATGTGAGGAGTTAAATGTTCCACTTTTGGACTCACTTTGAGTTGGTGTGAAGAGTTAAATGTTCCACTTTTGGACTCACTTTGAGTTTGTGTGAAGGGTTAAGTGTTCCACTTTTTTGGACTCACTACACATTCTCTTGAAGGGTTAAATGTTCCACTTTTGGACTCGCTTCACATTATCTTAAAGGGTTAAATGTTCCACTTTTGGACTCACTTCGCATTTACTTGAAGAGTTAAGTGTTCCACCTTTAGTGCTCTAAATACTTTTGAAAGTAAATTACTTAGTTTTTATTTCTAGAAGGCCTACTTGGGGACACACCACCTCAAGGGATGACCTTAACTCCTGTGTTCTAGCAGAGTATAAATATCGGGAGGTGAATCCAAAGACACCTCTCTTGGGAATTAAGTTTGATATCACTCTTGGCTAAGCCTCAAAGAACTTTATACCTTTGAGAATTGAAGGAGGAGATTTGGGTTACCGTCTCCCCCCGGCTGTGTGATTTTGGATTCTTCTCATCTACAAATTTGGGCCTCATGTACCTTGTGTATATCGAGGACTCCTTTTAGAAAGCCACATATATCCTTGTAGACAGTTTGTTAAGGTGTTGTTATGTTCTATGTGCCTGCTAAAATATTTTCAAGAACATACACAAGTAGAACCTTTAAGGAGTAGAAATACTAAGTCACTATCTCTGTTCATGTGCAAGGTTGCTTTCTCCCTTGCCCATTGCTTGAAGACTATTTGTTTGAATTCCCTAGTTGTTGTTCTATGTGCTTGATCATCATTGCGAAATCTTTTGAAAGATCTATTTGGAATATTGAAACTGAGTTCCGTCCTGCTGTAGTGAGTTCTCCTTAGAAGCTTGGTCTTCCTTGGTCAGTCTAGGTCAGATCCTAAGTGTTGTCATGCTGCTCAACATCTCAATGAATGTTATGGTATCAATTGCACAAGATGACTCTTAGTCTTCTTCTTTCTTCTCCATTTCCCATGTTCTTGTAAAGTCTTCTATTCCCATGGGAAATTCTTTTTCTTCTTCTTGATTCTTTTCCTCTTACTATCTAGTCTACCTTCTTCTATTCATCTATTCATTTCTTCCATGCTTGATTCCTCCTCTTCTATAACCATGAATCTTGACTATCTGGTTTTGGAACCTTTATTAAGAATAGATGATCTTCAGCTCATTGACATATTCAAAAAGTGTTGTTCTTCCAAAATTTTCATGAGTGATAAATTTATAGCAAAAATAAAATAAAAGATGATTAAATCAGATGCATTTGCTAGAATCATAAATATGATCATATCACAATCTTCTTCTTCCAAACATTCTTCATCATCTAAATCTTCTCATTCTTCTTCACCTTCCAAGTCTTATCATGACTCTTCCAAACATCATTCTCATTCTTCATCTTCTAAGTCTTATCATGATT
This sequence comes from Chamaecyparis obtusa, assembly GCA_027943335.1. NCBI lineage: Eukaryota > Viridiplantae > Streptophyta > Pinopsida > Cupressales > Cupressaceae > Chamaecyparis > Chamaecyparis obtusa. Next base: position 3,674,812 of record BSBK01000756.1, read on the forward strand.
TTTCTAAACACTATTCACATTCTTCATCTTCTAAGTCTTATCATGATTCTTCTAAATCTTCCAAATCTTATCATGACTCTTCTAAACATCATTCAAATTCCTCATCATCCAAGTATTCTTCTTCCACTAGGTCTTCACCTTCCTCTTCTTCACAATCTCATTCTTCTTCTACTTCTTCAAAGAGTCTTACTTCTCTTCAGAAGACATACCATAAAGAGCAATGTGATCATCCTTATGATGTCTCTTCCACAAAGAGTGACACACCCACCTATGATGACTATGATGATGGACAATGTAGTGATTCCCATGAAACTTCTATTCCTAAGCATCATCCTCATGGTACACTTGTGATTTCCAAGGGGGATTCGTATTGGGTAGACTGTGATGGTGATCCATATAACTCTAAATTTGAAGAATTCTTTGATGATTTTTGCGAACAATACAATATTTCTACTGATGAAGAGAAAATCTACCATGCTAATTTCAAACATCAAAAGAATCTCTCCTCTAAAAGCTCTCATGCTAAAAATAAATATTGCACTCTCAAGCAAGATCATGTTAATGATGAACATTTGTCTTATGATGGTTCCCTTCCATCCGCTACTTCCTCCAATACTCATACACTTCCTAAAGCTTCTGAGTCTTCCAAATCTTTCATAAATCCTTCATCCAACAAAGATCCTAATTCTTTTCATGCGGTTTCGTATAGTTATCCTCAAGGGCTACCTCTTAAAGAAACTCAAGCTAACCTTCACTTGGCTGAAAATACTTTCAATAATGCTAAACTTAAAGAGCCTAAGCCTTTAAATGCTATAATGCCTATTTCAGCTAGTCTTTCACCATCTTTTCCAAAGTCTTCCATACAACTCCAACATGCTTCTTTGTCCTTAGAAGTGGCTCCATGTCAAGAGGACTCTAAAAATGATAAAGAAAAAAACATAAAGAAAGATAAAGATCAAGGACCCTCCATGTCATTCACTCATTTTCATGATGTTCCCTATCTGTGTCATGGTTCTTTTGATCCTTTACACCCTTCCTCATTCATTCCACCCTATCTTAAATCTTCTCCTAAGCAAGATCAAGCTACTACTCACACTGTTGAGCTTATTGGCAATGAAAATAACCTTACCTCGCTTGCACTTTCCAAAGATGATACTTCCATTAAGGTTATTAAAAATGGTTTTGTTACTTCTGATGTTAAGCATATTGAAAATCAAGAAAAAAATGAAGCGCTTATGCTATCCAAAGATCCTTGTCAAGATCAAAGTATTCCATCTTCTTGTTCTACCACTCCATGTTCACTTCCACTTTCTACTCTTCCTAAATCTTCGCAAGCTTTGAATGATCCTATCAACGAAGTTGCTCCAATTCAAGATGTTCATGATACTATTGAAAATCCTAATGCTCACTCTAAAGATGTTGATGTCCTTGGTTGTCATATAGATGCTGATAAACTTAATGATTATCCTTTTGCATCTTCCATGTCTATCCTTGGACCCCCTCCACCAATACTAAGGGCTTCATGTCTTCCTTCCATCTTGGGTCCTTATGTCCCTTCACTTTCCCCTCCTAACTCTCCTAATTCATCATCCATCTTGGGTCCTTACATCCCTCCATCTCCTATCTTTCCTCAAGATCAACATAGATGCATACCCTTGAATCCTTTTCATCCACCCACCCATCTAAACCAGTCGTATTTTCCTTCTTCTTCCACAAGTCCCAAGTGTTTTGGAAGTACCTTGAATGTTCAATACAAGAAAAAGAACCAATACAAGAATCCATCAAAAAAATATCACCATGTCTCCTCTAATCGACATGGAAACATAAAGTCAAAATAGATATCTAAGAAGAAAACTACAAAACAAGTATGGGTTCCAAAATCCATCATTGAAGATATTCTCTCTAAGACATCAAAAGGAAATAAAAATCCTAAGGCTATATGGATTCCAAAGTCTCTCTTGAAAGAGTCTAATATTGAACAAAAAGTGAAGTTGACATTCAAGCTTCCAAAGGCTTCCACTTCATCTTCTTCCAAAAACATTCTTCCATTTCATGCGCCTGAACTGCAACCCCTGCTAAACATTCACCATATTCCTTCACGAATTATTTCATTCAAGTTTCCTCCATCCTCTCACCACCCTTCAAGGTGTGTGTTGATGTTGATCTTGTCTTCTTTTCCATCTACCTTTTCACAATCCTTTCATTCATTATCCTTCTACCTTCTATCTTTTTTCCTCATTTGCCTATTCCTCCTATCTTCCAACCTCACTTGCTTTACATAAAACCTTATCCTCCATCTTTCTCTTTCATCTTCCTTTCCCTATCAGCATCTTTGAGCATATCATTTTGAATCCTTGACTTATCATGGTTTATCCTTTCAAGGAGCATTATCTAAAAAGCTTGTCTTCTTCCAAAAAAAGATAAAATTCAAAAAAATAGAAAAATGAAAAAATGAAAGAAAAGAGATGAAAAAAAATTGAAAATGTGCCATGGTGAAAACCTGAAAACAGGCACCTTGGTAGAAAAAGTAAAGAGAAATAAATTCATCCTATGGTGAAAACCACTCCCTTGTGGCATCTTGGATAAGTACCATGATAAAAACCTGGCAATCAGGCATCATGCGTAGTTCTTCTACATGTTTCATCCATTCTATCCTCTCTCTTTGATATTGACAATGTTGACCTATACTTGAATATTTGGCTATCTTGTGAGCTATCTTAAGATGATCTTTCTTTCATTCCTTTCATGTCTAGCCTTCATCTTTATTTTCCTTCATTCATTCTAGTCTTTCGCTATCCTTTTTCTCTTTGGTCTTGATCTAATAAAAAAAGAGTAAAACACGATGCTATGAAGTCTCTTGACATGTCCACTCCTTTGGACTGCATCCTTTCCTGCTCTTATACCATGCCTTTGTGACTTATCCTATGTTGGTCTTTTATTGCTTGTCCAAATGAGCTTTACATGACAATTTTTCCCTAGCTTGGGTATTTTTGAGGAGTTTGACCTTGAATATTTCTTCCCTCTATTCGCTTTCATTCTCCTTTCCTCCACCAGCTTGCTTATCCATCATGTTTTCCACCTTGCTAGACATTGGGACTACACGATATGATCTTGCTTGGGAGTTTGATGCCTATTCTATCTAGGGGCATCTTTTGTACATATTTTATGATCTTGAAAAAATACTAAAAAAAATTCATATATGATGCTGAAAAAATCCTAAAAAGCATATAAAGTCCTGAAAAAATACAAAAAAAATTAAAAATTTAAAAATTTAAAAAAAATAGAAAAAGTGCCTTGGTGAAAACCTGAAAATAGGCGCCTTGGTAGCAAAAATACAAAAAAAAAAAAAAAAAAATTGCAATAAATCTAAGTGGTAAAAACTTAGAAACAGGCGCTACTTGAGGCCTTTGCACCCCTATTTGTTAGCATGTGTCCTCGACACTTAGCCACTGTCCATCATACCTTAACCTTATTTGCCTTGGTCTGGAATTGGTCTTTATCTTTGTCTAGGGGCATACCTATTAGCATTGGTCCTTTAGGTGTGTTTGTCTCTTGCGGCATTTCACAACATGTGTTTTTCAACACCACCCCAAACTGTGTTTTTCAACACTACCCTTGCGTCGAGTGTTTCTTAACACTTATCAGATGTCTTTCCCAATAGTCTAAGTATGATGTGATATTTCTCATTTGCAGATGTGATAACCAAAGTCTGACTCTATGACCAACACACACGAACTTAAACAATCAATTCGCTTGAGATATGGTGACTTTACTTTTCTTTGTGTGTTGTCTATGAGAATTTCTTTGATGAGTGGTCTCTCCCTGAGAAGTTTTCGATGATGCATAGCTAGAAGACTGAGGGTATGAGAACATGTTTTTTTTTTTATCTGTTTGTGGGTATATTTTGTTGATCCTAACTGTCGTGAGCATTTATGCTGGTCTTACTTGACACTATGGATTGACAAAGTATTATCCTTGACTATTTTGTGAGTGCATGCTTCTAGTTATCCTGACTTTCATGTGTCTTGATATAAGCATAATCTCGCCATATAAAAATTTAGGTAATCTCACTGCATTAGTCATCTTGACCTCCATGTCTTTGATGCCTAGGTGGGATTTCCACATTTCTAGCTGATAAAGATCATATTCATATCCACATAGTTATGCTAGTGTGCATTGTATGATCTTACGATGCTACCAATAACGCTCGATGATGATAATTAGATGTCTATAAGCGTTGAGACCTTGCAAGTCAACCACTTTCATAGTAGCTTGCATTCTTAGGTTCATCATAGTTTAGTTTTTGCATCTTGCATATGGAGAGAGATCTCCTTTTTATCATCTACGGACTAGTTGGTCAACTATGCTCATTTTTTTATTTTTCTTGATCATATCTTTCATTTCTGGTCTTTCATGTCACATCATTTTCTATCTATTTCAGACTCGAAACCAAAATTTGAGACACGTTGACTGACCATTTGAGGTACAATTCTTTGATTTTCAATGGAATTTCTTCCTTTCCATGTCTTTCAAACTTCTAGTCTTTCATTCACCCCTTTCGCTTCCTCTCTCTAAGGTTTGACTTAATCTTTATCTTATATCTTTTTCAGTCAAACCTCGTCAACTTGGGGCATATCTTCACTGTTTGATGGTTATCCTATCATGCTCCATCCTTCAATTATGATTTATTATGACTTGATCAAGTTTATCAATTTGTTGTTCTCCTCTATCTGATTTCGATTTTGATTCCGAGGGGGCAGTACTTATCAGCTTTAATCTTTGATTCAGCTTTATCATTTAGCTCAGCTTGAGATTCTTATCTCTTATTTTGGATATGATCTCGAATTGACCTCATGTCCAGAATTTTTTGTTTATGTTTGTCTGGATGTGATCTCGAATTGACCTCACATTTGAGTTGTTTTGTGATCCCAGATCGATCTCACATTTCAATTCTTCTTTGACTGCATGTGTTCCTAGATCGATCACACATTAGTCAAAGAGGGAAAAATTTATGCACCCTAAAATGGTCGCCTAGACTTTGGGCCCCATTTCTACAATTTATCAAAACCCTGAATCAATATTTTCAGAAATCAACATTTTTCAATTATACCAATTTCCTTGATCAAATCATAATCAATTCAATATTTCCTAAGGTTTGAGCCTTATTTAATTTAAAAGAGAAAAGAAATAAAAATAAAAATCTTATTTAATTAAAAGAACATGCTCCCTTTTAATTAATTAAAAATCTCTTTTAATTAAATAATAAAATCACTTTATCCTAAGCCTTTATTTAATTAAAAAGAATTTCCTCCCCTTTTATTTAAATAAAAAATCTCCACTTTTCTTCTTATCCTTATTGCACAAATAAAGCATTTAATTCTTATTTATAAAGAAAAATAAAATAAAAAATAAAAGAAAAGTACTTTTGCCTCACATGGACATAAATTAAATGCTCAACATAAAGTAAATGCTTCTAATTTTCTTATTGGAGGATATTTGTGCACAAGGATCAAGCTTCTTTTTTTCTCCATCGTTGATTAAGTCTTTTGCCTCTTAATCTCCATGGTCCATTATTTTTCACTTCCTATAAAAGAAGAGCTCTCTTCCTCATTTGCACACACCATACATACTTGAATTATTATGCTACAGGTTTTCTAAGTCATTGAAGCTTTTGGAGATATTCTTGCATCAAGTTTTGAAGATTTGGAGCATCATTGGCATTCATCTTGCATCTACATCATATCCTAGCTTGCATCATAGTTGCATCATCATGGTATCATTTCCTTTCATATTTTAGATTAATCTCACATAGTTTAATTAGAGGATTTGTAACTCTTTCATTTCCATTTTCAAAGCTTAATTGCATCTTCATTCTCATAAGATTAATTTTCATTCTCATATAGATTTTCATAGCATTGCATTCATTTGGAATCTCTCATTGTGTGGTTGACTAGCAAGGTCATGAGTTTATAGCTCTAACTGAGAGCAATTTTATAAATCTTGCAACTCCATGCATAGAGAGCTATGGATCGATTTGTGAGGGCTCATTCTTGAGTTTTCTTGCATGTAAGGATTCATAGAAGTGTAACAACATTTTAGCACACATCATGAAGAAGATATCACTGGACTGTTTGATAATGGAAACTCTACAAAAAGTGACAAAGCCATAAAAGAACTTCTGGAGAAAAACACCATACTAAATGATGACATCAGAAATCTAAGGAGAGAATAGGAAATTCAATCTGTAAGACTTTGTGAAGTTGTTGAATAGAAAAAGAAAGTTGAAGATGATAAGACAATGGCTGAAGAAGACAAAAGACAAATTGTAATAAGACTAGATGAAAGGACAAGTGACATGCAAAGGTTGACTAATAATCAACTAGACATGGTAAATCAATGATGTTGGTTAATCAAGAGTTGGGCAGGAAAGACATGGAAATCAACCAACTGAGGTCTGAAAATGATCAATTGAGGAATGAACTAAGATCTGAAAAGAAAATCAATGAAAGGATGAACAAACCCAATGAAGCTGCAAAATATTTTGAAGAACTGTTAAGGTCACCTAGAAGATCTATTGATAGATCTAGACTTGGACTAAATGAACATGCATCATCTACTGAAGAAGGAGAATCATCAAAGAATGGAGAATAGAAGAATGCTAAACCAAAGAACACCAAGCCCACATGCCATCACTATGGAAAGCTAGGACATACAGCCAACATATGCAGAAGCAAATATGGTAAGTCTGATCCTAAACCTAAGTTCAATGGGCATTATTTTAACTATAAGAAACATGGACATCAGGCACATGAATGTAGGTCTAAGGTTAGTAATCCATCTACCTCACCTAAGTTTCAAGGAATTTGTTTCAACGGTCAGAAATATGGGCACAAAGCATTTGAATGCAGATCCAAACCTAGATGGTCATCAAATGAATAGACTAAGCCACCTGTGAAGTATAACTCATACAATTGGGATTATAATACTTGGTACAATTGTCATTACTATGGAAAATATGGACACATTGGAGAAAATTGTATGAAGGCTCATTTCAGAGGCAAATCAAAAAGCTAGATGAATGGAAGCATGCTATGTTACAAGTGTAATAAGGTCAGTCACCTAAAGAAAGATTGTAGATCACCTATGCTGAGTGTATACAAATAAATGTACCTTCATAGAATTAGGGTTAATCATCAACAATAAGTGAAATAATAACTAAATACAATCACAATTGAGCAACTATTTAACAAAATCAATGATTAGTTGAGCATCCTATGGCTCTCTAACTAAGATGTTAATGAGTGAGCTCTCAGCCAGCTCTCACTAATGACAGTTCTAGTATGAGAATGATAAAGATAAACAATGATGCTAAAGCTAACAATTATCAAGATAAATGCTAAAATTGCTCTTAAATGCTTTTCTAAACTCAAATTGCAAGAGGTTTGATGCAATTTTCAAATAGTTGGTTGATGAATTATGAAGGATTTTAGTCTTCCTTTTATAGATTTTCCAATGGTAGGGGGTGTAGTTGTGTTTAATCATGATTGAGTTGGGGTTAAGTCTTTGGTTCCACCCTTTGAAGACAAAGCAAAGTTTGTGTCCTCAAAGCTTGGGACAAGTAGACAAGATGGATGGTTAATATTCCTTTTCACTTTGAGTGAATGAGATTCAATTTGGCTTGATCCATGTGAATGCCTTTCCTCAAATCTTATTGGTTGATTGATTTTCTCTCCTTTTGGGTTTGTTGAGAGTAATTGAGATTTATTAATTGATTTAATTGATTTATTTTAGCCATGTTCCCCTTGAATGGGTTGAATTTAATTTAATCCAAGACTATACAATTAATTGAATTAATTGTATTTTGATTTGATTGCACTTAATTAAAATGCTCTCAATTTTGATTGATATTGAATTAAGACTTGATTTTAATTTTGATTGGCTAATTATGCATTATGATTCAATTGATTCAATTATTTCCTTGATTTGCCTTGATTTTACTCAATTTTCTTTGAATTATCGTTAAATTGTCTTTGTCCATTTTTAGGTGATTACAAATGCCCCTCTTTGAGTTCACGTGTGAAGCATGTCGATTCAAAGAATACTCTGATCTTGCTTGATAATAGGTCCTGATTCATTGATGGCCGATCCTTGATGTTCATTTTCATGTCTTCGATGGTCGATCTTTGATTTTTGATATGAGATTGTTGCAGATATGATTGATATGAAACTCTCAATTAATGTGGTTCTGATGATCGTTCTGATATGATGTTCCTTCTGATGAGGAATCTCGATATGATGTTTGATTTGATATGATGATTCTGATATGATACCTACTGTGATGATTGATTTCGGTGCGATGCCCCATTCATTTGATTATGAAAAATTTTCTTGATAAAAGCTTTCGCTTTGATTTGATGATCGGTCTCTTGTTTTTTCAATGAGTTTGGTGATGATGTTGATCTGATTATCTGATGGTATGCCCCCTTAGGAAATGAATCGAAATGATTTTAGATGATTTGGTTGAGAATGGGAAATTTGGATTTATTTCCCGATATAGAAATCTGGAAATGCCCCAATCATGAGATAATTTGATGAGAAAAGATTTGATTGATAAGATGTTGTTGATGTTGTGAATGAGTTGATGATGGTTTGGTATCATTTGATGTCAGTCAGAATCACTTGGTTGATGTTGATGTCAATCTGATAGGATAAGTTGATGGGTTGATATTTCACTCTCAAGATCTAGAGAGACAAAACAATGATTTTCCTTCCTCACGATATAAAGTTAGGAGTTTTGATGTGCTCGAGATGAGCAAATGGATGATAGGATAACTTGATTGATGTTAGATGATCAATTGGATGATTTGACTGATTGATATTTGATACATGATTAGATTAGATGTTTTGATGATAGGGAGTTGATTGGATGTTCTCATGATGCAAAATTAGAGATTGGTAGAAGAGAAAGTGATGAACAGCATTAGGTTGCCCCTATTTGATTAGCATGATTGATTGTTGATGATGTCCTTGATGAAGCATGAATCACTTTGATAGATCAAACATTTGAAGATGTATCTTGATGATGTTGATGTACCTTTGATGATCAGATTAAACAATATTTTTGATGATGGATATTTCAAGCATTGATGATGTTGATCAAGATTTTGGTTATATTGATCAGAACTTTGATGATGTACCATTGATGATATCATTGACCATTTGATGTATCTTGATTTGGTCTTTTGATGATGATAACTCCACCCCTTTTTTATTTTCCCCCTTGCAAATTAAGCTAAGAAAGGCCAAACAATATATACAATGCATCTAATCTAAGATGTATGCAACTAATTATCATTATTCAAGATTTGAAAGCTTATTTTCATCATCAAGCTTTTGGAACATGAAATTGGTACAACCCTCACTGGTTCAACCATGATGATATGAATACCTCTTTCCTTAGATTTTAATATTGCAAGTAAACAATCAAAGAACTAATCCCTTTCATATACAAATGTCCTCAATGATTCTCTGATGATCATTTTATTAGACAAATTCACATACTACTATGAATCAACATGGCAAGCACTCAAGAAGAAATCAAAAAAATATCATGTCTTCATCATCGCTCATCTAGTCAAACATCATTGATTTGCTAAAAAGACATGATTCAAAAGATTTAGTAACACTTTGAACATTTTTGCTTTTGTTTGTAGATCCATATTTCAAAAACTTCATCCACTTTGATCCTTAGTTATGTTTAAGCCTTTTAGATTTTGATCTGATTTGATTAAGCTTTTTAGACTTTGATTTTGATTTGTCAAATTTTGTTGTTTAGATCAAGTATTTGGATGTTTGAAATGTAATATTGATCAATAATTTCAAGTGTAACAATTTTTTGATTTTGATGCAATGATTTTTGAGCCAACTTGTGTCCGTTTTGCTAAGCTCGTTGAACTTCGATTGGTGCCCCTGGTTTGATTTAGCAAAGATCATGCTTTGTTGGGCAATTCCAACCTTTGAGAGTTTATTTCCGATTTTTTATTTTTTAGAATTTTTGAAATTTTTTTATTTTTTTGAATTTTAAAAAAAAATTATGTTTTTGGATTTTTTTAAAAAAATTGATTTTTTTTATTTTTATTTTTTTAATTTAAAAAAAAAATTATTTTTTATTTTATTTTTTTGGATTTTTAAAATTTTTTATTTTTTAGATTTTTAAAGGAACATTTTCACCTTTTTAGATTTTTAGAGATTACTAGTTCTCAAGCAAGATCACATTGAATTGGTCCCAATATCTAGCAAGGTATATGATTTGCAAACTAATGGATGATGGATGAATAGGCCATGATGGATGAAGCAAGTGTGTTACCTATAGGACTATCTCCTCAAGATTATCCAAGCTATGGAAAAATAATATCTCAATATAGGCCAATGATGTGGTGTTGAATAGCATATAGAATAATGACCTGATGTCATGACAATGGTCCAAAGGAATGGACATATCAAGAGACTTTTTCTAACATTTTTTTTCTTTTTTTCATTTTTCATTTTTCACTTGGATCAAGATCAAGGGACCAATGTAGATAGGGTCATACAATCATGATAAAGGGGTGGTGAAGGCTATGAGTGAATGGTTTGGGATTATGGGAAGGCTTCTTAGAAATAATGCAGGTGGTTTTAGGATAAGCAAGATCATGATAAGGTAGTGTGAATGCAACAAGTGAATAGGCTGATGGATAGGATAACTCATGTCAAAATACGTAATGCTCATGGATATTTTCAACCTTCTCAAGATCAAAGGTGAAAAATGGAATACGGATGCAAGTGAGATCAATGGTAGAAAGATGAAGGATATGATGGAGGAAACTTGCCCCCAAGTGTAGATTGCAAGAGAGAGGAATTACGCATGACACCTGTTTGCCAAGTTTTCATCATGGTACTTGTCCAAGATGCCACAAGAAGTGGTTTTCACCATAGGATGGATTTCTTTTCTTTTCTTTTCTTTTTCTTTATTTTTTCTTTTTGGATGGACTCAAGCCTCATGCTCTTTGTATACTCCTTGAAAAGGTATGATATAATAAGCCAAGGCTACTGAAAGGTATGCTCAAAGATGTTGATAGGGTGGTGGAAAGGTGATATGGTGGATAAGGTAGAGGGTGGCTAAAGATTTATGCAATGGATTGGATAAGGGAAATGGAAGGATAATGAATGAGAGGATAATAAGTCTTTCCATGTGTGGGCGTGAAAAAGGCAATGGAAGGATAATGAATAGGAGGATAAGAAGTATTATCAAGACCAACATTGATACACACCTTGAAGGGTAGTGAAATAAGTGAGGAAAAATGGGTGAGATAGCTTGGGATTTTCATGTAAGAGAGGATATGGATCTTTGGACACAAGGACTCAAAATGGATGGACAAGATGGAATGTGTTTGGGAGAATGTGAAGTGGAAGCCTTTGGAAGCTTTAATGTCAAATTTGATTTCTCTTTTGTGTGTAAGTCCTTCAAAAGTGACTTGGGAATCCACACTTTCTTTGATTTGTCTTTCCTTTTAGATGCTTTAGAATGCATTTCTTCAATGAGGAGTTTAGGAACCCACATTTTCTTTGATTTTTATTTTTACTTGATGGACCTTTGTGGTCTCTTGAATATTTATTTTTTTCTTTCATTCACATGTTGATTAGATGGGACATGGTGTTCTTCATACATAAGTGGATTCTTGGATTTCTAATTTTTATGTTGCACATCCAAACTTCTTCTAAAGGACTTGGGATTAGTGGATGAATTAGGTTGATATGGCTGGTTCATATGGATAGGTTCATATGGAGGGTTCATATGGATAGGTTCATATGGAGGGTTGATATGGATGGGTCCTTGGTTTCTCAAGTATGTATGTCTTTTTTGATCTTGATAGGGTATAGGGTAAGTGAATTGTGGGATAGGGATGGTAGGAAAGTTTGATGGAAAAATGTAAGGGCCCAATATGGATGGAAGATCTGAAGGTTTCAGCTTTGGGATGTAGGGACCAAGGATGGATTTGGAGGATGTAGAAGGAATATGCTTATGCACAAATGGAGGTAAATGAGATGTGGGAGGGATATCAACATCTTTATTTTGAGTTGCATGGCCAAGGCTTTCATCTTTTGGATTTATCTTTGTACCAATAGGCTTACATGTAGCTTTGATAGGAGTGACTTTGATATGAGTAGTTGAAGCTTGAGATAGATATGGAGGCTTATGAAAAGTGGATGTTGGGGTACTTTGATTTTGACAAGGATATTTTGATAGCTTAGGAAAAATACTTTTCTTCTGATTTTCAATAAGTTCATTAGAGATGGAAGGAATACTTTGAACTTGCTTAGGAGATGGGTATGATATAGGAAGTGAAGGAATATGGGGTGTTTGAGATGAAAGGGTATCTTCTTGAAAGAAATTGAAGGGTATGAGGGGTTCATCATGGGATTCTTGAGATGTGGGACTTTGGTCAACTAAAGGATAAAAAGGGATAATATCTTGATCTTGATCCTTAATAAGATTTGTTTCTTTGCAATTTTGATTAGTCTCTTGACATGGAGCCACTTCTAAGGACAATTTAGGAGTTTGTATCTACACGATGGATTCTTGAATGGATAATGAAGGTTCATTTGAAATAGGAATGATATGTATTTTAGCACATGAAGGCTTGGGGTCTATAACCTTTGAAGCATGGAAGAAGTTTGTAGCAATATGTAGGCTAGCTTGGATCTCTTTTAGAGGTAGCCCTTGAGGGTATGCATAGTCATTATGAAAATTGTTTGGATCTTTGTTCGATGGAGGAATATTGGATAGCTTTGCTTCTATATGGAATGGAGGAGTGGTGGAATAGGTGAAAGCTATAAGAGGACCACTACTAGACATGTGTTCATAAGTTTGATCTTGCTTGAGAGTAGTATTTTCATTAGATGAGTCATTTGGATTTTCAATTTCAATTATGTCATCATCAATAAGATCTTGGATTTTATGTTTCAACTCCATGCAATCTGAAGTTTCATGCTCATTATGTCTATGATATGCACAATAGTTGCTCAAAAAGATTAAACCACATGAAGTGATTTGAGGCAACGTGATGAGATCATTTTCAAGGAGTTTTTCCAAAGCTGATTCGTATGAAATTCCAAAAAGAGTAAATGATCTATCCCAAGGATATTTGGATGTTTTTGTGTTTCTCCCGGAGTTTCCATATGATGAATATTGTTGAGATGGGACTAATTCCTCTTGATTTCCTTGATCAAAGATGAGATTCTCTTGATATTTTGCAATAGGTTCTTCATCAAATATTGGTTTATCATTAGGATATTCTTGGTCAAATATAGGACTTTCATGATATTCTTTTTTATCAAATTTTGAATTATCAAAGATATGATGTTCATGTTGTTTTTCTTGATCATAGAGGTAAGGAAACAATGTTCTTAATGATACTTGGTTAGATAATGTTTCCATTTCTTTTTCCATTTCTTGAATTCTTGTGAACAGAATATTCTTTTGAATCTTTATTATTAATTGATTTTTGGATCTTAATGAATGTTCTCCTTTTGTAATCAAAGATCTTCAAGCACAACACAATGATTTTATCAATTATCACAAGAAATTCTTCCAAGCAACCTACCTAAGGTCAAATTTGGCTTTTAAATGGCTCTAATGAGGTAGGCTTGCTAATTGACCAAGGATTTAATATGGATTACGTTCAAAATAGACTTTAAACTTTCATCCCCCAAGTATGTTAAGTGGCTTCCCAAACGTACCAAGGTATGATTTTGTGCAATCCATGAGGACTACTAGAGGAAGTTCACAAAATTTAAAATCCTTTTGTCACACACCCCATTAAGGATGCATGCATTTCATTTTATAGTGGGTTGGATTCCCACAGCAAAAGTGAGCGTATCCCACTTTGGGTTGTCCCTCTCACCAACCTCGTTAAGGCAAACTCAGGAGGCGAGCCCACTAAAGTTCTAGCATGTTCATTTTTAAAGAAAGGAAAATGGAATTAAGGTTAAGCTTTTGGGAATTTGGTTCACCAAGAAGGTGAAGAGCGTATCCCTAACTTTCCCTTTAGTTCCCAAACACAATTAACAAGTTTCAATTGATTTCACCCACTAACTATAGGGAATTGAGTATTTCTACTCTCTTCCACAAACAAGGGGCTTTGATTTATGTGTTTGATTCTTTAATCCCTCTTAATTACTATATTTTAAATGCACCAAATGCCACAAGCTAAGGGAAAATATTGACTAGTTTAGGCTTACCTCTTTCTTTGTAGCTAACCGAAGTTAGGGGCATTTTTAAGTGATTTCATTATTTTCATCTCACCTTGACAATAGCTCCTTCCAAGTGTGTTTGTCCTCTAGCAAGTTAGTCAACACTAACAATCACAATGAGGGGAAACCAAAATCAAATTTGACAAAGCAAAGATTTATGTAATGAATTTTAAGTACTTCAATTGCAAATTTTCAAAGAAAAATTTGAACTAAGGACTAAAGATCCAATTACAAGAGACAAATTTCTGTTTGTAAGCTTCAATTACAGCAAGGTATTTTTGATATACTTGATTGTCCTCCTCTTGTGTTAACTCAAGAATGGCCTTGCTATGTGCTGTGTTTTCCTTTTTGATCTTCTTAGCTAGTGCCTTCCCTTCTTTGTTAAACCTAGTTTTTGGCTTCTACACTTTTTGATGCCTATTCATTTACAGTCGAAACGTACAAACAGAGAGTTAGATGATAGAATTAATCAATTTGAAAGAAAATTAAGATAGAAAATTGAAAGCGACATTGTCTAGCAAATACGCGATATCAAATTGTTTACAGGCATAAGTTAACTATTAGCAAGCGACACTGAAAAGTGCAACAGGTGACACAAAAAATTTAACAGGTGTAAACAATTTACTGACAAGCGTAAATAATATTTAAAGATGTGTAAATTGATTAAGTCTAAGTGACACTTTAATAATAGCAAGTGTAAGAGAATGACACTAGGTGTGACTTGTTATCCAAAATGCTTCACAAAGCTTGATCATAGGCGATAATGAATTATAGGTAGGTGACACTTCTTAACTCGCAGGTGTGACTCCTTCAGGCAAAGGCAATATGACTTTATCGCACAGGCGTGATTTCTTCAGTTATAGGCAACAGCAAAGAATTTAAGACAGAATAGAAAGTATTAACCAGGGGCCAACGTTTAGCAAATAAGCATCAATACAAAGCTGGTAGGCATCATCCAAATGATTACAGGTGTGACTGAATTGACTGTAGGCGTGATTTAACCTATTTCCTACAAAAATTCCACAAAAAATAGCAGATATAAGCATACAAAAGATGATCCAAATGATAAAAATGATAACATGAGGCTTACTACCCCATGGTGGGCACCATTTTGTATACAAATAAATGTACCTTCATAGAATTAGGGTTAATCATCAACAATAAGTGAAATAATAACTAAATACAACCACAATTGAGCAACTATTTAACAAAATCAATGATTAATTAAGCATCCTATGGCTCTCTAACTAAGATGTTAATGAGTGAGCTCTCAGCAAGCTCTCACTAATGACAGTCCTAGTATGAGAATGATAAAGATAAACAATGATGCTAAAGCTAACAATTATCAAGATAAATGCTAAAATTTCTCTTAAATGCTTTTCTAAACTCAAATTTCAAGAGGTTTGATGCAATTCTCAGATAGGTGGTTGATGAATTATGAAGGATTTTAGCCTTCCTTTTATAGATTTTCCAATGGCAGGGGGTGTAGTTGTGTTTAATCATGATTGAGTTGGGGTTAAGTCTTTGGTTCCACCCTTTGAAGAGAATGAAAAGTTTGTGTTCTCAAAGCTTGGGACAAGTAGACAAGATGGATGGTTAAGATTCCTTTTCACTTTGAGTGAATGAGATTCAATTTGGCTTGAGCCATGTGAATGCCTTTCCTCAAATCTTATTGGTTGATTGATTTTCTCTCCTTTTGGGTTTGTTGAGAGTAATTGAGATTTATTAATTGATTTAATTGATTTATTTTAGCCATGTACCCCTTGAATGGGTTGAATTTAATTTAATCCAAGACTATACAATTAATTGAATTAATTGTATTTTGATTTGATTGCACTTAATTAAAATGCTCTCAATTTTGATTGATATTGAATTAAGACTTGATTTTAATTTTGATTGGCTAATTATGCATTGTGATTCAATTGATTCAATTATTTCCCTGATTTGCCTTGATTTGACTCAATTTTCTCTGAATTATTGTTAAATTGTCTTTGTCCATTTTTAGGTGATTACACTGAGCAATGATCAGAATATGAATGAAGATAACCATGAGAAATTGAAGAATCAGATGAACAAGACATGGAAGAAGAAAGAAGAAGAAAGCACAAGTGAAGCTAGCACATCTGAGGTCACCCAATCTGATGGATCATGTGATCACACTTCTTCTAACTAAGCATAGAAGGTATGTTTGGAACTGAATCTTACAAAGCTTTATTTTTCATCAGTTCCTAAACATAAAATTGAGTAAAGGTCCATATCTACATAGACAAAGATGCATTAGGACATATCTGAGAAAAATACAGAATTTCATTTTTGATGTCGGGCGTCAGTGCCTTGACCAATTTATCAATATATGTCAAGCACCTATTATGGCCGAGATGTTGTATACACCAAGCTGAATCATAATAGTTATATTGACCGAGCTTGTGTTAGCCGAGGTTAACATGAGTTTGTCGAGACAGCTATATTCCACTTAAAACTTTGTATGGAGCATTTATGAGGCCCTAATTCTACTTTTTTTTGGAATCTATAAAGTAGAAAGTTACCACTCATTTCATTTCACCAAGCGAATTGAGATTTCTTTGAGTGATTCAGAGTGCATGCAACCAGTTTGTTAAAGGTGATTCTGAATCTTTTCAACGTGTCGTCGGCAAAAATCATCTATAGGACACTTACAAGAAAGGTACATTATCGAGAAAACATTTATTTTTGGAAATTTTAATTTATAATGGCATCATCATTGTCTGCTACAATGAAGAGATAAGGGATGGAAGTTTTCAATGCATAATTAGTGAGGAACAAAGTTTTCAAGCCAAAGACATTTAGGGAAATATCAGAAAGTGCAATTAAAGGAGATTTCAATGGAGCCCTATCCTCTATTCTGGAGAATGTGTTGATAATGAGTGATATTAGGTCTTGTTACATGTGCAAAATCAGGGAAATCAAAGATTATGAGATCAGGGAAGCGTATGAAAAATTATGTGTTAATGGAGTGTTGAAGCTGGAGCATAAATCGGTTGCCAAACAAGGGTTAGTGCATGCCCTAGGTTTCCCATAGAATTTCAAAGTTGAATGGATAAAAATAGTATTGAGTCGAGTACATGATATGAAACTATGGCTAGAAGATGGACCCATGAAGATAACAAATGAAATGATTCACTAAGTTACTAGATACCCTATGATTCAAGATAAAAAGACAATGAAATGTTAAAGCAAAGAAGATATTCAGGCAAACACACAGGTAGTTTGGAAAAAGCGTGGAATGATGATCTCCACCATCACTGATCCATAAATTGACTTTGATGTTAGGGTTATTTTTCATAAATTCTACCAATCTAGTTAGTTGGATAGTGTCCCCTGTATGGTAGTGGACCAGGCATGGAAAATCATCAAGAAGGGACACACGTATGATCTTGTCGAGCTACAGCTGACTCAGCTTGCTAAGAACCTTAACTCCATTCAGACTACAAAGAATTCAATGTGTAAGTTTGGCTCCTTGCTAATCTGTCTATTCTTTTACATACAAAAGTGTTTTCCTACTCATGGAGGTGTGATATGGGACAAGAAGAAACCCAATACTGTTCAAATTAATGATTTCATAAGTCAGATAGGAGATAGTTTTAATGGTGTGATGGATAACTATTTTGTTGAATTCAAGAATAAAATGAGAAAGAGGACTAGAGTCCCTATGTCATGAGTTAAAAAGTACAACAAGGATATATGTTTTCTAGTTGACACAGATTTCACTTATGCACAAGCAGTCTTGCCTAGGGTTTCATGGTTAATGCCATTACCCTATGAAGTAAATATAGATGAAGCTATAGCTGCTATTACAACTCTCTTAGCTGAAGAAACTGATGGTAAAGCACCCTACATTGGAACATATAATGAAGTAAAATCTAAAATCACTATGGGTTTAAAGGCTGCCACTATAGAAAGAAAGAGAAAGAAGATAGTAAAGAATCTGGAGAAATATGTAGAAGAAACTAAAAAAGATGCATCACTAAAATTAACCCAAGGATTGGGAGAGGATGAGAAAAGTGACTCTAGTGACAATGAAGAAGAAGAAAAGGAGGTTCAGGTAGAAAATAAGACAAGTAAGAAACAAGTAATTGTCGAGCCCCCAACCAAGAAAAGAATATTGAAACCTAAAGTGTCATCGACACCTACACTGAGGCCTAGAATAAGGGGAGCAACTGCCAAGACTCCAAAGGAGTCTCCTACATCTAGAAAATGAAAACCTGTACAACCTAAGGTAGTACTGAGAAAGGTTAAAAAAAGGCCTAGAAGAAAACTTGTTTTGGAATAAGAAGAAGATTAGGAAACTGAAAGTGATGAAGAGGTAAAGAAGAAGGTTGCATTGTAGGATGTCAAACCTACTATGGATGAAATATGTTAGAAGATCACTAGCTCTACAGGAGTGGAAGACTTGAAAGAATTAAATTTTGGAAGTATGAGCATTGGAGATAAAGAAAAGGTTAAAGATTCTATTCTTGAAATGCTATACACTTTCAAGATGTTACCAATTCAGATATAAAATTGAATTCCTAAGGAGTTAAGCCACAGGGTAGCACAAAAATCAAAGTATGCTCTTCTTACCAAAAAATAAATAAGATAAAGACCCTTAGCATAAGTAGAATCAAGTCTCACCCTTGCCAACATCAAACAAATAGTAGAATAATACCGAGCAAAATTTGATCCTAAGCTGAGAGCTTATTTAATCCTTCAACATAAGGTTGAGGATGTTGTGCAAGAAAGTATCAAAATCTAGAAGATAGTGTTTGGTTTGCTTTGTGACAAAGATGAAGATAAAGATGCTAGTACTTCTAAGGTTGTTGAGCCTACAATAGAACTAAATACAATGGAATCACCCATTCTGGAGATTGAAGCTCCTAAGGAAGTGAAAATTCAGAAAGAATCTAAGGTACACATTATTGATATAATGGAGGAGAGCCCAATCAAGAATCAAGTATTGACTGAGGAGGATTTATAGGTTGAGGTAGCAAAAGACACATCTTTGCCAGTCAATAATCCCATACTTTTTCAAGTCAAAGAGTATCCAACAATTGTTGAGACATCAACTATTAACATTACCCCCACCAAACCTGCAGTTGAAATGTTAGCCGGTACAAGCATTACCAAGGAACACACCAAGTCGGCACCAGCAACTCAATCCACATTTGTCGAGAAGTTACAACAAGATAAAGGAGAGAAGTTAGATGAAAAAGCTAATAATCCTCATCTGGGGGATAAGGAGAAAGAAGAAAAAGAAGTAACAAATAAACCTATTGAGGTACAAGAGCCTATAGAATAAGAGGCAATACAAGCTCTTGTACAGATGTCAAGTGGGAGCACACCAAAGAAGGCACTAAAGAAGAGAATGGAAGTCTTTTCTCCTAAGGTAACCATTGATGAATTTATTATTATTCCTAAATGGGATTTTGATAACTTATCTTATCAACAAATGCAAATATTGAAAGATTTGTTGACTAGGAAAAGTAGACAGGAAGAACTGAGAAGGGAACATCAGCAGAAATAGGTTCTGTATGAAAGTAAAGATATATTCAATGATGTTTTTGAGTTATCAAATGTAAATAGTTCCACTCCTATTTTGGAACAACTTGTACATATTGTTCAGAAAGTAAATAATGATGCTAGTTGTGCCATTGATAAACTATTTGAGTGGTCGGAAAGGAAGTTCAAGACCAAAATGCTGGACAAAGTATCTACCGAGATTGTAGTGAAGCAGGTTGCACTTTCCACTTTGATAAAAGAGACCGAAGAAGTAGTTGTGAATGCCCAATCTCCACTGACCAAATTTTTCAATGTAGAACTATTCACTGAGGAGAATCAATGACTAGTTGATAACCTAAAGCAAGAACTCAAATCTGCCAATT